>OZ012700.1:28149899-28214899 GCA_963942565.1 Maea johnstoni
CCATTCATGCTCAAAGTGGCCAAAAGTAGCCTGACATTTTCAATTAGATTTAGTAATTGGCCAAAACAAAGTTGGGAAAGTATCTTTACTCAGAATAATACCAACAACTCTCCTTCAAATATTTTGTAAAATCATTTTTGATTCCAAATTTGCTATCAAAAGTACTGTAGATTCAGAGAAACTCTTGAGAATGGATGGGTCAAGTTGCATCATAAGGATTGTGGTCAGTGTCTGTGGTTCCAGTGGCTGAATCATATATATCTTTGAATACTTAATATCAATTTTTCATAATTTTCCATATTTAGATTTTTTTAGATACAATTTCATTAGTTTCACATTGTGGGTTATCCCAAGTCGTAAATAAAATTAAAAGTATAAAAATGCGTTTGTGTTAAAAGTTTGTGAGTGATTAAGCTAAAACTTTGATCTACGTGTCGTGTAGGGTTTAACGGGTTCATTCAGAAATCCCAATCTTTTCTTTTCCCTGCCTTCGCTATTTCCTATCGTTATCCTTGCCACCTCGGCCAGTAGAATCAACTCTTCCTTATGCCTTGAGAAATTTCCCGTAACCTGACCCCAACATGTTTTACTCAAAAAGAGACATACCCTGAAGGTTTTCCGCCCTTTAAACTCCCAATCAACATAAACACACATGAAATACACATTTAAGAAAATGGATTTACCTACCTGATTTTTTTCGACCTGATAAAAGAAATGAAGGCCTTAGTATCTTTATTTATCAAGAGTCTTTGTGGAACCCCTTGAGAAAATACACAATATCAGCAGTCACTGTCTTTTCAAAGTTGTACATTATTTTAGGCAAATTTTCTTATTGGTGGGATTTTCATTCAAAAATTTAAGTTGCTAAATGGGGAACACTTATTTCATTGGTTGCCAGTTTGGTTCGTTAATTAAAGCCGCCAAAATCCAATTCCTAGCCCTTATATAATAAAGGAATCTATGCTCATTGCATTTTGTGAATTTGATCATAGGTAAACGCTACGGGTGTCCAACAGTCACATTGTCGCATCAGCGTGCGACAGAGGCCTCTGACATATGACAAGACAAAACCTGTTTGAAGCATGACCAAATAAGTCTATTCAATGTTTCGCAAGCATTTTTCAGTGCAGATTTGTATTAAGAAAACATGTTAAGTAAATTTATTCAATATCCCCTTTCGATTGATCTAGGTGTTTATTATTGCTAGAAAGGCTGAAATGGAGGTGTCACCTGGTGACAATATTTAAACCGATCGTCGCACAGTGCAGGGGTGTCCAACTGTCGCATTGTCCCACCAGCGTGCAACAGGGGCTTCAAAACGTGCTACAAACCAAAAACTGAAAGCACTGTTTAACAGGGAATTTTTTCTGAAAACATGACCAATTGAGCCTATCAGATATATTAGTTGAATTTTTTTGATACAAATTGTATTCAAAAACCAGTGAACTCTATTAAGTGATGCTGTGAATTGAGATTATGAATTGGTCTTGGTCTTAACTATTGCAATATGGGCTTATACAGGAGTGCCACCAGGTGACAATATTCATAGCTATTATAGAACCACGGTCACCAAAAATTGCTGTGCTCCAGGACCTATTGACTGTGCTCCAGGACTTAAAAATTTGGACACCCCAGACAGCGCCCACCAACACTTCTCTGTGCTCCAGGATTTCAATATTTGGACACCTCTGATCAGTGTTTTCTGCTTCCGGGCCTATTTGACCCTCACTGCTGCTTACTGCCTTTAGATGCTTTGCCTTAATAGAAATCTAGCTCCACTATTATTTCAAATCTAGAATCTGTAGTGAAAACATCATCTGCATACCCTGGTATATATATATATATATATATATATATATATATATATATATATATATATATATATATATATATATATATACATTGAGTTTCAATCAATATTGATATTTCTCCTTTTCACCATTACAACAAGCCTTGAGTTTGTCATGAAAAGTGTTATCTTTATGCTCTGATTAAAGTAGGTTGAGTTACGATTAATATTGATATTTATCCTCTTCATATTTTAGTGTTAAGATTTTTGATTTTTGTCAAAAAATATATGCTAGTACCAAATAAGTAAGGCATTTAAAGTGACACATGCAAAAATACATTAGAAAATATCTCAGAAATCAAGCAGGAATTTTACCTCAGATCTGAAAAGAGTTATTTTAAAGGTTCTAATGGCATCTTTACAACTGGCAATGTTCTTCTAAATATTTTTTAGATAATCTTTTTGGGGCATTAATGGTTAAATTTTACCAAGTTGCACTTCACAATGAATGCACATAGATAAAGAGTCAATAAAGCAAGAATTAGCTCAAACAAGTTGCTAAATTTTGATGTCATTGATGTGTATGATTTGATATAAATGAGATCATTCAAGCTCAAAAGGCATTGTATTGACATATTGATGCTCACAGTGACGAAAAGCAACATTACATTTTTTTTATGGAATCTTGCAGGAAAAGCAAAGTTAGGAAAATTTTTGATCGAGAAATGTTAATCAGAGCATAACCTACAACTCTCCTTCAAAGATTTTGTAAAATCATTCTCAATCTTAAAGTAATTGTCAAAAGTAGCATCGGTTAAACATTTCATGGAAACCGAGTAAATTGTTTAAATTCTTTGACTGCTACAATTCTTAAAAGGCCTGAGAACTTACATGTGGCGTGTCTGTCAGTGTGTCTGTGTATTTCTCAAAATGTGACCTTGACATTGACCCAAGGTAGCATTTCTCAAAATATGACCTTGACTGATGGTCACATTTCTCAAAATATAACCTTGACCCAAGGTCACATTTCTCATAATGTGATCTTGGCCCAAGGTCGCATTTCTCAAAATGTGACCTTCACTCAAGGTTGTATTTCTCAAAATGTGACCTTGACTCAAGGTCACATTTCTCAAAATGTGACCTCAACCCAAGGTCGCACACATTCTTTTTGTCAACTTAGCATGTGTATAATCTTTTCTGTCTTTTTCACCCTAAAGACGTGGGCAAATGCACTATCGGTGGAAGGAAGAGTGCTTATAGGTTATATGGGCATGGTGGTATGTGCCTTTCTCACTCACCCTCCTACTGCTGCTGCTCTGCTGCTGCTTCTACCGCTGCTGCTATCATACAGCCTTCTTGTGACCTTGCCATGACCTTGTTGTGACCTTCAACCCTAAAAAAACTCAAAATGCTAGATTTTTGCGGGATTTCATGAAAGTTGACCTTGAGGTGGTTGAAAACAAAAAGGGAGGGGGGGGGGGAGGGGATGCTTGTTTCCACACATTAAAAGAGTAAAAGTTAATTTGGCCACTAAAAATACAGGTTTTGTCAAAATTAGGATATTTCTTTTGAGAATTCATTTGAAAGTAGTTTGTAATAATAATAATAATAATAATAATAATGATAACAATAATAATAATAATAATAATAATGATAACACTACTACTACTACTACTTAACTACTACTAGAAATGATGATAATATTAATAATAGAAATGGACTATTGAATGTTTAAGTAATGTTCATATAAGGAAAGAAAAACATTTAGACTGTTCATCAATAAAAGGATCTTGTTTTATGAGCTGTATTCATGACAATAAACATTAAAACAATAATGATAATACATAATAACAACTATGATAATATTGATGTAAACAATGAAAGCCATGCACATTAATAATTATATTGGCAATAATGATACACATTATTGACAATAATAATAATAATAATTATAGTAATTATAATAATAATAATGATAATAATGAACATAATAATAATAATGATAATGAACATAATAATAATAATGATAATACTACTAATAATAATAAAATAATAATGATGATAATAATAATAATAAACATAATAATAATGATAATAATTATAATTATGTTTTTGATAATAATGTATTTTCTGCTGTTGGGACGGGATAAGAAGACAACTCCATTCGTTTTCACCGCTCAGCAAAATAAAGGCAAAAGAGTTATACGAGGTGTTACCTGAATTAGGAGCTTTCTCTGCTTTTAACCCTTTTCATGCCAGAAACACGCATATATGTTAAGTGACCTGCTTTCTAGTTATATTTGGAATGCAAAGGGTTAGAGCTAATCCCTCTGATATTTCCTAAACATATAGAGATAATTCAATATATATATATATATATATATATATATATATATATATATATATATATATATATATATATATATATAGATATGTATATATTTATGTATGTACATATGTATGTATGTAACATATATATGTACATCAATATGTATATCAAGTTTAGCTGAATTTTTAAAAAGAGCTTGAGTAGATCATGATAACTGATTATTGATGCCCTGCAGTCTTTGTTTTCGAATCAAAATATTTAGAGGGCCTTTAATAGATTATTAAGACATTTGATTTCTAATCTCTGAGTTCAGATTTCTGTTGAATTAGCCCATAAAATTGTAAAGCATCTTGGTATTTTGCTTATATTTTCCTGGCTATAAGTTTCCCGGCTCCGCTTTTGTTTCTGTTTGGGATTTCCTGGAAGTTCTCTGGTCTGTGTTGTTTAGTGAATGATTGTGGCATTCCGGGTACCCGGCAACATGCACACTTTCATATTTGAACATTTCCAGTTGGCCAATATGATTGGATTTTTTCTATTAAATCCATTCATGCTTAAAGTTCCCTTTGAAAAGTGTTGTACTTTTGAGAAAAATCTAAAGCATGAATTAACACAATTTTTGAAGGAGGGCTGTTCTGATTAACATTCTTCCTTCAAGTATTTTCTATAAAATGCCTCTTCTTGGAACTGCATTGCATTCACCAGAACCTGAGTAATGATGAACTGATACCTATTTTTCAGTCTTTTCTTTTCATCTTAATAAGTCTGTAGAAATACTTAAGATGTGTTAGCTTTCTTCATATTATGCCAGGAAGATGGTTGTTTGCGCTGCAGCATTTTAAGCTAGAACTGCACATATTAACTACTGAAAACACACCTGATCTTGATTGGAACCGAAATATACCCCCCCCCCCCCCCCCCTTCTGCTGTCCGCTCTTCACTGAAAAAATTTCTTTCTCTTTGATCTCGACTTGTAACAACCCCCCTTTCTCTCTGATCTTCACTGAAAAAAACCTTTCTGTCTGATCTTGACTGACAACAACCAACCTTGGCTTGCTCCTTCCAAAAAAATGAGGTTATTTGGGCTTATTAAGTGTTTGTATGAGAGAAAGGCTCTTACTGCCACTTAGACCCCCTAGAGGCAATAGATGTATAGGCACCTTCCCCCCACCTAGTGCAGAGCTCCACCTTCTACAGTACTATATCTACTTTAATAAGAGTAATATACATATATATATATATATATATATATATATATATATATATATATATATATGTGTATATATAGATAGATAGATATACATATATATATATATATATATATAGATATATATACATATATATATATATATATATATATATATATATATATATATATATATATATATGTTTATATATATATGTTTATATATATATATATATATGTGTGTATATATACAATAAATTGTGAATTATGATAAGATTTATATTTTAAGAGATAGTTTGTATGTGATATGTATGTTAAGATAGATATGGCTCACATTTGCTGTGTTTAGAATGAGAGGCTATGGTCTCAGTATAGGTGTTGTATAGGAAAATGTCAAGTAGGTTGCCTGATTCAGATATCATCTTTTTAGTATAAAGAAAAAAGATGTGTCCGAGTGAGAATTGCATGAATGTGTAGTATATACATATATCATTCTCGGGTAAATGCGTCTCTGTTTCTACAATATTTAAAAATCACTTCAGAATAAGTTATTACTTTGTAAAATATTTGAAGGATTGTTGTAGCTTGATTTCTAACTAACATCAGTCTTGGTTGCGGATTTGTTATTTGTTATGGACCAGTTATTGCCGTGATGCATGTACTTCACTAATTTATTCCTAGAGATCTCCTTTTACGTGATGGCTGGACCTATGATACGTTTTGAACATAAATCTAGTGTTATCACATAGGTTCTTAAGACATGGGAAAGTGTCCATTTAGTTTATGGGCCATGGTTTAAAGTTGTCCTGGAGCATGTGAGAAAGTTGCCAGTGACTTGAGGTCTTGGGCTGATTTTCTCCAGGTACTCCAGTTTCCTCCATCAATTACAACTGGCTAATCATGGTTTAGTCTAAGTTTCGAAGAAAAAGTGACGGTAATTGAAATTCCAAATTCTTTAAACCTCTGTGCATTGGTCCACAACTGCAAAGGATGTTGTTGTTAAGTGTTAAGAAATAGGGTTGAATACCGTAATGAGGTACCAGCACTGGTACTGGTATATTTCAAAAAGTACCATATTGTTCCGTTTCATTCCTAAAAGACTCAAGTGCATACCAAATTAAACTTATGTCTTTAGCCCATTCAGTGGTGATAGGCAGCGAGCAGCCAGTGTGCTATTGGGAGAGCCCTTAAAACCCTATTGAATAGATTTTACAATTTAATGATAAGAATGTCGGATAAAATGGATAAAATTGATGTATAAAAAAGAATGACATAACAGACTCAAACCCTGTACCTTTGGCAGTGGTCAGAAACTATGGGCAGTTTGTCAACAATGCCCCAGACCACTCGCCCAACACAGCCTGGGTTGGAATCTTGGCCGTGCCATTTGAGAAAGTTCACAGTGACTTGGGGTTAGGCGGTGGTTTTCTCTACCACTTACAACTGGCTTGTCACACTTTAACTGTAATATGGCAGAAAAAGTTATGAAAATCTAAAATCCAAATCCACTCATCCAAAGGTGCGTCCTACATTCATGGCTTGTACAATGTTTATGGTTAAATGAAAATTGTGTTATTTTATTGTAACTTCACTATTGTATGTTATTTCTCTTGCAGGAAATGCACTCGTTGACCTCTTGCAGCAGATAGATGAACCCGCACCAGAGACAGGTACCAGGGTGTTATGTCGACATCCCTTTACGGTACGTGTGAGTTAGGAAAAAAGAAAACCAAATGACCAGAAGAGACAATCTTAGTGCAGGCTTGAAATATGTGTCTTTTAGAACCTTAACTGATGGTCAAAATATTCATTCTTTCCCTTAATTGAAAAAAAGTTCATGATATCAAAATCAAAATATGTCTCTCATTCTCTCCATCACCTCCCCCCTCTCTCTCTATCTCTCACTCTATCCCTCTAACACACTGTATCTCCCTCTCTCTATCTATCTCTCCCTCTCTCTATTTATCTCTATCACTCTTTCTTCCTCTCTCTCCCTCTATCTCATTTTCTCTGCCTCTCATTCTCTCTCTCTCTCTCTCAGTGCTGTAATGATCATGTATTTCTGTATTGCAGGGCTGTAAGCGGGCGTATGTCAGTCCTGCCAGTGTCAAGTCTCTCTACAAGGTCTACTGGGAAGATGGAAAGGTAGGAGCTAGACCATTAGACCCAAGGAAAATAAACTAAATGATAATACTAATAATAAGGTTGAAAATAATAATTGATAATAATAAAATGAATGATTTATGATGAACAGATTTGATTAATGTCCCTTCCAAAATTCACCAGAATTTAGGTTAATACACGTAAAAGTTATGATAACATACTTAAGTTATATGAATTCAAGTGCAGATAAAGGCTGGCGCCACTGTCATTTGGAGGAATGACCTTTATAGGTTGTGGAAGCCATGCGTCAGCTCTCTGACACCAGTTTTTACAGGAAGGAAGACTCAGACCTTATAGATAAGAACAATAGCCTCATCAAATCTACCATTGATAATGAGATTCTGCAGGGTCATCTGCCCACTTCAGCAAAACACCTCATCCTCGTTGACCCTCGATGTAGCATATTTTATCTGCTACCTACAATTCACAAGGACGACATCCCAGGCAGACCTGTGGTTACGGCTTGTTCTTGCCAGAACTTAGCTACCTATCACAATTTTTCCACCTGTAGTACAAGGCTTGCCCTCTTTTGCGAAGCATACTACTCATGCCTTGAATATCTTTGGCAACTTCACCGATGAAATTCCATTACTCTTCACAATGGATGTCAAGTCTCTCTATAAAAGTATTCCAACAGTGAGGGCCTCGCAGCTCTTCAGTTCTTCTTGACCGACAAGCTATCCAAAGTCCACCTACGGACACACTCATTAGTTTGGCTGAATTGGTACTAACGCTCAACCATTTTGAGTCTGACGGTGATTTTTACACTCAGAAGGCTGGAATAGTAATGGGTTCAACGATGGGTGGGGATTATGCTTGGCTTTACATGGGATACAAAAGAACACCTGTTCTGTTCAAGCTATGATTGAACCACACCCGAACTATACAAACGGTACATTTGATAGTGTGGGTGCTACTACCATGCCTAAATCTGACCTTGAACATCATATACAAGATTTTAATGATTTTCTTGGTACTGTTGACATCACGTTTGCTATTTCAGAGATCTCTGTGGTTTTCCTTGACTTAGTAGAGCTCTCCATTTCTGACGACAAAATATCTTCCAAAATTCATCAGAAACCTACCAATTCCCATTCATATCTCAGATATGATTATCATCACCCCCAGCTTTGTAAAGATAACATTCCTTTCTCCCAATTTTTACGTTTTCGCAGAAACTGTTCTAAGGAAGAGGACTTCCACAGAGAGTCTCTCCACATGACTTTTAACAATAGGGGGTATACCGCTCACATTGTACACAAGGCACCTGAGCGTGCTGCCTCCTTGGATCACCAGACTACACTGGAATTTGGGGATTCTGCCACTAACTCTTCTAAAATTCCACTCTTCCTCCCTTTTGACCACATCAATCGTTATGTTTCAGCTATCATTCACAAAAATGCCAAAATTCTTTCTGAGGATGAGAATGTCAGTTCCATTTTTGACTGCAACTTTATCATGGCTTATAAACGTACCTCCAATATCAAAGATTTATTTGTGAGGAGCAGAATTCCTCAGGGAATAATACCAGGCACTTTCCCTGGCGGTTGTGTCACCAGTGCACATCCACCACACCACTGACATTGTGGGCCCCAGTGGCAGTACCAGGATCAAGACTCCTTTTCTTGTACCTATAAACATGTGGTGTATGTAATTGTGTGTCTTAAAAGTGGTGAACTCAATATAGGTGAAACAGGCAGAATGCTGGCCAAAGGTTTCCGAGAGCACCTAGGAGATATTCAGCATGCCAGACCCAACAAAGAGGTGGCTGCCAATTTCAACCTCCCTGGACATTCCCTAGATGACATCGCAGTCACACAGGTCTTGACGCGATCTGAGATGGGTCAGGGACGCCTTCTTGAGACCAAACTTATCAGGCATCTTGGGACCCTTCTCCCACAGGGAATTAAACGAGATTAATTTTCATTTTTTCTGTCTTGCTTTTTTGTCTTTTTCCTTTGTGTCCCTTTCTTTTCTATTGTTGTTCTTTGTTGTCTTTTGTTGTCTGGTTAATCCTATGTCCTTTGCCTTTTTCCACGGTTCCTTTGTTGTAACAATACAATCCTTTGTTATGACATCATTTCCGGTTTCCACTGTTTCTGTTGTTATGGTGATTTTTGTTGCTTGTAGGACCTTTTGTTGCCGCCTTATATGGTATTAATTTTGTTGTGCTTGGTTGTATCATGAGAAGTCATCATTTGTACTGAAGAAGGGTGAAACGTCTGCAATATACTAGTTATTTTTACATCCAAGAAAACTTTGTTTCTTATGTATATTATATGAATTCAAGAAACACTTTCATAATTTGTTGTTCTATTTTTCTTTGCATAGATTACGCAACCCCTACCCTCTCTGGAAGAAATTAGGACTCTGGCACAGAACTCACTGCAGAGTTTACGACAGGACCACAAGAGGGCACTTAACCCAACTCCTTATAAGGTAAGAAGGACCTGAATTCTTCAAAACAGTTCCTTATAAGGAAATCCTCAAAACAATTCCTTATATGGTAAAAAAGACTGGGCGACTTGGGGTTAGGCAGTGGTTTTCGCTTAGTAATCTAGTTTCCTACACTCACAAATGGCTAGTCACGACTTTGCCACAAAATGGCAGAAAAGTGATGAAAATTGAAAATTCAAAATTGAAGATAGGGTAGGCATATTTTTCTGAGGATGTTCAACTCAATAACAGTTGGTTGAGTGGTCTACAGCATTGTGACCCATTAGCCATAGGCCTCCACAACTGTACAAAGTCTGGGACTCTTGTCACTAGGGTTCGATACTGTTCAGAGGTATTGGTACCGATACTGGTATTGTTTCAAAAAGTACCATATTGTACCGTTTCATTCCTTATAGGCACAACAATACTATCCACTGTGAATTTATAATTTTTTTGGAATTATCCCGAATCCTAAGCATGACCATTCACAACAAAATTTATGAAATAATAATGAAGTACCAATAACAGTGCCATTGAAATACTGTACCCTTTCATTAGTACCAATATATATATATATATATATATATATATATATATATATATATATATATATATATATATATATATATATATATATATATATATATATATATATATATTATATTTATATATATTATGTATAATATCATTTAGATGCAATGTTTGTCTTTATGTTGCAGGTTTCGGTCAGCAGTAAGCTCTATCAATTCATCCATGATCTCTGGCTGCAAAATGCACCAATCGGTGAGCTCTCCTAGATGCGCTGCGGAGCTGCACAAATCGACTGCGATACTGTGATGGAATTTCTGCGGGTATTCAGCCACTGACTTCTATCAACTTACACAAGGTCTCAGACAGTCTTCCTCAAGTGAATGATTATTATAAATAATGAAAATAATCCAAAGGAGAAATTATATGCTTTAAAAGGCCAGGGAGAAGTGAATAACTATCTTTGACATGCAAAGTTTCCCCATAAAATGAGGCTTCATTTTTGGACACCATGTTTAAGCTAGAATGGTTTTAAAGCACCGTAATGTCCCTAAATAATAACCTGAGCACTAGATGGATCTAAGGGGGTTCCCCCATATAATGAAGCTTCATTTCTGGAAACCATGTATAAAATATCATGATTTGAAAGAATTATCATGTCCATAAATAATAACCTGAATATTAGATGGATCTAAGAGGGTTTTCCACCTTGTAAAATTGACATGGTCAGTGGCTGAAATATGAGTTTGTGGAATACAGAGACTGTGATTGTTGTAGTAAAGAGTGAATCAGCATAGGTAGTATTGTGGTAGATAGAGGCATTGGGGTATGCCCCCTAATTACTATCATCCCTGACCCCTCCCTGTAAAAACCCAATGGCATCACCAGAGAAATATATTTAGAATTTGCAATGCCTGTTGTTTTCGCTGACAATCAAAATGTAGTTCTTGTGGTCGCTAGATGGCACTAATTCAACCATCTATATAGTTCTTATGTTCCCCTGATGGCCAAATGGTCTAAGGGGTTGCCACTGAATGCTAGCTGTCTCTCTTCACTGCCCAGACTTGAATCCTAGGATAAGTGAAAGTTGCCAATGACTTGGGGTTAGGCGGTGATTTTGGCCTGGTACTTCAGTTTCCTCCACCACCTACAACTGGCTAGTCATGACTTAGCTGCAATATGGCAGAAAACGTGACAATAATCAAAATTCAAACTTATACAAACCATGGCAAAAATCATACCCTTTGAAAAACTACCCCTACAGGGGCCATCCCTTATGGTCTAAGGCGTTACCACTGACTGCTAGCTGTCCCTTACAGCTGCCTAGGTTCGAATCCTGGCCGGGCTAAGTGAGAAAGTTGCCAGTGACTAGTGGGTTATATGGATCCCCATTATAGGGTTGGCCTGGTTGCTATATGAATGTGCGGCTTTGTGAAGGGCTGTCTATAGTGTTTCTGCAACTGAACGACTCCTGGGAACCATTCATGAAGAAAAAGGGATTTCTTCCCGTTTCCGGGTTTCTTATCTGGTTGTGATGTTGAAAGTGACATAAAAAACCCTTTCCTTCTTATCCAACACAAACCATGACATTACAAGAATTGTAACCTTTGAAAAACCAGTTATTGATTATGTCTGTGTATAGGAGATGCATATTTGTAGGGATCACATTGTTAAAAATGCACATAATACATTGTATTAATCATGTCCTGTGTTGAGCTAAAAAGCCTAAGAAATGTCTGAAATAAACCTATACATGCCGAAGAGATCTACCTAAGATTGCCCCTGTAAATTCCCTGTAATCTGGGACATTTTTTAATAATTACGATTTTTAATGGATTGAGGGTGACCCTTGATTTCTTAAAATACCAGTGAGGCAGAGTAATAGTGGACCAGATTTTCCAAAAACTCAACTGCTGTGATCGAGTGACCATTGGAATCTGGCAGGTGAGATAGTGGCAATCCTATTGTGATTATAATTATCCCAGAACATTGGTGATTGTAATTGTGATTTTATAGCAAACAGAAGCATTCTTAAACAATAGTGAGATGCCAAATTTAACAACGATTTAAATTGACAATAACTTTGTATGAAGCATAAATTTTATGTTTGAAGGGGAATGGTTGATAGGATCAAGGTAAATCTTTCTCTATCTGATATCTTTATGAAGATAATATTATCAGAGAGAAATTTCAAGGGTTATCTTTCTCTATTAAATATCTTTTCGAAGATAATATTATCAGAGAGAAATTGCAAGGAAAATTTTTTCTCTATATAATCTCTTTGAAGATAATATTATCAGAGAGAAATTGCAAGGTAAATCTTTCTCTATTTAATCTTTTTGAAAATAATATTATTAGAGAGAAATTGTAAGGTAAATCTTTCTCTATTTAATATCTTTTTGAAGATAATATTATCAGAAAGAAATTGAAAGGCGATTTGGTTTGCTGCAGGCTTGATTAGGTCAAGAGTACTGAATCACACTATATTCATGGCTTGTATAGTTTCATAAATGTATGCACTGTATGTGATATGGCCATAAGTAATTGTGTAGAATTTGTGTGAATTTATTCTTTAAGATGATGTTATTATAATTCTCTAAAAACCATTGTAAAATTGGTGGAAAGTAGTGAATGAAATTATTTTCTAAATGCACTTAGGTTTGATAAAAGTTAAACAGCACATACTATTGGTGTAATTGTGTAGAATCTGAGTGCATTCATTCTTTTAAATGATGTAATTATTCTCTAAAACCATTGTAAAATTGATGGAAAGTAGTTGATGAAATTAATTTCTAAATGCATTTATGTTGGATACAAGTTAAGCAGCACGTACTATGGGTTTGTAGCTTGGGTCAAAGTTATGTGGAAAAAATCTTAATATAAAATCTTATTTGTAAAAATATTTTATTTAATGTTGTTCGTGTTTCAGCTGCTTCCATTAAGGTTGATTTTATATTTTGTTATGCATGGTTTTAGATGGCTTGCCTGACTGTATACATTGTTAAACATCATATGGATGTTTGGGTTAACCTAGAATTATGTACTATAAATTATTACGATGAACGCACTAGGTGTGATTATGAACTTGCTGTATAAAAATTGTAAATAACGGGTGAGTGATAATAGGGGATTATGGAGCTATCTCCTGTAGTTATCACCAGTGTTCGCACCTGTTAAGTAGAACTAATGAAAATCACCTGTAAACAAAGGATAGACTTACCTGTCATTACAAGAAATACAGTAAACAGAATGATTTTATAACAAAGAGTTACCTCATTGGTTGAAAATTGAGCCCCTGGTCATACCATAATTGTATTGTTTTTATTGACAAATGTACAGAAACCTCAGAATCATATTTTTGTAATTTTGGCTTAATTTTACATAATTATGTTAACCTTAATAATGTCTTATTTCATCAATTTCACTTTTATTTTTCTAAAACAGGGCATTATTTACTTATGATAGAGTAAGATCTAAGATAGCTGTGGTGTCAAATTCACCTTTCATTCACAAAAATGTCCTTTTTGTCTGAAAGGCGACATTAAAGCTAATTTAAATTCTCTCTCTCTTTCTCTGTCTTAATCACCTGGTGGTAATAACATTATGAAAAATATAGAAAAAAAATTAATTGTGAAATGTGTTACTGAAAATATCATTGAATTTCATTATCTTATTTTCATTCATATTTACCATTTGATTTAATTGAGACAAACAGTATGTTATTCATATTTTCCTTTTGATACAAGTTTGAACTGTGGTATCCAATAACGCCATGTACATGTGACTCATGTGTACATGGGTATGGGGTTGGGATTTTGAAAAGGGGTGTTGGGGAAATATATCCAGTCAAGTGAAATGGAGGTCTCTCTGGGGGTCAAGATATGGTCTGAGAAATTTTAAATCATTGCTATGAAATTGATTCTGTTGATTGAGAAATGAAGTACTACTAAAAGTTACAATGTGTGATGTTTTAAATTTCTTGATCTGTTCAGTCATGGCGTTGATTTTAGTATGTCAAGAAACTGAGCCACAATCTTGCCCCGAATATTCCTCTCCCAACAAAAACCCAGTCTAGACTTCCAAATATCTACAATGGTCCGGTCAAAATGGAGTTGAATCTTGAACAAATTGCAACTGAATAGCCTTTGGTGCCAAATGCTTTATTAAGAGTGCCTTTCTTTCCAAAAAAGTTTACCAATTCTCCTGTTCAAAGAAGTTTCAAGAATTCAGAATTGTTATGATTTGGAGAAAAACTCTTCAAATTGTAAGGCCTTTTAAATCAAAATAATGACACTACAATTCTATAGAACCAAATATTTATTTTCAACAAAAAAAATCCTTCAATTAATTCTCAATTCATGTACCAGGAAATAGCTGAAAATGCATTTCAGTGTCAGTTACTGAAAATTTAAAAAATAAATGTGTCCCTCGAATCTGAAAAATATAACCTTAAAAAATGTGAACTCCAGGAGCACAGACGATTGGTCTTTGAGCAGAAAATATTTCAGTGAGCCCTGTGGGACAATCAGTTTAATATTGTAACCAGATGGCAACAACATATCAGCAATATTAGCATTAGTAAAGACCTAGATCAATAAATAAGTGTGGGGTACTTGGCCATCTCTAGACACGAAGACTGGTAGCGATCTTTCACCAAGGCAGGCTCCAACTGTGAAAGGCTTTCCAGGGGCAGACGCTTTCCCAAACTCCATCTTACACACTTTTTCAGAGCAGGACTTGTGTTTGGCCTTGGGAGGGACAAGACAGTAGGCAGGACAAAGATGTAGATAGATGCGATTTGTGAGAAGCAGGTAGTCCTCTAAAATGTCTTTCTGCAATGAGCCAACACCAATCAGAAGCTTCATCAAAGGATTGTTTTCCTCGAAAGAAGGTGGTGCTGAATGTTCTGGAGGTGGCCACAACTCCTTCCTGTGATTTCCATTGGCATCCTTACCAGCTGGATGACATGCACTCATTTTGAAATTGGCGCTACACATTTTCTTAATACAAGCTGTATTCAGAGTAAAACATATAATAAACTTGTTTGGTCATGCTCTTCGAGAACTCCCCAGTTGAACAGTCTAGCACTTATTAGGTTTGGCATATTATCAATAGATGGCAGCACCAGCAAGAATTTACAAAATGCCATTCCTGTAGCAACCAACAGGAGCCATATGGTGATATTTTAACATCCAAAGCACATTTTGAAATTTCAAAGTTAAAGGGAATTGAACAACCTCTATACATATCATTAATCCTTTCATGCACAGAATTCTTGTAGGATGTTTCCTGTATGATATCATACTCAACCCTTCCAATGCTGAGGCTTCTTTCTTCCAAAGCACAATAGTCTACAAGGACACAAATACTTTTGAAAACCATCTTAACCCTGTCATGCTGGTATTCATTGGAAAGCTCTCTGATTGCTCTCAGATGAGTACCCACTTGCCAGGGTTACAGTCATATTTCAGGATTTTTCATCATTTTGTATTGGCCAAAGTAGCCACCACCAGCATAAGAGTTACTGATAAAGTATACCTTCAAAAATTAGTAGGAAGGTTGATGGCAAGCGACTGATTAACATTTTTCTCTGAGATTTTCCAGAAACATTTTTTATTCAATTTTTTCCTTCTTTATTTCCTGCTTGCCAAGCATCATGGCCATGCTGTAAATTGTAACATATTTGCTCAATTGAGCAACATCTGTATAACAGCTATATAAAGGTATTTGTTGGTCATATAAAATACATGTATACAAGCATTGTCCACCAATGACAAAATTTGATCATATTCTGTCTTATTTCTTCATGATCTTGTCTATCGTCGAGAGTGTTTAGTTATTTTAAGTTCAGATAAAGATAATAAATAAAGGATTACTAGAAGTTCTCTATTGTTTTATTCTTATTGTATATCTTTATAATATGTTTGTAATGTAGACCATCTATCTTCAAAATTTGTTCCATTTGTCATATAGAGGATTCAAACTTTTCATGATCAAACATTTCTTTCACATTGAATTTCACATTCTCTATATTGCAGGGTCAGGCTTCAGTTAAAAACTTAAAGAGACCACCAGACTTCAGGTTTTGAAATAGCCATAGCCAAACCCAAGATCTCACAGCCCTGGATTTTCTAAATGCTGCAGTCCCACTACAGTCCTTCCCTAAAACAATTATTGAAGGTGTAAGCTATCTGTTCACTGTTACTATTGCATATTGGCATTATACCAAAGGACAACTGATGTGTAAAATTGTGTCCTTCAACTGATTTTATTATTGATAATACTTTTTTTTATAGCCAGCCAGGCCACAAAGGCAAATATTATTATAGCCCAACACAATTTTCTGTAGCCATTGGCTATGGGGCTAGCTGGACCCCTGTATTGGGGGTACTACCTGTATTTTTGCATTATACATTGTTTGTTTTGTACCTAACATTTTCTGAAAATGTACTTTCTTCTGCAAGAACACACCAAAGTAGGCCTGGTTTCATCACAACTGGAAAACAAATGGTTATAAAACTGTATTGATCATCATCAGTTCACCAAAGCTGACAAACTTGTATGTGCATAGAGGCACAATGTACACAGGTTTCACTAATAAAGAATATTGATACAATTTCTCATTTCAATACTCTTTATTATTAATTCTTATAATAGAAATAAATAAATTACCTGGCATTACTTAAAGGGCAAATACACAAGAAACACATCTTAAAACCCATTAATGCTCACACCTGTGACTACTTCTTTTGTTGTGGAGAGTGAGCTTTGAGGCTCCCTCAAAGTCCACTCTCCTCTTGCAAAAGTGCAATTAAGCAAAAAGTGGAAGCTAAGTGACCTTTTAGCTGTAACATTAGAGGCATGTGATAGTATCTATGTCCAGGCACCAAGGAGTTTATCAGTCAGCTAAAATGCCTAGTCTGCCAGCATATTTAGTGCAGGAAATAAATGTCTCCACTGTACTACTTGCAGAAATTGAGTTTCTTGGAAGTATTTTTGTATGTCCTCTTTTCCTGTTAGGCTTAGTGGCATATGTAGTACAGGAGTCAAACGTCTTTGCTGAACTACTTGAAGAGTTTGAATTTCTTGAAATATTTTTGTATATCCTCTTTCTTGTAAGGCTTGGTGGCTAGGCAGGTGGCAATATTTTCGGGTTGCTCTATCCATAGCTTGTGGTCCTTGCTGTCTTGAAGTAAGGCCTCTGACACTTTTCTTAGGCTCTCTTCATCTTTTGCCTGAAAAGAGCAACACAAGGAATGAATGGGTGTTTCAAGGCACATTTAGTGCCATAACATATTACCAAAAAGTGGTCCTTCGTTGAAGAACAATGACAAAGCATAACAATTTTAAGTGAAAGAAAAGAAGAGGGAGGGTAAGAGGCTAAGAGCAGAGCCTTCAGATCCAAAGAGGACCAAGGGATCTTTTAGATGAATGGTACCCATAGACAGATCCACACATCCCCCTTCTTTTATAAGGCAAGCAGGGTGCCACACCAGCGTAGGATTCCCTGGGAGGTGCCAGTCCTTATTGCGAACCATTGGGCATGCCTATAGGGTGTGTCCCTTATGGGGTGCAACACAAGAAATAATAATAGAAATAATAATAATAATTATAATACTGTAACATTCTGCCATGCTATCTAGATTATCATGCACTGAAAGCTTTCTAAGGAAGGTTCCCCCCGTAGGGTAGCATGAAGGAGAATAAGTTTGAGTGAAAGTATATCACGGTTTCCGGCAGAAATGTGATGATAAACTACTGTGAGAAAGGTTCAATGTTAGCCAGGTGCAAGTGAGGTGTACAAGAAATCATGCAGGGGTCCAGCACAGCGAAAAGGCCAAGATGAAAGTAAATACTATATATAGATCAAGAAGCTCAAGATGCGATGGAGAGCAGTATCTAATAGAAATCTAAGTGAGTGCAAGCGTAAGATTTAAGCTGAAATCTTAACAATATCAAGGCAGCCATAATCCTGAACCGGATCACCTTGCCGGATCCTTGGTGGATCACAACCTCCGCAATCACTAGTACATAATTCGCTAGCTGCAGGGTCTTATCAATTAAGAGCGACCATTGGTAATACAGTGTACAACATAACCACTTGCCCCATTGCAGGTTGCAAGTGAAAAAACGGCAATCAGAACAAGACCCTGATTTGCCCAGTTCAGCAAGTAATGTTTTGGGCAGAGTCCTCACTATGTAACTCACCTTTGTTTAAAGGTTGAGATCCGACCCACCATGGCAACCTGATTCGCCTCATCTGAATCAGGAGTCATTGATACAGATGATCATGGATTTGGAACATGAAATTTAGATTTATCATCACTTCTTTGCCATATTTTGGCTAATTTTTTGACTTGTCAGTTGTGACTGGTGGAGGAAACCAGAGTACCTGGCGATAACCACTGCCTTACACACACTGGCAACCTTCTCACATGCCCCGGCCAGGATTTGAACCCAGGCAGTGCTGAGAGACAGCTAGCAGTCAGTGGCAATGCCTTAAGACCACATGGCCATTAGGGCAGGCCCCTATGATCACAAACATGACGCAAAGTTAATGTTTAAGTTGTGATCCGGCCCACCAGGGCAACCGAATCCATCTCACCCGCATCAGTACACGTTGATACTGAAGATCATGATAATAAGATATGAACCTTTTGTTGCAATTTGTTTTGGGTCAAGCCCTAAGTTGACTGGGCTAATACGGCTGAAAATTCTGATCTGTCCGATTGGTATCACTGGATCCGTCCAACCCAGACCAGAAGTCATTGATCCGGAAGATCTGGAAAAATCCCATCTCAACTCTCGATAACCGCTGTCATCCGGCTCAAGAAGCCTAAAATTACGAAGTTCCTCAGTGGCAACACCTTAGACCAAACAGCCATTAGGGCAGGCCCCTATGATCACAAAAATTATGTGATGTTAACGTTTAAGTTGTGATCCAGTCAGGGACTTAGCCAGGACCCGTCTTGCCTGTCTTTTGGATAGGCAGTTTCCTGAAAACCTCCTTTTTGGACGGGTAAAGATTTCATAGAAGAATTTTCAATTTTTACTTTTTTCGGGTAAAAACCAAATACTTTCTAATCAAACCATCTTCTAGGTCATAGCTGGTGTAAAATGTCCTTTTTGACACAATAGGCTATCTAATGTAGTTAGTATAAGACATTGAAGTAGATTAGTATCTAAATCTAGACGGACAGAAATTTTGGAATTGTTGTTTTGGACAGGTATTTTTGAAACCCTGGCTCAGACCCTGGATCCGGTGATTATTTTTATTTCATTTCATACACTTTATTTTATTGCATTCATGTCTCAAAAATATCAATATTTTTTCCAGAAATATTGATACTTTGGTTATTTTATTGCATTACGTTGGGAGTTACAGGGCTTGCCGAACCATTAATGGACAGTACCGGTGATAAGTGCTACTACGCCATTATTATGGTGTAGGCGTATGCTCATAATGCTGCGATCACGCCGCAAATGTTATGAACATTCCAAAACATTTGTGGCCGCTCTGCGGATAACGGCTGTTGTTCAGAATGGGTTGTGCGTTATGGTGGTCTTCGGCAGCCTTGTGGAGGCTTACGGAAACCACCGTCACTCATCAAGAGGGGCAACCGTGGCAGTGAGACCTGGGCTATACCACAGTGCCATCTATCCACAAGGGATGACAACTAAATATAGCCTAGGAGGCAGGCAAGGATTGAACTGTCACATACCTCAAGGATAACTTTGTGCATATTATCCAAATCCGCAGTGTAAGCTACAGTACTAGGGTCGTCATGGAAAAGATGGATGACAGCTGAGCATGCATGACACGCCTGTGCGATCACTGCTCCTGTAGGCCACTTCAATGTTTGTAAAAGATCACCTCTCACCAAAACGTATTGAACTAGCTGGCTTGCCATGTTGAAAAATAGCCGCGCTAAAGGAAATCGCGTGATTTGATTGGTCCACGATGATGCTTCACAAGATATGATGACGTCATGAACATAGTACACAAGCGACATGCAGGAACCTAAGTCAACGATCATCTCGACGATTCTATAGTGACAAATTGCAAGTGGATACTTCGTCAAAGTGCACACAGGAGTAGATCAAACGACACGCAACATCATCCCGAAATCAAAACCTCGTAATCTGAAAATCAAAACATGTATTTGCGGTCTTGCACGGATGTTTTTCGTCCGTAGTAGACAGCCCTGTCCGGGATAAATGTCTTCTGCAAAATGAACGTAGATGTAAGGTGAACAGTCCGGACTTGAAAACATAGTTTTAGAAATCTACCCTCAAGGATAATAAGTCATACGGATTACACTACTTGCATGCCAGGTACGGAACCTATTGAAGCAGTGGAATTGATTTACGACAAGCATCACATATTGTACCGAAAACCGGCATGTCTATGACAAGAAAACTGCCAGGCACCAACCACCAGACTTGCCTCCCTTTGGGACCCAGTCTGGGATTCTTTACAATATGGATCTTACTTCTGATGAGCGTGACAGGTAAGAAATGATCAATTTTAACACATATTCTGAGTAATTCACTTATGTTTATTTTCTACATGTCTATGCGAATTGTCAACAGCTTTAGGTGATCCCCCAACTCTGGGGATGCGAAGGCTTCAAAAAGGGGAGGGGTCACTCTGATGGAAATAGGGCGCCACCCCTAGGGTTGGGTAACCTAGGAAAGTGGACTGCCTGGAACCTCTACTTTAATGGGGTGAGCCTGCGATCAAAAGTGGTTGTTGATACTTACCCATCTAGACCTACTATATAACCTATGGGCCATGGCCCACTAACTGACTGACAATCCTGACAGCTGGGTGTGCACAGTCATTTGGACCTTTCCTGTTTAAAGTATGTTTTTTTCTTTGAAATCATTTTTCAGATCACTGGATAAGTATGATGCTGGCACAGCACCAGAGGAAGTTTAAATGCATCTAGTTGACCAGGTGGCAGGTCGATGGCGATCACTACTAATTACCAGAATTTCCTGAAACTCTTACGTCTGAGTAATGCGCCAAAACCGGCTTAACTGAAATATACTTCATTTAGGCCCCAAAATCTGGGTAAATGGGGGAGATATGGTTTCTCATAAGTTTACTGGTACTGATTAGAATTAGATATATATCCAGTTCAGTGAGTTACAAATATACATTCGTTGGTTGAATGCATCCATGGAGCTGAGCTCTTCTGCCTACCAAAAAGGTCACATTGAATCTTAAGAAAGGGATGATCTATAGTTCAACTGGCAGTTATCTTACCTCACTTGTCATTACACTTGTGACTATCCTTCCAGCATAGATATAATACAAATACAGACTCTAGCAGTTGAAAGAGAATTTGCTCTATCAATTGACTTTGAAAAAATGCAAAAAAATTATAAATGATATTTTGGATTTGCACAGCAGCTTCTGTGGAAATGGTCTTCTAACTCCTGCTGGAAACCAGTCTGTGAAGATTGGGATATGATGAGACAGTTTCTAATTTAGCAAACCCATGGATGAATCTAGTCTTTGGTCAGTGCAAATGCTGTTTGTTTATAGTCTGGGAAATGTCTCAGCCAGTTATTTAATCACGGATGTGTGCTCAAATAAAACCCATTTAACACAGCCGTGCCTGACCAGGAATAGTCTTAGCCAGCTGGGCCTTATTTGGACACCCAAACCCTCAAAACCCACCCTTCAGGACACTCCAAATATTTTATGAGGAGTTTCTAAAAATGTCAATTTTAAGCATATTATGAAATACTTTTCACCTCAATATAATTCCTGTGCCAAAATCTAGGGTGGCTTTTTTCCTAAAATCAGGTATTTCTCATGGACCAGGGAGTCCAAAAGACACCCAGACACCCTGCTGGCTAAGACCCTGTCAGATGAACCCAAAAATATCTGGGCAAATAAACTTCAGGGGTAGCTTGCCCCGCTCAGCAAGTAATGTTTTATCTTTAGAACCTATGTTGCACCCTGCAATGATCAATTTTGTCTCTGGGGACCTAGAGCTAAAGCATCAGAGTAGGTACCATTCAATTCAGCAGGACAAGGGTCAAGCACGCGTGAGCTACTAATATTGACCTATCTTGACCTGTCATCATGCTCTAGTTGCCCTGTATGAATCTTGACCTACTTTCGGTGGAATATATCTATTTATATATATAAATAACTTGTTTAAAGAGTCACATGTTTATTCATAGCCCTGGGAGGACTAGTCCCTGGGAGAACATGCTTGTCATACAGTTGTCTAGACATGGATTAACAATCTGCCAGTCCATTAGAACAGAGCAGCATAAAGCTAGATATATTTAGTGTCTTAACCCTGTGGAATCTTAGAAAGGCTGTTATATAACTTATATTCCCACAAAAGCATACTTCTGTCGTGAATACACTGCAGACTTTACAATTCAAAATATTGATTATTTTTTATATGATTTGTTGCTTTTCTTTTAATTTGTTTACAACCAATTTCTGGAGGTCAACTTCTCTGTCGACCATAGTCTTAGCCATTAGGGCGTCCAAAATTAAAACATGATTGCAGTAGAAATGTGAATCAGAACCCTGCCTGCTAGTAGTTTATGAAATAAAGCTATTAACTATTCCCCAGCAGTTTTCAAAATATTCTGCTTTACATTATGAAGTCATTTAAAAAGAAATACTTTCATTTGAAAGGTATGAAGTCCTAATATTGTCATGGTCTCATGTCTAGAAGTGCTGCCAGTATCAGTATCACATATCAGTGATTTAAATCCTTAAATACATATATAAATATGCCTACTTGGCTAAGTTGGCTGGACTTCACACAAAAAGGAGTGTGAATAGACAAAACTAAACAAGATTGTTTATTTTAAAACGTATGCCCCTTTCTTTGCCAAGTTTCTTCTTTATCCAGTCAGATAATGTGCTGCAGGCAGTGTCTTAGCCAGGATTTTGAAACTGGTGCCCAAAATCTTTTGGTAATGTTTTGCGACATCCTGTTTTTCAAGGAAGACCACAATATACTCAGATTGCAAACCATAAATGTGTTTACTTATTGAAATGAGACAATATTCATTAACAATGTCATGGGAATTATATTGAGCTGAAAAGATTGCAGTGGTGAAAAGCAGCCTTGCAACTTTGATGAGATCTTTCAGACTAATTTACCAACAATTCTCCTTCAAATATTTTGTAAGATCATTTACAATTTTGAAGGTATTGCCAAAAGTGTGAGAGATCCAGATGCCAATTTCATGAGTATCTCATAAGCATCAATGGGTTAAGGCTGGCATGCTTATTTTGATGTTCCTGCACATACAGCTAGTAGGAAGGAATCAATATAAATGATGAAATGTTCATCAAAATCTTACCAACAATTCTCCTTCAAATATTTTGTAAAATTATTTTCAATTTTTAAGTTATCGTCAAAAGTATGCGAGATCCAGACAACAGACACATTAATGGGTTAAAGTTTGTTTTGATGTTCATGATGCGCATACAGCTCGTAGGAAGGAATCAATATTCTCGGAGGAAGGTAGAGAAAAGACCCAGATTGTGATCGCCTTCGTTGATTGCATCAGCAGTCAGCCCTCCTCGGCTTAAACTGCTGAGTAGGATCCCAGAAGCATAGTATTAAACTAGGATTTAGAAACTGGGTGCCCAAAATTGGCCAAATTTTTGTAAAAGTTTTGGGCGTCCAATTTTTCAAGTGGGGCCACAATATTGTCAGATTTAAATCATAAACATGTATAAACTTATTGAAGGAAGGCAAAGTATTCTTATAGAATGTCATGGGAATTGTATTACATGATGAAAGAATGAATTCATTATATTGAGGTGGAAAATCTTTAATTATATGCTTGAAATTGACATTTTAAGAAATGACTCACTGAAATATATCTGGGTGTCCTGTTGGGTGATAGGCTAAGCCTATGGATAGTATCAAATGCAGGTACCATTTTGGTGACATTTTTATAACCAGACACCCAAACTCTCAAAAATCACCCTTCAGGACACCCATCAAATGTCAATTTCAATCATATATAATTGATTTTTTTCACCTCAATACAATTCCTATGTATTTGTATGAGGATATTATCATTATAATGCCCTATTTCAATAATAGATACACGTTTATGGTGGTAAACTGAGTATATCGTGGCTTACCTTAAATTACATTTTTATTACCAAGGCATAGGGGTTAGTAGGGGTACTCAACATGATACCAAATATTGACATGCTGGGTCAAGTTGTAAACAAATCACACTTTTGCTGTTTCATGAGTTTTTTTCACATATTCTGATTTTGGTATTCACATACACCGTCATATCTCATATGTTTAGATACTAGGGTATGTGCTAGCACCAAAAGATGGGAGTTCACACGTTTAATGCAATATGCATAAAATAATTCATTTGAAAATATATAAAAGACTAGTCAGATACAGGCCCATGTAGTCTGATAGTGTGGCGAGTTAAAGGTCAAAGGGTAAGGTATTCTGTTTATAGTCTTGTATCCACCAAAGTACTCAAACGACCTTCCTCCCCTAGCAGACCTGTACACACAGAAACCATTTGGACAATCCCCCGAGAGATATTCCAGAGCAGCTGGCAGCATATAGCGCACAAGCTCTAAGCACTGCCTTATTAATGCGATGTACCCATTTTGCAGCTGGGTAGACTGAAGCAATATGGAATAAACTGTCTTGCCCAAGGACAGACCAAAGTGTCCCGGCCAGGAATTAAACCAGCGACCTTCTGATTACTAATCCGACACCTAACCAACTGAGCTACTTTGTTATGCAACTGCTTGATGTATTTGGCCTGTAACATGCTGGTGCGACAGTTGGATATCTATTCATTTATTTGATATTAGGTACAGCAGTAGACATGATAGCGGGTGGGGGGGGGGGGGGGGGGATGGTGCCCAGGATTTTATAAGGGGAGTTCACAGTTTCACACAAGGTGGTGGAAGGTACAAGTTTAGGGGTTGACCACTTGTCGAGTCACTAACTAAGTTGCTGATGTCCAAAGGGAAGTATTTGTGTCATAGATATAGATATTTAGATTAAATCAAGTTCAATTTAATTATCCTTTTGTATAAAAAAAACACTATGAAATTTTGTTTAATATTTTGGAACTATAATTGTGTTGAATAAGTAAATTTTTATGTTTCAGTGTTGAAACATAAAAGTTACTAATTTAACATAATCATAGTTCCAAATGTTACCACCGATGGTGAGAAAGGTGCAGGGCTGCAGGCACCGACATAAGTACTTGCCCGCTTGTCCTGGCAAGTAAATCTTTGAAAATAGGGCTTTTGGGCAAGTAAATTTTAGTTTTCACTTTCTCAAATGGGCAAGTTAATTCAGGCAAGTTAAAACTTATATTGGGCAAGTTAAAAATAGGTTGGGCAAGTAAAAATCATTAACTACTTGCCCGACATAATAAGTTACTTCTGAAAATTACGTTGGTGCCTGAGTTGTTATCTGAAAGGGAGTGCTCATATGAACCCCTGGGACCCCATTAGATACCCCCCCCCCCTGCGAAAGAGTTGGTGACATGACATATGGGTATGAGATGTGCCCAGGTGTTGTGTGATAACTTATCTTGTCAGATCTATATGTATTTCCACAACTTATGTGTTTTATCACTCCCAACAGTCCACATGGCGTTTCACATAACCTAGCGAAACACATGTCTGTCTGGAATACATATAGGGGCTCTCTTGTATTAATTAACACTTCCAATGCAGATGCTACTTCTGTCCAAAGTGCACAAGGATGCAACAATTTCTGAAAACCATCTAAACCCTGTCATGTTGGTATTCATTGAATAGCTCTCACTAAGTACTCTCAGATGAGTACCCATGTGCCAGGTTTTCAGCAATTTTTCAGGTTTTTTGCATCATTTTATAATTGCCAAGTTAGCCACCAGCAGCATAAGGGTTAAGGTCATAAAGGGAATTCTTCTGCTTTCAAGTATTTGGGAAAAAATCCAATATTTCACCAGTTATTGCAATAAGGAATATGACCATGCGTGACCTTATGAGTTGTCTGACGTTATAGGGAATTCCTTCTTATTCTTATTCACATATTCGCCATAGAAACGGTCTCTCGGCAACGTGGACCCCCTAGAGACCACTAACATAGATTGCATTTTGTGGTGAATCGCGTTGGAAATGTGAAAGGTGATGTGGACAAGGTGGCTTTAGACATTAGTTAAGGCCACTCCAATTTAATTACTTGTCTTACGTGCTCAGGAGGCAGGAAATAAGCCATTTTGGAATAAATAAAAAAGTTGAAAAATGTGGGTTTTTTTATTTATTTTATTTTTTTTAGAGTCTGCCGACTAGGAATGGTAGCGAGATGTTTCTAACAGCCTATTCTCTACTTAATAAAATCAATTAATCCCTGTAACCTGAAGGGTGGGAGATACACATCCTCAAATCTGAGGCTCTACTACAGCATTGATAAATTCCTGTAGTTGATTGAATCACCCTTACAATGAATATTCTTAAAACTTACACTTTTTTATTTTTTATTTTTGGAGTCTGACAGAAAACTTCTAAACCACTTTCGTCCGTAAGACACCAAAGTCGACTTTTTTTCTTTTTTTTTTTTGGAGTCTGACAGAATTTATTTTCCTAAAAAAGCTCGTAAGACAAGTAATTAAATTGGAGTGGCCTAACCCATTAATGATTGCAGTTGCCAAAAGCAGCCAGACAATACAGGGCTCGAAATTAGGGGGTGCCGGGAGCCTAGGGCTCCCTCAAATTTCTGCTGGTAGCCAAAAGATGTACAGTAGTTGGGCTCAGGGACTTGGCCAGGACCCTTCCTACCTGTCTTTTGGACAAGTAGTTTCCTAAAAAATCTCCTGTTTGGATAGTCAAAAATTTCTATGATGACTTTCCGATTTTGACTTTTGGGGGGTAATAACCAAATATATTCCTAACAAACCACCTTCTAGGATATAGCTGAAGTGTAAATTGCTCTTTTTGACACACTAGGCTATTACATGTAGCTGATATGAGGATGTGTAGTAGATTAGTAGCTAAATCTGGATGGGCAGAAATTTTGAAATTGCTGTTTTTGGAAAGGTATTTTTGAAATCCTGGCTAAAACCCTGGTTGGGCCCCCTGAAAAAAACTTAATTTCGCGCCCTGCAATGGTAAAATTCAAGTGAAAGAAATTTTTGGAAGATATTTGAAAGAGATATTTTAAATAGAACATTAGACAAAAAAAAAAGTTTGTTTCCAGTAACGGTCCGAAAAAAAGGAAGATTGGTAGGTAAAAATCTTTTTTGGATTATTTACTTTTCAAATGATACATCTTTCATGGTCGCTTTAAGAATAGTTGTAATGCAGTGTTCTAGATAATCCTTTATGTTGATTGGGATTTGGAAAAACTTTAGGGTAGGGATTTTTTTGAGTAAAAACTTGGTAGGGTAGGGTAACAGGAAACAAACAACTTTTTAGGCCTAGTCTACCAACAAGTCTCCAACATATATTTCATCAAGTCATTTTTTAATTCAAAGTTATTGTCCTGATGTAACTTTCTAGAGGAACTCTTACATGCATTAGTGGGTTAAGTTTGAGAGTGGTAGAGTGTTTTTTTATAGGACACTGTCCTTAAAGCACCTATCATCATTATTTAAAACCAATCCAGGTCAAAAATTGTCGTCTGAGACTATGGTACATTTGACAGAAACTTTGTAATTAAGAATGATTTAACAAAAAAAAATTGAAGGAGAGATGTTGGTGATGTTCTCATTGACTTTTACTTTCAAATATTTCCCAAATATGCTTTCATCTGAAAGATATCACCAAAATTGTCAGGCTGATTTTGGCTGCTGCGAGCATCAATGGGTTAAAATCAATCCATGCCTGTAGCTGCAAAACACAACCTGACAATCTCTGAGATATCTTCTTTGAAAATAATTTCTATGGAAACTTATTAAAGGACGATAAAATTTTTGATACACATATCTCTTTCAAACATATTGCAAATTCATGAGTGCTAAATTCAAAAAATATTTTCAAAATAATCCTAGTTCCAGACGGGTGATATTTCTCGAGAGATATCCTGGCATCTGTGAGTTAAGAAAACAAAGATAGTAGATCAGGGTGTCACATTATCAGTCGTACATTGAAATAGGACACTGACTTACAGATACAGAAACTTCAACCTTTGAGTCCAAAATCGAGTTCCAATTCATGGACTTAGTAACCCTTTATGTAGATGTTGTTGTGATCATCAATAGTTATAGCCCATTCATATCTGTAGCAACAAAAAGATCAGATATCTTCTCTGAAAAGTATCCACGGAAAAATAAATACAGGAGAAATAATGGTCAGAACCTTTACTGTGACTTTCTCTCAAATATTTTGTGAATCTATGCTTGATTCAGAAGTTTTTCAAATGTCGATAACATGTGATGATAAAATATAATTCCAAATTCCCACCTAAAGATGCTAGCTAAGCCTTCCAATGCTGAGGGTACTTTCATACGAAGCAGGACGCAAAGATTTTTTGAAAAACATCTGAAACCTGTCATGTTGGTATTCACTGGATAGATCTTGCTGAGTACTATCAGATGAGTACCTATGTGCCAGGGTTTCAGTTATTTCTCAGGTTTTTTCTCAGGTTACTTTATAACGCACACGGCTCTTCTGAGTTGCTGCATCTATTATTCATATTATATTAGTCATCATTTATTAGCTTGACTTTGTGTGACACAACATATTCAAGACTTTCAAGTACCTACTAGGGTTTTTATATACATATGCCCGCTTCACATATAAGATGAAATCCTCATCAGTAAAAAAAAACCTCGCTAGAATTATCTACTAGCCATAGTCTTAGCCAGCATTGTTTGGGCATCATTTGAACACCAAAACCTCCAAAAATCCCCCTTTGGGACTCCCAATTCTTTTGAGAGTATTTTTACAAATTTTCAGTTTCAAGCATATATTTAATTGCAGAAATGAATTATTTGCTTATGGCCAAAACTAAAGTCCCCTTGAGCGGAACTACTACCTTGAACACCCTGGCCCCTAAATGATGTTATTAGGTGCAAGAAACAGTGTAACAGATCTATAATATGACGCTGGCATGGCCAGGAAGCGAGCGAAGCTTTGGATGATAATTTTTTTTTTACTTCTGACCAAAATACAGCATTGATTGACCGTAAATTAATGGCATACAAAACATTACGATTTTAAACTGTCTTAAAATTTATATTTCGCAACTGATTTTGACGAGAATTCAATGGCCAGTAGAATGAATTCCGGCGGTTCTATCGATCTAAACCACATTAAAATTGACCCACGGACAGGCGAGAAATTCAGTTTTAACTTGGATATAGTAGCGGCCACGGCGTGGTATGGCCAGGAAGCGAGCCGAGAATTGAGCCACGGACGGGCGAGAAATTCAGTTTTAACGTGGATATACATGTAGTAGCGGCCACTTTCATTCATATTTCGCAACTGATTTTGACGAGAATTCAATGCAAGTAGAATGAATTCTGGCGGTTCTATCGATCTAAACCGCATTAAAATTAGTTGACCCACTGACAGGCGAGAAATTCAGTTTTAACTTGGATAAAGTAGCGGCCACGGCGTGGTATGGCCAGGAAGCGAGCCGATTTTAAAGTGAAATCAATTCTGGCGGTTCTAAACTGCATTAGAATTGAGCCACGTACGGGCGAGAAATTAAGTTTTAACGTGGATATACATGTAGTAGCGGCCACTTTCATTCACGCATGTGCATTCGTACATTTCATCCAATGGGAGGGCGTGTTTGTTATTGTACTGCACATTACGTCATTGTCGACCAATGAAATCGGTCGTTACTTAACCTACTAAAGAAATCCTCCAGAAAGGAAGTCGTCTGCACGTTGAGTGATATTGTTGGACGGTGACAACTTTCTGGGTCCCTGCATGTATTTCTTATAGTGACGTCATATACACTCACGCTCAATTGACTGACTGCGAGGCTTCGCGAAAGGCCTACGGCCTTTCGAGCTTCGCTCGCTATTAATGATACAATACTTTTTTTCTGATTCTATATCAATATTTGGTATTGTATCGAGTACCAGTACCAACCTAGAGATACTAAAACCCCTTTGAAAGGAACTACTATCTTGAACATCCCTGCCCCTGAAGATGCTATTAGGCTAGAAAAACAGCACCTCAGGTGTGTCCATTGATGAAAAAAACAGCTCCTCAAGTTTGCACAAAAACTGCTTCTCAGGTGTGTTGATTGATGAAATAAGCCTGATTTACAGGGATTTACAGGTAATAGGAAAAGTCATTTCCTTTGATGTCTGCTAGCCGCCTCTCTAGCCACAGAGCCGTAAATGTCAACACCACTTAATCCTCCTTAGGCCTCCACCACCTCTATCATGAAAGCTCATTAACCCATTCTACCTGACGTCTGGACTTTTCATACTTTTGAGCGTATTTTTTGAATGAAGCATTAGTTTGCAAACTTTTTGAGGGAGAGTTGTAAATAAAGTCTTAATTAACAATTGTCCTTCAAATATTTTCCATGTGTTGAGGTTTTTTCAACCCAAAATTTTTTTGTAAAATATTTGAAAGAGTCGATAATGTCAACATCACTTGACCCTTATGCTGGTGGTGGCTAATTTGGTGATTACAAAATAATGCAAAAAAAAACTGAAAATGACTGAAACCCTGGCATATGGGTACTCCCTCTGAGAGTACTCAGCGAGAGCTTTCTATTGCATACCAACATGACAGGGTTAAGATGGTTTTCAAAAATCTTTGGGTCCTTGTGGGCATTTGGATGAGAGTAGCCTTAGCATTGGAAGGGTTAATCCTCCTTATGCCTCTACCACCTCTACCATTAAAGCTCATTAACCCATTCATGCTTGGAGATCTACTTGACGAGTGTCGTCTGGACCTGTCATACTTTTGAGAATAATTTTTGAATGAAAAATTAATTTGTTAACTATTTGAAGGAGAGTTGTAGATAATGTTTTAATGAACAATTCTCCTTCAATTGTTAAGACTATGTTCGCATGATGTCAGTGGCATGTAATGCCGAAAATGGCCTGACTAATTTCGTAATATCATTGTGACCAGAATGTTTTTTGAAAATGGTTGAAGTTATGTTGATCCTCACCCAACCAAAAAAAAATTAAAATTAATGCAAAATTCCAAGTAATCTTTCTTTTAAGCCAGTCTTGTCGTGCACAGTCTTTGCAGGCAGTCAGTTTTCCTGCACACCAATTCCCATGTGTGAATTCTTTGAAGTTGTGGTTTCAGCGGTAAATCCTAATTTGTAGAGTTCAGTCTGTCTGAGCCGCCTCCGAGAGACTGAGCTTCTTCCTCTGATTAATCAGATCAACCCTTTCATGCCTGTAGTGCCTAAAACCGCCTGCCAGGGTCTTAGCCAGGATTTAGGAACTGGGTGCTCAAAATTGACAATGGTAAAATTCTTGGGTGTCCAAATTTATAAGGGGACCACAATATACTCAGATTTGACCATAATTAACATTATATTAATAATATTAATATCCTTATACAATATCATGAGAATCATATGGAGATGAAAAGAATTATTCAATTATTTGCTTGAGATTGTCATTTTAAGAAATTCCTCACAAAAAAATTGGGTGCCCAAAAAGACACCCAGACGCCCTCAGCTGGCTAAGACTGTGGTTCAGTCTGTCTGAGCAGCCTTAGAGAGTCTGAGCTTCCTCTGATTAATCTTGTCAACCCTTTCATGTTTGTAGTGCCCAAAACTACCTGACTATTTTGGTGATATCTCTCCAACAAAAGCAATTTTCAAAATAATATGTGAAGGAGAAATGCTGACAAGCATCCAGTGTGCAATGCATTCAGCTTCTCACAGGGTACATGGGAGAAAGTTGCCAGTGACTTGTGGTTAGGCGGTGTTTTTTGCCAGCTACTTAGGTTTCCTCAACTACTACTAATTGTCTAGTCAGGAATTATCGACAATATGGCAAAAAGTGACGATAATCAAAATTCAAATTCCATACACACAACTATCCTGAGAGCAAATCTTCAAAAAAGAGACGATAATCAAAATTCTAAATTCCATACTAGGCATTCATGAATAAGAGAGTGGAATCATGCATTCGAACCCTAAGTGACGATAAAATGAAACTGAAGATAACGGAAATTCCAAATTCCATGCGCGCAACTATCCTGAGAGCAAATCTTCAAAAGTGCTGATGCGGCATAAAAGTCAATCTATCGCCATTAATATTATTTGGTTTGAAAGAAAAGCTGCGGTGGGAATGAATAATGGCAAGTGTCATTCAATTGCCTTACTCGCGTTCGCCAATGAGGCGAGAGACGATTGAAATAGCATATCCTATCGTTAACCCATTCACGCCTGTACTGTGGCGCACAATCAAATAGTCCGCACTGATTTAAGGATATCTCCGATAAAAAGCATAATTTTGGAAATGTATGAAGTAAAAATGTTCATCAGATCCTAGCCAACAACTCTCCTTGAAATATTTTGTGAATTAATGCTTAATTCAAAAGTTATGTTCAAAAGTAGTTAAGTTGCAGACAACACTTTTTAAGGAGTCAGCACTTATTTGAGGATATCTCCTAAATTTTATAAAAAGCATAATTTTGAAAATATATGAAGAAGAAACATTTATCAGAACCTAACCAACGACTCTCCTTCAGATATTTTGTGAATTAATGCTTAAAAAGTTACGTTCAAAAGTAGTTAAGTTGCTGACAACATTTGTCAAGGAGTCCGCATTAATATGAGGATATCTCCTATAAAAAGCATAATTTTGAAAAAATATAAAGAAGAAATATTAATCAGAACATAACCAGCAACTCTCCTTCAGATATTTTGTGAATTAATGCTTAATTCAAAAGTTATAATCAAAAGTAGTTAAGTTGCAGACAACATTTGTCAAGGAGTACGCACTAATTAGAGGATGTCTCCTATAAAAAGCATAATTTGGAAAATATATGAAGAAGAAATGTAAATCAGGTTCAAACCAACAACCCTCCTTCAATTATTTTATGAATTAATGCTTAATTCAAAAGTTACGCCCAAAATTAGTTTAGTTGCAGATGATTTTTGTCAAGGAGATCTACGCGCCTGCATGAATAGGTTAAGCCGCAGTAGAATCCAGGCCCGCTATGTTTTGGCACGAACTCTCCCAGATAACTTCTTTGGACTATCGCGGAAAAATCAATAGAATAATTTAATTTCCGCGTCGGTTGTCGCTCCATAACACCTCGGCTCTGTCTATTGTTGGCGTCCCGAGCAACACATGGTCAGAACTGCCTCATTATCAGCTTAACTGCTTCCCACCAAACTCTGAGGGGCTGCCCCGATGGCCGTGTGGTCTAAGGCTCTGTCTATTGTTGGCGTCCCGAGCAACACATGGTCAGAACTGCCTTAGTATCAGCTTAACTGCTTCCCACCAAACTCAGAGGGGCTGCCCCGATGGCTATGTGGTCTAAGGCATTGCCACTGGCTGTTAGCTGTCTCTCACCACTGAGGGCCTGCCCTGATGACTGAGTGGTCTAAGGCATTGCTTAACGGTAGTACTTTATTGCATTATTACTGTGAATTACCTTTAAGGAATGAAACAATATGATATGGTGCCTTTTGAAACGATATTTGGTTCCAGTACCTCTTAATAGTATCCTCCTTGACACGGGTTATCTAGCTGGACCAATGATAATTTTATGGCGTAATTCAAGAATTATCTTCAAAATGAAAAGGTTAAAAGAATCGTACCGCCTCAGTTAAAAATGTCCCATGGCCAATTAAAACTGCTTTCAATTCTTTTTTTTATCTAGACCTGAGATCATTTTAAGGCTTTGTTCTAGAATTATATTCAGAACTATGCTTAGATCCAGTTGATCTCTAGCTGTGAGGTTAAAAGAATTGTAATGCCTCAGTTGAGAAATGTCCCCTGACCAATTAAAACTGCTTTCAAATCATTTTTTTGCTAGATGTCTATCATGTTTTTTTAAAAAACTTTATGGGAAATATTCCATGTATTATAAAGAAGAATGGGGATATGGTTGAGAAAGGCATTATTGGAAATCCAGGGGAAACAGTGTGAGATATAACATACAACGATACTTGACATTTCCAAACAGGGTGTCCAAACGAAGGTTTCATAGACTTTTGGGTGTCCAAAGTGTGGTACAAAGTTCACACTACTATAAATGAAATAAACCATATATATCTACAGATTTTGCTTTTTTAGGTCAGTAACTGCTTTGTTTGTATTGTAGGAGTGACACTACATGCAGTATCTTTTAAAATTGTAATTATCAGCAAATCCTGACCTAAACTTTTTGTCCAAACTGTCTAAAAACAGTGTTCTGGGTGTCCAAATGACACGTTGGATGCATAGGTGGCTAAGCCCCTGCTCCCATGAAAATTGAGCACATCTATGCAGTATTATTGAACTGCATGATGTTTATAATGTCAATACCAATATGCCCCTCTCAGTTTCCTCAGTTACATGCTGTATTGTAATGAGATGACAAAGGATACCAGATAGTTATGCAATACCACAGTCTTAGCCAGCAGGGAGATGAGTTTGACTGCTGACAGAATTAAGGCATTTTAAGTCTGTTCATGCACGCAGCAAACTGACCTGCCTATCTTGACCAAATCTTTCTGTCAGAAGCATTCTTTGGAGAATATTTCTCGGTTGGTCATTTCACCTATTTATGCCTAGAACGACCACTTGAAAAGTGGCATCTCAATCTATGACAATCTAGAGATGAAGAATCAATTTGCAAAATGTTGGGAGGAAAGTAGTTGCTTCGCGTTTTTGGACACGAAACCCTCAAAATTCACCCCTAAGCATGGTCTTAGCCAGCAGGGCGTCTGAGTGCCTTTTTGGACACCCAAACCCTTAAAAAGAACCCCTTAGGACACCCAAATTATTTTGTGTGGAATTTCTAAAAATCTCAATCTCAAGCTTAAGATTGAATTTTTTCATCTCCTTATAATTCCCATGACATTGTTTAATGATATCATGCCTTATTTTGATGAATTTATACATGGTTATGGGTAAGATATGAGTATATTGTGATCCCCCTTAAAGATTTAGAAGCCCAAAAATTTTACAACTGCCAATTTTAGGCACCCGATTTCTAGATCCTGGCTAAGACACTGCCCCTAAGGATACACATATTTAAGGGAGTATTTTTTTTTGTCAATTTCAAGTATGTTTTTGAAGTTTTTCCACCTCAATATAATTCACATGACATGGTATAAGCATACTATATGCCTTATTTAAATGAGTAAACATATTTTATGCTTGAAATCTGAGTGTAATTGGGTTTCCCTTGAAAAATAGGACACCAAAATATTTTGCAATTGCCATTTATTGGCACCCATTTTCTAAATCGTAAAATTTTCCAGAGATTGGATGCACTCAAAGAGGTTCTTCGGGGAATGTTTGTTTTGTGTTCTATTTATAGCCCAGTCTGGGATATCTGTGGTGGCCCTTTTGCCGATATCTATGAAATATGAATTACACTGCTGCCAGAAGTATGTTAATACCACTGGGCGAAATGGAAGATCATGGAAACATAGTTGCAAGGTAGACTATACATTGTATCTCTATCTAAGATGAGAAGGAGATATTGTTTCAGGCTTATATAATATGGATTAAAACTTAGGAGACCTATTGATATGAGAACAAAGCAGATCCTTAGGAGGCCAAAATAAAAACAAGTCAAAACCTAGGATCTTAGAAAACCAATATTATTTGACCAAATGAAGACCAAATTAAGACCTTAGGAGACCAATACAAGACCAAGTCAAGACCTTAGGGAATTGATATAAGATCAAATCAAGATTTTAGAAGACCAATACAAGACCAACTCAAGACTTTAGAATACCAAATTCAAGACTGAATCAAGACTTTAGAATATCCTATACAAGACCAAATCAAGACTTTAGAATGATAAGCCAAAACGAAGATCTTAAGAGACCTTTATCAAATCAAGACTCTAGGAAACTAATATAAAACCAAATCAAGACCTTAGAAAATTAATACTTGTAAGACCAAATCAGGATCTTAGGAGTTGAATTTAAGGTCAAATCAAGACCTTAGGAGACTGACATGCATATAAATCTACATGTCAACAAATGTATTGTTTTGGTTTAAAATCGATGGGCGTATAATCAAACTCTTCGTGACTAATTAGTCTACCGCTACAGGGCTCGAAATAAAGCTTTTTTCCAGGGAGCCCAACTGCATCTTCAAAAGGTACCTAAAGGTGTTTTGTATACATAGAAAACAGTACATCTTTGGGTTTCCTGAAGAAATTTTAGGGAGTCACAGGAGAATTCAAGGGAGCCCTGGGCTTCTGGCACCCCCTAATTTCGAACCATGCGCTCTTGTGAGACCCTGCTAGTGAAAATGCCCCACAATATGGCGCCAAGCCAATTATGGCATTGGTAATTCTTCGATAGAACACCCTGCACAGGTTGTCAGCCTCTGAATAGAACACATGATTCACAGGTGACAGGTGAGAAAAAAATACTGCCACGCAGCTGAGACTTAAGTCACCAGTTTATCTGTTGTGTTACATAGGGACATAAACTTAGCCAGCAGGGCATCTAGGTGTCATTTGGACATCCAAACCCTCATAAATCACCCCTCAGGACACATAAAATGTTTTGTGAGTAATTTCATAGAATGTCATTTTCAAGCATATGATTAAAGTTTTTCCTCCTGAGTGTAATTCCAATGACACTGTATAACGATATCATGCCTTATTTCAATTTAAGTAAAGGCATGTTTATGATTGCAATCAGAGTAAATTGTGGTCTCGAGACCTCCAATGACCTTGAAAATTCACCCAATGTTGCTGCAACTGTGTCAAATAATGACAAACTCTGATGTTGGTTTCATACAGTAACTTACTTTATTCGCAGTAAGTTATAGTAGTTGCAGTAATTCATTCAAGTCACTTGTTTTGAAGTACTTGGTTGACTTTGACATAATGCACTCATGGAGGGTCAATATGTAGGAACTTTACAATGTATGATATGAAGCAGCATGTGTATGTATGAGCTTAGTATTGCTATATATAACCCTTATGCTGCTGCTGGCTAATTAGGCCAATACAAAATGATGCCAAAAACCTGAAAAATGACTGAAACCCTGGCACATGGGTACTCATCTGAGAGTACTTAGTGAGAGCTATCCAATATATACCAACATGACAGGGTTTAGAATTTAGATGGTTTTCAAAAATCTTTGCATCCGTGTGCTTTGAATGTATGTAGCCTCAGCATTGGGAGGGTTAAGCATTAATGGTTAAAAAGTTTGATAATGTCACTGACTTGCATTCAATGTTATCAAACAGATAACTAGTATTACATATTTTGAAGTAATAGGTAGACTTTGACCTTATGCTGTCATGAAAGGGCAATATGTAGGAATGTCTAATATAAAGCGGCGTTTGTTTTTATAAAGGGTTTGCCTCCCTTTTTTAAGGGAGGCTCAGACATGTAAGAAGGAGAGCTTTTTGTATATGCAGACGACACAGATAGCATGAACGATGATATGAAATGAATATGAAACTCCTCAAAGTAATCTCTCACTATTAGGGGCGACAGACAATAAAGATGGAAATGACTCTTGATTTTAACTGAAATATGACTGAACCTCTGGCATATTGGTACTGATCTGATAGTGCTCTTCAAGAGAAAAGCAACATGACAGGGTTTAGTTTATTTTCAAACATTTTTGCAGTTTTGTGCTTTGGACAAATGAAGCCTTAGCATAGAAAGGGTTAAATTTGATTCAAAATTGTGCATGCTTTTGAATATGATATGTGTGTGTCCAAATGATATCCGTATAGCTTGCTGAAGGTCTTTGCCTAAAACTTGACTTTGTGCCAAGTTTGTGGTTGTCTGAGTGTTTGGATCCCATATATGTTAAATTATGATATATTTATATATACATATATATAATTATATATATATATATATATAAATATATATATATATATATATATATATATATATATATATATATATATATATATATATATATATATATATATATATATATATATATATAAACATATATATAAACATATATATACAATTATACATATATACCTATTCTACCTAAAAGAAAACTTTTTAGGCCTAATCACTTGCTGAAGAACTTGCCAAAAACTTAATGTTTTGGTTGTTTTAGCCCAATATATTGTTCATCAAGAATTGGAGGTACATATCATGTCTATATTCCTCCATTTCACTTGCTGATGGCGATGATCCAGTATGTGTTAGCACCATGCTGCAATGTAACGCGGCATAACAATAATTAATGTTCTGGGGCCTATTTTTGTAGCCTATTGATTGTGCAGGGACCATACATTTAGCATGATATAATTCTCAAGGCACACAGCCCCACAGCTGTGTTGTGGATGGATATAGAAACTCTGTACTAAAGTTAGAACAAATACAGTATTGTTGGGGCTGGGTACAGATGTTCTCTATGTTCTGTATGTTGCCAATATGAATCCATATAGAATTTTCTATTCGATGGGTTTATTATTCTGCTAAGCCTGTAGGTTAATAGAGACTTGCGAAAGAGACCAGTTTTTATCAGTTTCTGACGAACTGGGCTATTTTCTAGCTCTTACAGTACTGTGCTTTATACATGCATGCATACTATACACACACATTAATTTACTTTAATACTTTATGCATACATATATATATATGTGTATATATACATAGGGAGAGAGAGAGAGAGAGAGAGAGAGAGAGAGAGAGAGAGAGAGAGAGAGAGAGAGAGAGAGAGAGAGAGAGAGAGAGAGAGAGAGAGAGAGAGAGAGAGAGAAAATATAATATGAATATATATGTTTATATACTTGTATGTTTATATGTGTGTGTATGCATATCAGGGACTTAGCCAGGACACGTCCTACCTGTCTTTTGGACAGGTAGTTTCCTAAAAACCACCTGTTTGGACAGACAAAAATTTCTTTGATGATTTTTCAAGTTTGACTTTTGGGATTTAATTCTAGTAACCAAATATTTACCTCACAAACCATCTTCTAGGAAATAGCTAAAGTGTAAATTGCCCTTTTTGACACACTAAGCTATTAAATGTAGCTGGTATAAGGATTTGAAGTAGATAAGTAGCTCAATCTGGACGGGCAAAAATTTTGAAATTGCTATTTTGGATAGGCATTTTTGAAATCCTGGCTAAGACCCTGATGTATATAATCTTCTCTAACTAGTTTCTTGAGGGACTTATCCTCAGTCTGAAACCTTAGAATGATAGGAATTTAGGATGATTCACCTAGCTGACAATTTGCTAGTATTTGTAGCACAAGTCGGTAGGGGATCTTTAAAAACATTGTTGTTTTTGCCTAAGGCCTAAAAATAAAGTTGTTTGTTTCCTGTAACCCTACCCTAACAAGTGTTTACTCAAAAAATCCCTACCCTTAAAGTTTTTTTGCCCTTCCAACTTCCAATCAACATAAAAATGAATAAAACACACATTTTTGAACAAAAAAATAATCCATAAAATATATATTTTATCGACCTACCTACAACGGCCATTTCAGAGACCCGTCCACCCGTCATTTTGACGGGCAGAGTGGTTGAATTACGATGTAATGGTTGGCGGGTAGTCCTCCTAAAACCCCATAAAAGGCGGGCTAACCCTAGCCAAAACGTACCTCTCAAAGACGGGGAGGAAATGAGAGGTTATCACCAAATGGCGGCCTCCTCATAACCAACCAACGCTGCCTGCCGTCAAAGCACGAGAAGGCCTGTTGTGGAGTGGTTCGATCCCCAAGAGAGCACATTAAAGATAAGATAGCCACACAGTGCCCACACTGCTTTGCCGGCAATTTCCGTTTAAAACCCTCTTGGGAGAGATAAGGGATCATACTCCTGAGCGATAATTGAGTATATTGACATACCCAGGTGCTCCGGCGGCCGGTCTGTATATAGCCACAGTAAGCTGAGTAACAGGGGCCGCTATCAGTTGCCATAAATGAGCCCAAACAACGGAGTCAACATTTTAGTCACTTAATTTGCCTTTTGAGTATGTAATGTATACACCCTAGTGTGTTTGTCAGGCATGGGCAAATAGTGGCATTAGCGAATGCAATTCATGGTGTTCACATTTTCAAAACAAGAGTCTCAATCTGACAATGTTCTTCAAGCCTAACCCAGTCATCTGGAACAGGACAAAAGGTAAGCTTATTTAATATATCACTAACCTGGGATGCCACCTGGGGGGTCTATAGATTTTCTCTACCTAACATGGGTTTAAGTTACAATTAATGCATGTTTATTATCCCTGTCCTACAATTGAGGTGGCGGGAATTGGGGGGATGAACTTAACAAGTGATGGGATCTCATTCTTATGAACGAGATTACTGTTACACACACCGGAGTTCTGCCCAATTTTTTTTTCATGTTAAAAAACTTAGTTATTTTTGACCCAGACATTTACCCCTGTTAACATGATTACTATTACTGCTTTCTGAACATAAGTCAAAATCAATTGAACTACTTTTTTTATTGATGATAGCTAGGCCTACATGTATCTTTTACAATTGTCTGGGATTTCCCCTACTGCTAATATTGGACTCACAGCTAGTTAGGTGTTTTCCTGCATTGCAAATGAAGTGGGGGCGTGATTCCTTAGATTCTGTTTTTCCTATATCCTGCAATTATTTGACAATTCAGCCTATACAAAATATATACATGTATTGCCTGAAAGCTCTTTTAATGAGGAAGACATTGAAAACTACCCTCTCAACAGGATGTCAGATTTTGACAATTTTTCTAGTTTTGGCCTATACAATGTATGGCTAATTTCTTTGACTATAGTCTAATAATATCTATATATCCTATCTAAGTTACTATGCTTTTATTAAGCCTATGACTCACCATATCACAAAGCTTTACTGTTTATGGCACTTGACTTCACCAAACCAGTCCTGGGCCCTCTGAGGACACAGACGCTGTTGAGTGTACCTCAGTATGATTTATTTCCATTGCACTTACCGTGTATACTGCTGATCCAACTGTAACTCACCTTTTAGGGAGTATAGAATCCTAATAACTTTTGGGACTGACAACTTTTTATATCATTTGAATGTGATTTACACACCTGACTCACTATCCTACTAGAGGGACTTATTGAACAACAAAAAAAGTTTAAAACACACATGTAACATAGAACACAAAACTATTTTATTGTGCACCCATATCATCTCACTCATTCAACAAAAACTAGACGTACACAAGACAGACATAGACATCACTATAAGTAATGTCACAGATATACATGATTCATTCTAAAATGCTTTACAGGGTGAGGTGGGTTACAACAGGGTTCAGAATGTCTCTAGAGGCAGATCTACAAGCTGCATGCACAAAATACCTGCACCAACTGACATGCACTCAAATAATCTGTCACATGTCTTCCTAACTGATTCAACCTCAGAGTGCTCATTATTTTGTATAACTTTTACAATAATGCAAAAATTATAAACGTTGATTCAGGAATATTTTTTTTCTAGGATAATTTTATAGCAAATCCGTTTTTTCTCTCAAAATCAGTGTCACCTCTGAGTATCCATTTTACTTAGAGTAAGACTCTCGGGGCTTTGGTGTTTTCAAAAGTACAAGAAACAGCATTATACTTAACATTTTGTGCCCAAGGTACCTGATCAATACCCTCCTGTCCATTAAATATTACTCATGACATCTGTTTAGTATTTTTCCCTATATACAAGTGTGGCCTAATCTCCAATATCATTAATCTCTCAGAAATTAGCTTTTGTTCCCCAAACATAAGATTTTTCCTTGTGCTTAATATCACTCCATTAATACATGGATTTTTATATCAAGGGTGAGTATTGAGAACGAATTACCCGGCCACCATAGAGGTAGAAATAAAGGAAGCAGACAAAAAGTGAACTAAGTACAGAGAACTAAGGCTACATAGGATGCAGGCAGGGTTACAAAGTCGCAGCAATATCAATTTATGTATGAAAATTAGGTGTGCATAAGTGCTGTTAAGAGTCCAGTGCTGCAGGCTGGCATGGATTCAGTTGAGATCACCAGAAGCCAGGAAGGGAAGGGAAGGTCATCTACAGATCGGCAAGAAACTGCATGCTAGTAGAACTACAGGAGTCAGGACACAAGCATATACCTAGAAAAAGAGAAGAAAATCATTTAAACAACAGGTAATAGTAGTAGCACTGTATAAATACAGGTTTTTATAGGTAATTGTGGAGGTTTTCTTTTCTTCTGGCAAGTGACAATATGCTTCGGGAAAGTGAATTTCAAGACCTTGAAATTAATGTCGGTGCCTGCTTTCTGGTCATCCTGGTATGTAGTATAGCAATAGAAAAATTATTCAAATTTGACATACCTGGGAAAATATCTATGAAATGTATAATTCACACTGAAAAAACACATTTCAATATGTAAAATAATGAAAATAAGTGCCAGGAAAAGCCAGAGAATGCATTTCAGAGCACCTAGACCCTCTGGCTTCTGGGGCCCTTGAGCGGGCCCCAGACCCCCCGCCGTAAGAGGCGGTCGCTCTTCGAGCGACCGCATCGAACGCGCTGCGTTCGCTCACCAGGACACCCTGTCTCCTCCAAAGTCCATTTTGGACACCCTACTATCCAAATCCTGGCTAAGTCCCTGCCTACCTACGCTATTTTTTGGGTCGTTACAGGAAACAAACATTTTTTCTGTGCCTAATGCTGCACTTGGATTCATTTCCAATATTCTAAGTGGAACCTGTGCACCGTATGTACCTTGCCAATAGGTTATCAAGTATAGCGTTTTGCTTATCTCCATTATTGGAAACATATGTTTATGTATTATTGACTGGAATCAATGTTTGGACTGCCCCCATTGCTGATCAGTCTAGTAAGCGCAAGTGAGGATTATTTTGTGTTAGGGATTTGCATACTGTAGCCAGCAGGGTGGTTGGGCGTCATTTGGACAACCAATCCCTCAAAAATCACTCTTCAGGACACCCCCAAAAATTTTGTGAAAAATCTCTTAAAATGACAATTTCAATCTGATCATTCAATTTTTTCCACCTCATTAAAAATAACCCATTGCATCAGGGTCTTAGCCAGGATTAGGAAACTGGGTGCCTAAAATGGGCAATTGTAAAATTTTGGGGCATCCGAATTTTTAAGGGGGACCACAATATACTCAGATTTCAACCATTAACATGTATAGATTTATTGAAATAAGGCATGATATCCTTATACAATGTCATGGGAATTATATGGAGATGAGAAAATTCAATTATATGCTTGAGATTGAAATTTTAAGAAATTCTTCACAAAAGCTTTTGGGTGTCCTAAGGGGTGCTTTTTAAGGGTTTGGGTGTCCAAAAAGACACCCAGACGCCCTGCTGGCTAAGACATTGTTTATGGACTTATGATTTATTTTATTAAACAAAATCATGGCTATGGTTGTAATCTGAGTATATTGTGGTCTTTCTTGTAAAATAGGACAACCAATAATTTCACCATTGCTAATATCAGTTTCTAGATCTTGGCTAAGACCCTGGGTATTGGTACTCGATACGATACCCAGTATCGATTTCGAATCGGAAATTTAAGTATCAAAGATTAAAGATCTGTTATACCAATACTGCTTAATGATATAAAATTGACCTTGGTATTGCTACCTGGACATCTCCAAATGAAGGCAGTATGCTATTTATTAGCAAAATATTTCATGTTGACATTGCAAAATCTAACAAAATTAAGTTTCTGTGAGGCAGGAAGTATTGTTTAGAATATTGTCAAGATATCATGTTGTTGCAGAAATATCAATATTGTTTAGTATCGCAAACTTTTCAAAGGTGCCAATCCATACATGTTGAGACAGGAAAATTTTAGTTTGAATTTACCACATTTATATTTAACAGGAAATACTCAGAGTTTCATTCATTCAGGGGCCTGCTATTTTTAATGTGTGGGCATCCTATTTTTGGTGGGAGATCGCAGTATATTCAGATCACAACTGAAATCAATTATGTGTTTACTTGTCTTATTGAGAAAAGTATAATATTCCTATGAAATCACGGGTATTATATTAAGATGAAAATATTCAATTAGTTACGAAATGTTTCTCCCCTAGATTAAAGAATTCACTTCATTACAAATGCCATCATGTAATACTAGTTTTCTGATAAGGTATAAGAGTTGTTAACCCATTAATGCTTAGGAGTTCCTCCAGCAATTGTCGTCTGGATCTAGGATACCTTTTACAATAACTGCAGAATTGAGAATGATTTTACAAAATATTTGAAGGAAAGTTGTTGATAATGTTCTGATGAACATTTCTCCTTCAAATATCTTTCTACTTGTGCGTTTGCCTGCAAGATTTCATCAAAATTGTCAGGCGGACAATTATGATGAAATCATGCAGGCAAAAGCAGGGTTGGAAAGTTTTAGAATGGGAAATGTTATTCAGAACATTACCTACAACTCTCATTCAAATATTTTGAAAAATAATACTCAATTCTAAAGTTATTGCCAAAAGCCTTTTAGAACCAGATGACAATTTCTGGAGGAGCTCCACAGTACTGTATAGCTGGTATTTTTTACAGGCATTTAATTTTCGCTATTTTCGCGCTCCCCAGAATAGCGCCAAATTAACATCCTTCAAATAGATATCTCTCGATATAGTAATAAATATATAATTTGAGTGCTTGAATGCACTATAAATTTAAAGTAGCACAAATACTCTTCATCAGGGCTGTATATTAAAGCGAAATTTTTAGCACTCCAAATTAAAGCAGTATACAGTATTAATGGGTTAACTATACAGTAATGGACTCCCTTCTTTTTTGTTGTTTCTAATTTTGGATAGGCAGTTTGTGACTCCTTGCCCAGGCCCTGGCAATATAACCTCTGCATAATTAGAGACCCCGTGCCATTTGGATCGACTGTTTCCAACTCAAGTTGATTCCCCTCTGTCGATAATTCAATATCTGGCATCTCTCTATTTGGCCGCTTAGAGAGGAAAATGCAATTACTGTTACGATAACAGCAAGTTTGATCCTTAAACCTATTAATGCTTAACCCTTCCAATGCCGAGGCAACTTCGTCCAAAGCACAAGGATGCAAAGATTTTTGAAGACCATTTAAACCCTGTCATGTTGATATTCATTTGAAAGCTCTGACTGAATACTCTTAGATGAGTACTCATGTTCAGTCTTTTTTCAGGTTTTTTGCATCATTTTGTATTGGCCAAATTAGCCACCACCAGCATAAGGGTTAACTCATTAATGCTTAAGAGTTCCTTAATATATCGTCGTCTGGCTCTATTATACTTTGGTCAATAATTTTGAAATTAAGAACAATTTTACAAAATATTTGAAGGAGAGTTGTTGGATGTGTTTTGATCAACATTTCTTATTCAGATACTTTTCACATTATGCTTTCACAGGCTAGATTTCATTAAAATTGTCAGGCTACTTTTGGTCGCTATGAGCATTAACCCATTAACACTCAAGAGTTCCTCTAGAAAGTATCGTCTGCTACGTTCATACTTTTGCAAATAACTCAGGAATAAAGCAAAAGTTTCCAGAATATTTGAAGGGGAGTTGTTCTTTGACTTCTGGTTAACATTTCCTCTTCAAATATTTTACAAAAAATACTTTTGTTCGAAAAATATATCTAAAATTGTCAGGCCTTTTTTGGCCACTCTGAGTGTGAATGGGTTAAAGGGTTAACCCAGTCTTAACCCTTTTATGCTTGTAGCACCCAATACCGCCTGACTATCTTGGTGATATCTCTTTAAGGGGGCTCGGGACCTTCGCACCTTTGAATAGGGTGTTTTTTTGATTTTTTGATATGTGAAAGCTGAAAAGGTAAGCTACACATTCCTTCAACCTAGACCTCTCAACTAGAACAACAAATGACGTAAAAAGTTCTTTTTGAAAAATATGGCTTCTATAAGAGTAGGCAGGTTAGGCACCCAGCTGTGATGTTTATCTAAGATCATAATAGTCTTTCCTTATCAGATCCCCCTGGGAGGTAAGCTCCACTGGCAGGCCCCAGAATGTGTATTCAAATGTGTATTAGAAGTTTCCTGTTACCCAGGAAGCTGGCATTGAGCAGTTATGAGTAATTGCATTGCAATAAGGGTATTGAATGAAAGGTGTGATTCTTGCTCTCTTGCTTTACAGGTATAGGTCAGACAGTTCAGGTAAAACCAATCAAATGCTCCAGAAATATTCTGGTTTGTGTGGGTCAGCCAAGATGTTTAGGGTTTATCTTACAAAGGTGAACAGGGTTTCCTGTATTTGAGAGTTAGGGTTAGGAGAGTATTTAGATGCTGACCCCTGGACAGTGCAGAGTCTGGATGTATCCTTACAATGGGAAGTAGCTTCAGAAGGAAGAGAAAGAGGGAGTTTGAATGGAGTGCAATATCTTCTGTGCCAGAAGATTTGGATATATAAGAGGACAAGGAATCTGAGAATTCACTATCCATTCAGAGTGCCAGTTATAGAAAACTTAGACTGCTGAGTACTAGTTCAGATGACAGTGGCATAGCAATTGAAGTTGCGAACTCTGAGGAAAGGGACACTGATCATGACTACTTTGATTAGAAGTTAGAACTATTGCAAGACAGTAGAATGCGACAAGACCATTGATCAGCCCTATATTGGAGATGTTCAAATGAAGATTGTGATGGAAAGCGAGCAGACTTTCTTAGTAGTTTAAAAAAAAGGACAAGTTTATGATATAAACAGACAATCAGTTCTAGCAGGATGCCTCTGCGGAAATGGATATAGCGCTCTTCTATAGTTCAGTGCAGCTATGGATCTGCCTCCTCCACTTACCCTCAAAAGTTTCAAGAAGCATGATGTATCTATTCCATATATAAAATTATTAGAGAAAACCTTACAATTGCACTTCAGAGTACTTGTAATGGAGTGGAGTCATCGACAGACAGCCAATTTGCTATTAGCAGTCAATAATAGTCTCTTATCTTTCCTTATCAGCTGGGGGGAGGAGTGCTCACTAGGGGGTCCAGCCTCTACCAGTAGAAACCTCCAAATCTTTGCTAAAAATCCCTTTTTATTCCAGTAATTGAGATACCAAGTGAACTATCAAACATTCAAACTATTCTACCAATACATGCAAATCATATTCTTATTCCAAATTATCCCTAAAAGTTTCAGAAGGGGGCAGAACATCATAATAGGCTGTAGGATATGCAGGGCTGGCTTTAACAGCTGGTTTGAAGGCTTTCTGAAATCACCATACTTCTCATTTTTAAAAGGCCCCCATTCATTCAATATTGATCTTAGAATGCAGAGATTTTAACACATGACCAAAAACATATTTGGGCAGATTCTAGTTTTTCATTTTTTTTATATCTGCTCTAGTTGTTTCTTAATTCAACTTCAAAAATGAAGAAAGGTAAGATTCAACAAAAAAATATTGATCACAACTTTAACTTACTGTAAATTCCTTTAGGAACAAAAATTAAAAAAAAATGAAAAACTAGAGTTTGCTCAAGGATGTTTTCTATATAATATATAAATATCAACTGTGTTAAACCTTTATTGAAGCCAGGAGGTACTTTGCAAAAACATATGTATTGGAAATCTGCATCACTGTCTTTAGGCCCCACCCCCAGGGAACTGCGATGGTATCATAAAACATGTTTAGGATATTTGACCTCTCCAGATTCTCAGCTTTCATAAAATATATAGTTTATTGGGGTTTTCTTGTACAATGACCAAGATATTGGTCAATCTTTACATGGAAGTCTCAATTAAAGAACGAAGGTCCCGAGCCCCCTTAACAGAAGCAATTTTACGAAAATGTTTGAAGGAAAAATATTGATCAAAATCCAACTTACAACTCCTCCCTTAAATGTTTTGGAAATTTATTATTTATTTGAAATATAGTGTTAAAAAGCTTCATAAGTCAAGACAACGCTTATCAGGAATATTTTCAGGCAATGCTGGGTTGACCTTTTTATGCCCATAGATCTCCTAGAAAAAATGTTGCCTGAAAATAGATCTTTTGTAAATAACTTTGGAATCAAGCTATAAATTCACAAACTATAAAATGTAGAATTGTCGGTTGGGTTGCGATCCACATTTTTCTTTGAATTACTTTTCTTAAAATGCTCAGGTCACTGTGATGTTTCCAGAATGGTAAGGACAACTTTAATTAGGTGTTACAGGTTTGAATGGGTTAACACGGCCATTTCCATCTGAAATGCACACATGGTCAGATGATTTGGAACATGTCATCAAACATAAGAATATTTCGAGAAGAGTTGTAAATGGAATTCTGATTGACATTTCTCTTTGAGATATTTCCATGGGAAGCTTTTTGTTTGGATGATATATAACAAAAATATACCTTTTTTGGCGTCCTACAGCCATGAATCGTATAATTCAATAAACCTCTCTCTTAATGTTTGTCAAACAAAGAGAGACCTGTCCATTTAATGCAAAATGCAATTACGGGAGCCACCAATCACCATAGTTACGACACCGATAACTGCTAAATGCCGTGGTGAAGGTTGCATGGCTACAAGGACGCTTACTATGGTGACTTCTTTGTTGAAATTTTTCGACAATTGTCATAGTTATGGCACCGATAACTGCTTATTGCTGTGATGAAGGTTGCATGGCAACAAGGATGTTTACTATGGTGACTTCTTTGTTGAAATTTTTCGACAATTGTCATAGTTACGGCACTGATAACTGCTTATTGCCATGGTAAGACTACAGGTGTTAGAAATTTGATGGCTTTAGGTCAGTTTTCTCCATGAAAAACCAGTGATGATTTTCTTTGATGGTTAGGGATGTGAATGCTTTTACTTTCAAATTGTTAGAATTGAATCAACTAAGATTATGCTTTTGCCTGAACGATTTTAAACTCGAGAACTATCAGGCTGTATTGGTTGCTGCAAGGTCAATATTTAAAGGAGTTTTTCTTGCAATTGTCTTCTGGATCTTCGATACTTTTGCCACTAACTTAGAAAATAAGAAAGGTTTTGCAAATTTTTTGAAGGAGAGTTTTTGGTAGTGATCTTAATAAAAACATTTCCTTCAAAAATTTCCCCAACTATGCTTTTGCCTGCAAGATTTCATCAAAATCGTGAGGCTGCTGTGAGCATTGATGGGTTAAGATGGCTGGTAAAGGATTAGCGTAGATTTCTAGCTTTAGGAGGTGATCGTACCGTGAAATTGCATGAATGTCACTGTCCTATCTCTGTAGACCGTTACACTTTCAACGTAATGACGACGTGCCTCTCCCACAGCTTGAGGCAGAGTGAGGGACTTCTTAGGCAATTAGAGACCACAGCATAGTCTTAGCCAGCAGGGCGTCTGTCGAGTGTCATTTGAACACCCAAACCATAGTCTTAGCCAGCAAGGCGTCTGATTGTCATTTGAACACCCAAACCATAGTCTTAGCCAGTAGGGTGTCTGGGCATTGTTAGGACACCCAAACCCTCAAAAATTACCCCTCAGGACACTCACATTTTTCGAAAGGAATTTCTTAAAATGTCAATTTCAAGGATATTATTGATATATATTAATATTATTAATTTTCACCTTTAAATAATTCCCAGGATACTGTATAAGATTTCTAGCTTTAGGAAGTGATTGTATCGTGAAATTGCATGAATCTCTGTAGACCGTTACACTTTCATCGTAATGATGACGTGCCTCTAGCTCCCACAGCTCTAGGCAGAGTGAGGGACTTCTTAGTCAGTTATAGACCAATAGTCTTAGCCAGCAGGGAAATCTGAGTGTCATTTGAACACACAAACCATAGTCTTAGCCAGTAGGGTGTCTGGGCATTATTGGGAAACCCAAACCCTCAAAAATCACCCCTCAGGACACGAATGAAAGTTCTAAAAATGTCAATTTCAAGTATTTTATTGAAAATATTCGCCTCTCAATAATTTCCAGGATATTGTATGAGATTTCTAGCTTTAGGAAGTGATTGTATCGTGAAATTGCATGAATCTCTGAAGACCGTTACACTTTCATCGTAATGACGTGCCTCTCCCACAGCTCTAGGCAGAGTGAGGGACTTCTTTATAAGTCAATTATAGACCAACACATAGTCTTAGAGCTTAAGAGTTCCCTGTTGTCGGGCTCCATGATACATTTGACAATAATGCAGAGCATAATCTTAGCCAGAATTTAGAAACTGGGTGCCCTAAATTGGCAATTGTTAAATTTAGGGGTGTCCTATTTTTCAAGAGGGACCACAATATACTCTGGGACTGGCAGTTTCTGTTAAGGGGTGTTTTTTACCATGGCAGAAACAGGTCAGCTATAGCCCAAAGCATATAGTCTTAGCCATCAAGGTGTCTGGGCATCATTTGGACACCCTAACCCTCAAAATTCCCTACTCAGGTCACGCCAAAAAAATTTGGATATTTTTCTGAAATGTTATTTTCAGACATGTGATTTAATTCTTTTTCACGTCAATATAAATCCACAGATATTGTTTAAGAATATTAGGCCAGTCCTCCCTAAACATGCCTCCATCGGCTATCCCAGAATGCATTAGTGATCGTTAGCGATGATGGAGAGTATGTTTGCACGTCTCGGACATCATCGCAACTTAGTTAAGTGTTATGTCACGTACAGCAATCAATAAAATCCTCATCGCCTGCTCTGTGCGTGATGGTGGCAGCCTCTTTCCTGTCTCGCTCGAAAAACATGCTCAGGCAAAGAATGCAGGTTTCTAGGAGAAGTGTCTCGATTAATCAGATTATCAGATTTTGCTGTGAAATATTGAACCCATGATCTAGTTTGGTGACAAGTTGAAAAGGGCAATTAAGTGCTAGCAACTAGCCCAGTATAAACATTGTTTTACTCAAGAAATTCCTTATTCTGAATTTTTTCCGCCCTTCAAACTCCTGATCAACATAAAACCCACATTTTTTGAGAAATGAAATAATCCAATAAATTTACCTACTCTATTTATATATATATATATATATATATATATATATATATATATATATATATATATATATATATATATATGTATATATATATATATATATATATATATATATATATGTATATATATATATGTATATACAGTCAAACCTCTATTAAGCGAACGCTCAAGGGAAATGTCAAAAGTGGTCTTTTAAAGAGGTGGTCTCTTAAGAAGGGGTTGAGGGTCTGAGCGAGGTTATAAAAACACAAAGAATTTCCAACAATGACCTGGATTTATTGAGGTTGTTATGTTAAGCTGTGTTTGTTGAAATTTCTTCATTAATATTTTAAGAATAAACAATTCAGAAAAATAAAAGTTGAACTAAATCATTAATTGAGGACCCTCAGAAATGATATACATTCAGATTTTGCCGATTATTTCATTATATTATTGTGCCCTTTCTAATATACGAGGTGTCTAGGCATTCAAGTGGTCGTTGAATGAAGGACCATTTACTCTTAGGGATAAGATTTCATGGTCGTTGGTCGCGTGAAGCAAGTGGTCGCTTAATCAAGGTAAAATGCACAGGGAATAGCCTTGGGGGGATTTGAAACGGTCGTTCAATGCAAGTGGTCGTTTAAGAGAAGTGGTCGTTGAGGCAAGTTTGACTGTATATATATATATATATATATATATATATATATATATATATATATATATATATATATATATTTATTTATTTATAAATATATATATATATATATATATATATATATATATATATATATATATATATATATATATATATATATATATATATATATATATATAACCCATGATGCTTGGAAAGCAGGAAAATAAACAAAAATAATAATGCAATGATAAATACCCAATGAAGTACGAACATTATCTGGCTATGTTGTGCAGGCAGGAATGGGTTAAGTATTTAGCTATTTCAGATGCAAAGCCAAAAACGCACTCAAATATTGCGCATATTTCATACTGATGTCAGGTGCAGCTGGCTATTCAGGTACGAGGTACACTCGTTTTTATACTGCATGATTGATCGCGCCGTATGGATCCAAACTCGCAGGTGAAGCCAAGTTTTTTTATAGGATAGAAATTATTGGACCAGATAATGAGATCAAGATCAATATCAATAGCATAATTAGGGATCATATTGATTGGGTATTGAACCATATCAATATCAATAACCGACCTGACCCATAATTGTTTGACCACCTATAGAATTATTTATCCTGTTTATATGATCATTAATTGGCTCATTAACAGACAGGCAGTTGTGTGATAGCTTGTATGTACAGTCTTTATCCTATGTAATTAGCCAGATCATTTATTGATGTAATCTACAAGTGTTTGACATTCTAAATAGCCTGTTTATTTATAAACATAATCTACAAATGTGTGACATTCAATATTCTAAACATTCAACTATTTATCAATTATACATGTTAGCTAGATCACATATATATAAATATATATATATGTCGCGGTAGAAACTGCGATCCGGTAGGATCGCCGATCCTACCAGTAGAAACTGCGATCGCAGTTTCTACCGGTAGAAACTGCGATCGCAGTTCCTACCAGGATTAAGCTGGTAGGAACTGCGATCGCAGTTTCTACCGGTAGGATCGCCGATCCTACCAGAACAATCTTACCATCCCTTGGTAGAAACTGCGATTCAGTAAAGGCTGTGATAGTATTGATATGTTTAGCAATATATGGTAACCCATTGTTGCAGTAGTAAGATAAAAACAGTTTTTTGTGAGAATTTCAAAGCAAAAAGCACCTTTATTTCTTCATTAAGACACTTACAATAGATCCCTAATGAGTATTGACCTTTGAATACCACCATTTGAATACAATAAACATGCAACATATTCTGGCACAATATTCATGAAGTCTTCAAATCTCTTTCATGCAATTTTTCAACATAATCACCTATCATTCAACAGTTAGATTTAACTATTTATACATAGTCAACTCCCAACTGATACTTTTACAATAGTTCACTCCCAACAGATACTGGTTCAATGTGACATCATGAAAAGGCTTCAAATATCTTTAACACAGTCAAACAATAGTATTTACTTAGATATACAGTATTTCTCCAAATACTCATTTCTTCATTCATTTGGTCTTTAACCAATTGACACTCCAAATTCCTCTAGAAAGTATAGTCTGCTACTCTCATATTTTTGAAAATAACATAGCAATAAAGCGAAAGTTCACAAAATATTTCAAGGAGAGTTGGTATATGGGTTCTGATCATCATTTCTCAATCACATGTTTTCCAGAAAAATGTTTGTATTTAAAATAGCCCCAATATAGTCAGGCCTGTTTTGGCTGCTCTGAGTGCAAATGGGTTAAGATGTTGACTTTAATATTCATCTTCAATTCTAGAAAAGTCTAACTGAAAGCATCTTAAGTATCAGCTTCTAAATAGCAAATCTTACTGACCACTTAATTACCTATACCCAACAATTAATACCTGGACATCTACATTGTAACCTAAATTTCAATATAATTACATAGGTAACTTTTAAGTGCAATTAAACCAAGCCCATAGTTTCTACATGTATAATAACAATTGTCTAGGATGGATTACTAGGATTACAATTTGATACAAAGCCAAACAGCTTTTCACTTTCCTTGCAAATTAACAATAATTGTAATTCACCTCAATTGTACATTTTCTCACTATTTGGATATAGAAGACCCAGCACCAGTTCAGTAATACATATGTATTAATTTACCTGCTTTTTAGTAATTGTTACAGAAGCAAATCTTTTAAATTTCACTTCATGCTTTATGTAAATTTATAAGTAAATTAAATAATTAGTCACACTTTACACTTGTTATGCATTTTCATCTGGATTTTTGATACGTTTGACAATTGATTTCACACAATATTTGAAGGAGAGTTGTCATTGATGATCTGCTGAACATTTATCCTTCAAATTGTTTTTGAAATATTCTTTTTGGTGAAAGATTTCCACAAAATTGTTTGGCTGCTTTTGGCCGCTGTGCATATTAATGGTGTAAGGATTGGAAACCATTGACACCTTTGTTGCCACACCTACATACTAGTTAATTTTTTTCCATTATTACATCACATTCTGGCAGGCATGTGAAGTATGGCACTTTGACGAGCATTTCAGTCCAACTTTCTTACAGCAGCATCTGTTGTTTATACATGAACCCTTACAGTTGCAGATATTCGGACCGGCCTGTGGTCCAGACTGCCAATTGGATGCTCCTCTCGAAGCTTGTACAATAGTGATTATGGGTAGCATGTTTGGGTCCACCTGATTGAGATCTGGGAAACTTGCATTTTTTATATCCATTAATTCCATGGATCCAAACCAGTTCTTGATGACACCAGTTGCACTGTATAGTTTGTACTGTTTTTTCATGTTTGTGTCAGTCCTTACCTGGAATACTTTGCACGGGATTAAACGGGCCCCTGTTTTGGTTCTGTCCTCCTTCTGTATCTTGATCCCGACTGTTTGGTCAACAGCATAATCCTTTTCTCGATCTCCACAAAGAGTCTCGTATCTTCCCAGCTGACGTCTAGCTGCTTTTAGAAAACCTTGACGAGCACAAAGCCTGACCTCCCTGTGTGCAGTATCTTCCTCTTCATCCCTGATCAGGTCATCCAGTTTCCACAGTAAAAACTGCCCAACTTCTAGTGGTAACTTCTCAGGGTTTCCTTCAACTGGCACATGGGTTGGGTCAATAATATCATTGACGGACATCACAGCATGAGTGGTGGTGTTGAATGGGTTTCCATCGAAGTGTGTCATACCTGTTAGTTGAGTTGCGGTTGCTACAATCCCATTGTTACAAAGAAGGATGAAATTCAGCCCCCGCTTCACTTGTTGGACAGCAGCTGTATCATTCTCATCCGTCTCTGGGTTGTTGTCTTCTGGGCTGTTGTCATTAGAAGAAGCAAGATGTTCGGCTTGGATGTCGTCCGCAAAGAAACCCTCAGGTACATCTTCCTCGGTTACAATGCCTTGATTGGCCAGGATCTCCATCTCAGCTTGATAGGAACGAGGTGGTTGGCCAAAGACTACCTCATAAGGTGTTTTGGTTGTTGTAGCTGATGTTGAAGTGTTCATAGAGAAGATCACATGTTTTAGGCCTTCACTCCATGAATCACCATTTTCCTCCATCCATTTTCCTAATCTCTGTTGAAGATCTCCATTTCCTCGTTCCACACATCCCTGGGACTGTGGGTGTCTTGGTCGGCCATGGATGATGACAAGTCCAGGCCATTTTTTCTGCAAATCCTTGATGACTGTTGCGACAAACTCTTTGCCATTGTCCGATTGAAGGATTTTGGATGGGCCGAACTGGCAGAAGAGTTCTGTGATTCGATCAGCGACACCCTTGGCTTGTTTGGATGGCAGTGGGTAAGCCCAGCTGAACTTGCTGAAGTGATCCCTTACATGCAGTATCCATTTAAAGTCACAATCCGGACGGCTTGACATGTCAATCAAGTCCATCTGAAGTCTCATCAAAAATGACAGAGAAATCATGGGACGTCCAGCTGGAGGGTTCTTGACAGTAGGACGAACATTGCAGGCTTTGCAGGTTTTCAGAAACAGCTGAACAACATCATGTCGAACCCAGGCATAGCTTGATTGTATTTCATGCCAGGTTTTTGAACGTCCAGCATGTCCCACACGTTCATGGCACTGTTTGATGGTCTCAAACATTTCTTCTTCTGTGACAATAGGATGGGATGTTTTCTTGCAATACAATACATTATTCCGGCCGATTTTCACACATTTGAAATGTTTCATGCACCAAAACTTGAAATGAGCCCCTTCACTGCATTTGGCACCCTTTGGAAGTTGTAGAGCAGTGAGTATTCTGTTGTACTTTTCTTGATTTACTGAAATGCTGGGTTTCTTACTCTCATGGAGTTGATCAATGTAGGTTGTAAGAAGCTGCTGAAACTCTGCTCTTTGTTCCATCATGCACTAGCTACTGGTCATACCAGACTGGTGCAGGGGAGATGATTCCCAGGATTTTAAACTGTTTTCAAATCAACCTGATACAATTGACAAAGACAGCTTCAAAATAATTGCAATAAACCACACCCAAAATGTTGATTGAGATTGTCAGTCAGCCAATTAACCTGAGACTGTCCTATTACAGAGCAATAGATTATCTCAATTAAGTACTCAATTCCTGTATGTGTAGATATTTTGATAACAAAGCAATATTTTGAGAAATATTTCACTAAAAATTTGTGATCCTGTTTGGTTTTACAATCCCTCTTCAAATATTTTTCAAACTATGTTGAATTTGACTGAGATTTGTTAAAAATTGAAAGACCATGCACACACTCCAGAAATGCATGGTTTAAATGAATGCCTGTAGTGTTTTACCACTTCTCTGCCATGGAGCTGCTCATTCAAACCCTTGAATAGTGATAAAGTGGATCGCAGTTTCTACCGGTAGGAACTGCGATCGCAGTTCCTACCAGCTTAATCCTGGTAGGAACTGCGATCGCAGTTTCTACCGGTAGAAACTGCGATCGTGGTTTCTACTGCTAGGATCGGCGATCCTACCGGATCGCAGTTTCTACCACGACATATATATATATATATATATATATATATATATATATATATATATATATATATATATATATATATATATATATATTTATATATAATATTTATTATATATATATATATATATATGATTATATATAATTATAATTATATATATATATATATATATATATATATATATATATATATATATATATATATATAAATTATATATATATATGTGTTTGTTTAGGTAGGTGTTAGCGAGTGTCAGGGTTTTAGGCAGGGTTTAGAAACTGGGTGTTAAAAGTTGGCAATGGTATACATTTTTGGTGTCCCGCTTTTAAAGGGAGACCATAATATATTCAGATAACAACCACAATAATGTATTTATCTATTTAGAAAATGTATAATATCCTTATGTTTTGTCATAGGAATTGCATTTGAGATGATAATGTTAAATTATTTGCTTGAAAATTGACATTTCTAAGAATGCCACACAAAAATACCTGGGTGTTCTGGTGTGTGATTTTAGAGGGTTTAGGTAAAAAAATATACAAAATCGTCAGGCCTCTTTTGGCCTCTCTGAGTGATAATGGGTTAAGGATGCAAATATTTTTGAAAATCCTCTGAACCCTGTCATGATGGTATTCATTAGATAGCTCTCGCTGAGTACTCTCAAATGAGTACCCATATATGACAGGGTTTCAGTCATTTTTCTGGATTTTTGCATCATTTTGTATTGGCCAAATTAGCCACCAGCAGCGTAAGGGTTAAAGATGGACAGACCTGAAGCATGGTCATGACACCTTCAGGTCCTGTGATGAAGAGGGAACCCAGGTCACGTCAGGACTCTACCTGACTGGGTCATATAACTATCTATATTACCACTTGTGTTCTTAATGTTCCATTACTGGGACGTGGCCAGCATAGGAATTATTGTGAATATCCCTAGCTCCCTACTTTATCACTGTCTACTGCACGGAGGACCCATTCACACTCAGAGTTCCCCAGGAAAGTATCGTCTGCTATTTTCATACTTTTGAAAATAACTTGGAAATAAAGCAAATTCACACAAAATATTTGAAGGAGAGTTGTTGGTAATATTCTGATAAACAATTCTCCTACAAATATTTTTGATAAAAACGCTTTTGTGAGGAAACATGACATGACTATATACAAGATGTCATTGTGAGCAAAGCATCTATTGAAAATATGACTGCAAACTATATGAATGAGTCAGTAGGTCCAATGTATCACACTGACTTGCTGGATAAGTTATAAACTCTTTATATGCCACGTCTGTTATTAATCTATGTCATGTATGTTGGTTCATGCAATCCAGCAAGTCAGTGTGATACATTGGACCTACTGACTCATTCATATAGTTTGCAGTCATATTTTCAATAGATGCTTTGCTCACAATGACATCTTGTATATAGTCATGTCATGTTTCCTCACAAAAGCGTCCTTTTATCAAAATATTTGTAGGAGAAATGTTAATCAGAATCTAACAACAACTCTCCTTCAAATTCTTGTAGTGAACTTTGCATTTATTCCCAAGTTAGAGGAGTAGGAGTAGCGCATGGGTAACATGTTCGGCTGGCGACACGAAGGTCGCGGGTTCAAATCCGGCCAGCGCCACTTCTTTCTGTCCTTAAGCAAGACAGTTTACTTCTCGTTGCTCAGTGCTTCGGAGTTAAGCCATCGGTTCAGTCCGCCAAGAGCCTTAGTAGCTCGTGTTCCTTGTGATTGATATACTGACTTAAAATAAAGATTACATTTTACATTTTACATTCAAGTTATTTTCAAAAGTATGAAAGTAGCAGACGATACTTTGTAGAGGAACTCTGAATGTTAATGAGTTAAACAGGGATCTCTCATGATGGTCAGATTTATTGCATGGTTTACAGGAGAAGTGGCGGTCCTGCAATGAATACATAACTGTATAGCACACTCATCATAACCCATTTACACCCAAAGAGGACATTTTATTGGTCTGACACAAAGCCAAATATCTGCCTTAACGTCCTGCAATGAATACATAACAGTATGGCACACTCATAACCCATTTACTGCCACTTAGATATCTAATCTCAAAATAAAGGCAGGTCGCCATTCATTAACCAATTTTGAAGTTTACAATACTAGATAAAACAAAATTACGTTGCTGGAAGGCAATAAGTATCCTTAAGATATCAATAACATATAGAGGTTCTTGGACGCGTGTGCTAGAGAATGATATTTCTTACACGAGGGGACAGAATTTTCATCGTGGAACGAGCCTCTGGCAAGTTCCATGATGAAAATTCTGTCCCCGAGTGTAAGAAATATCATACTCTAGCACACAAGTTCAAGAACCTATTTCTGCCACGTCCCATAGATAAATAAACAGTAAATAATCGGGGAAGCTTCACATATAATGAGCGTGCCTGAGCACGTGCCTGGCATTTCTAGGTCACGTTGCTAAGCAACGAACGTGATGCATTTTTCCATATATGGCAATCTTTACCAAATATGGTAATAAAATCATTCCAAATGCCCATTGGGAATGGCCATTGGGAATCGAATTTCTTCAATGGGTATTTCAGCCCCATAGTGGTAGAAATTGTATATTTGTATTATCAGGGAAATATTGATATTGTATAGTATTCTGAAGATTTTAATGGTGCCACTCCCTATTTGTGTGACAATAAAGGCATCAGAGTGTTTTGTGTTGTGATTCTATGGTGAATGCTATGCATGTATGTATACACCATATGCTAATGTGCATACTCTTATGTCAATTTCTGTCGTCCCTTTCAATTTTCACTATTATATGGACCAAGATTGTATAACATCGCCTGATACTAAATCAAGACCATTGTAAGACCAGTATATTACTCTGGCTGTCAGAAAGGGATTGACTTTGGACTATGTAGCACGAGTCAGGCTTTGCAGTGGTTAGTATCATTAAGAGTACAAATAATCCTTATGCTGCTGTTGACTAATTTTGCCAATACAAAGTGATGCAAAAAAACTGAAAAATCACTGAAACCCTGCCACATGGGTACTCATCGGAGAGTACTCAGCAAGAGCTTTCCAATGAATACCAACATGACAGGGTTTAGATAGTTTACAATAATCTTTGCGTCCTTTTGCTTTGGACAAAAGAAGCCTCAGCATTAGAAGGGTTAAGGAATAAAACGATGCCATACAGCACTTTTTGAGACGATACCGGTAGCAGTACCAGTACCTCTTAACGGTATCCAACTCTAATCAAGACCAATGTACATATAAGATCAGTATATAATTCTAACAACTGGTCAGTTTTCTATTGTTACAATGGACAACAACATGCTTATAGAAATGCTGCAAAAATTAAATCAAGACCACTTTACAAGACCAATATACAGTGAAACCTCGGAGATGTGAACACCTTGAGACCAGGGCAAAAGTGTTCACATTAGGGGGTGTTCACATCTCAGAGGTATTTTGCATAATATGGAATATATACAAGTGGGACTGGAAAATTGTTTTCACATTTATAGGAGGTGATCACATCTTCACAATAAGAGGTTTCACCATAGTCTAAGCCGGCGGGGCTTCTGAGTGTTATTTGGACACCCAAACCCTCAAAAATCACCCCTCAGGACACCCCAAAATTTTGTGAGTGATTTCTCCAAAAGTCAATTTTAAACATTTAATTGAAATATTTTCACCTTAATATAAATCCCATGCCATTGTATAAGGATATAATGCCTTATTTGAAATAGTAAATACCTGTTGAAGGTTATAATCTGAGTATATTGTGGTCTCCCTTGAAAAATAGGACACTCCAAATAATTCTAATTGCCAATTTTGGACACCCAGTTTTAAAACCTTTTAAATCCCGGCTAAGACCCTGGGGAGGTCATTGGGTACATATTGGCAGCTAGACCATAGATGCAGACACATGCAATCCTTTTCATAGTCGTAAATCAACAGATGGACTGATATTTGCCAATACTGCATAATACCTCTTAATCCCTGTTGTAATAGTGGAGTTAACCCATTAATTGAGTTCATTCAGAAATTGTCGTCTGCATCGATGATATTTTTGACAATAACTTTAGAATTAAGAATCATTTTCCAAAATATTTGAAGGAGAGTTTTTGGTAATGATCTGATCAACATTTCTCCTTCAAATATTTTGCGAATTGTTCTTAAGCCTGAAAGATTTCATCAAAATTATCAGGCTCGTTTTTGGCCGCTGTGAGCATTTATGGGTTAACCTCATTCATACTAGCTGTCCCAATAGCTGATTGCTCTCAGGTCTGTGTTAACCCATTCACACTCAGAGGGGCCAAAACAGACCTGACAATTTTGGAAATATTTTTCTAAAAAAAGCATTTTTTGGAAAATATTTAAAGAAGAAATGTTAACCGGAAGTCAAACAACAACTCTCCTACAAATATTTTGTGAACTTTTGCTTTATTCATAAATGATTTTAAAAAAAGCATGAAAGTAGCAGACTATACTTTTTAGAGGTACTGTGTGGCAATCCCTAGTTAAAGCTTTTGCAAGCAATAAAATGCAGTACTGGCAGGGAAGGTTGGTGCTGTGCTGGGTCCTGTTGCAAAATAGCTTAATCCATCAATGCTCACTGCACCCAAAAGCAGACATATACAATTTTGATGAAATTTTGCAAGCAAAGGCAAGGTTGGGAAATAATTTGAAGAAGAAATGTTAATCAAAACACTATCACCAACTCTCCTGCAAATATTTTGTAAAATCATGACCAATTCAAAAGTTATCATCAAAGGTATCTTTTATCCAGACGACAATTTCCGGTTAATCGTTATGCTACTGGTGGCTAATTTTGCCAAGACAAAAAGATGCAAAAATCCTTAAAAATTACGGAAACCTTGGCAAATGGGTACTCATCTGATAGTACTCAGTGAGAGCTATCCATTGAATACCAATATGGCAGGGTTTAGATGGTTTTCTAAAATATTTGTATCCTTATGTTTTGGACCAAAGTAGCCCTTGCATTGGAAGGGTTAACCCATAGATGCTCACAATGTCCAAATGCAGCTATATACAATTTTGATGAAACCTTGCAGGCAAAGGCATGGTTTGGAAAATATTTGAAGGAGGAATGTTATTCAGAACATTACCACCAACTTCTCTTCAAATATTTTGTAAAATTATGCTCAATTCTGAAGTTATCGTCAAAAGTGTCTTTGATCCAGACGATACTTTTTAGAGAAACTCTTAAGCATTAATGGTTAATGGAAAAATGTTAATGAAAACATTACCAACAACTCTCCTTGAAATATTTTGTAAAATCATGCTCAATTTAAAGGTTATCGTCAAAATTGTCTTTGATCCAGACGACGATTTCTGGAGGAACTCGTAACCATTAATGGATGAAGCTGTTGCAGGATATGATGGCTTGTGTTAGTATTTTACGACCGGCAACAGGCAGCTGATGCCGGCCCGTTATGACAGGGCCAATCAATTATACATCCAGCACCACTCTCTCTCTCTCGTTCCCACTCGCGTTCCTGCCCGACATGCTGTCTGTCTGTCTGTGTGTCTATGAGGAGGCAGGTGGTGCTCATCTCAATATGCTCTGAAATTAGCAGGTGACAGAAATATTTCATGGAGAGTTGTAGCCAGGGTGCATTTGCACCTCAAGTACAGACATTTAATTCCTGCACCAGTCAACCGGACGTCTGCCAGTGCCTGGTTGTACAAATACCCATTGATAACATGTCAAAAAACAAAGCCAAGCACATAAATGACCCACGTAGCTTGCGAATCCACACATTTAGTGCAGGAATTAAATGTCTGCACTCTGCACTGTATTTGTAGGCGTTAACAGACATTCTAATATGTAAAAGGGTGTTTGAACCTCCTCTGTAACCACAACTGCATCTTATATTTTGTCATTTTTCTCTCTATAGCTGTTTGCGGGTACCTTTCAGTGTGTACCAATATTCATATGCTGTAGAACACACATATGACGCGTGTCCCAAATATAGCGAATTGGGGAGTTTTCGCATCATAGCATATCTTTATGTTAGCGACGGTAGCCGCCGCTGACAGTGCCAGTACAGTAAGGAAAAAGTACAGCGTTTTTATATATATAGCGAAGCGGAACCACACGCTATGTACGCTATATATAAACAGACGCGTACATTGTGTGTTCTACAGTATATATACTTATATACTTATATTTCATTTTTGTTTTTTCTCTGTAGGTGTTCGTGGGGACCTGTGTATGAATTACACGAGCGATATTTGTTGTGAAATTTACTAATAGTAAGAGGAGTTTTGAACCTCTCTTTGTTCACAACTGCGACTTATACTTATAAATACACTTATACTTATATTTCGTTATTTTCTCCTTACAGCTGTTCGCGGGGATCTGTGTACCAACTACACGAGCGAGACTCTCCAACAGGCATTCCACGGGCAGGCGACGCCCAGCGGCGGAATCCACGCAGGCTACTACAACAAAGATAGTGGCGCGCACACGCTCTCAGACTGTCTCATCAGCTGCTGCGACACGCCCTCGTGTAACATTGTGTTTATGCACAACACGACGTGTTTTCTCATCGAGTGTAATCATACGCATCCCGACGCCTGCCAGCCAATCACACGGACAGGCTCAAAGTTCAAAAATACCTTCATGATAATATTGCGGCCACCAGGTATTTCATTGGTTATTTTACTGTGTATGGTTTTAATTTGGAGTGTTAAATATTTCGCTTAACAGCTATGCTGGAGGGTATTTGTGCTACTTTAAATTCACACATTCAAGCACTCAAACTAAACCGGGATATTTAGTTGAAGGATGTTATTTTGGCGTCATCACTGGGAATGCGAAAATAGCGAAAATTAAATGCCTGTAAAAAATACCAGTTGCAATATTCAAAAATGTGTCTTGGTTGACCCTTGCACCCCTGTCATAATCTAAGTCAGCAGGATGTCCGGGCATTATTTGGACACCCAAATCCCTAAAAATCACCTAAAAACTTCTAAAAACAATATTTGGGTAATTGAATATTTTTCACCTTAATATAATTCCCATGACGTATATGGACATTATGCTTTATATTATTAAGCAAACGCATGTTTGTCGTTGTAATCTGAGTATACATGTATTCATTCATTTTTCAGGATTTTGCATCATTTTTTATTGGCCAAATTAGCCACCAGCAGCATAAGGGTTAGGCCTGAATGGTTTAGTTCACGGCTTTCTTGATTTGTGTATTTCTAGGAGCCGTTCATTCAACAAGTTTGACAAGTTCTAGTGTGTCACCAATATCAAGTCAAGTCCCCGACAGTGAATCCAGCCATTTTAACCTCGCCGACGAGTGTGACCCGGAAAACAGCCAATCATGTTACGAGAACGAAGAGTGTTCTTCAACGTTCCTCGGGTACCTGTGTCTCTGTACGACGGGGTACGAGAGAGACCCACAAACGCATGCCTGTATAGGTAAGCCCTTATGTATACTATAGCATGGCATAGAATAATGTAGTATAATAGTACTGTATTTGTCCGAATAAGCGCACAGTCCCCAAATATTCGCAGCCCCCCTTCTTTTCTGGAAAATGTTTGAAGGGGCAAGCCAGCAGACATTATTTTCAGGCCTTCTGAACCTCCCCCCTTTCCTTACTTTTGCATGTAGTACCATTACAGACTGTGTTGTGTCCTTATTTTCTAGAGCTTGAACACTTCACGCTATTGGTCCTCGATATTTCAGTCAGTCCTTAGCTCGCCATCCCTTAGGGGTCCAATTGGACTAGGTGAAGCAAAAGACAAAAAAAGAGTGCCAGGCGCCCAAGTTCTGGGTGGCCATGTCGATTGTTGTACAATCGGCACCGCTTGTGGGGTGCAGCTAAATGGAAGATGGCCAATACCCCTTATAGCGATTTTTTCCTAACTTGCTACTTGCACATAGACTTATTCAGATGAATACTGTATTATTTGGACTTTTTGACAATATTCAATATTCACCCCTGCAAGCTTTACCTTTCTTTCCAGCAGT
>OZ012700.1:28219899-28234013 GCA_963942565.1 Maea johnstoni
CATTTCTTCTTACTATCTTGTCGAGATATAACCTAATCTGGTAAAGCGACTTGAAACCAATTCCTTCCCTCCTAGTTATTGTTGCCCTGATTTTTGTATTTCTGTTATTGTTGATTTTTTTTTATTGTTGCCCTGTTTTTTGTTTTTCTGTTATTGTTGAGTTTTTTAATTGTTGCTTTTTTTTGTATTTCTGTTATTGTTCAGTTTTTTTAATGTTTCCCTGTTTTTTGTTTTTCTGTTATTGTTGAGTTTTTTAATTGTTGTTTTTTTTGTATTTCTGTTATTTTTGATTTTTTTAATTGTTGCTCTTTTTTTGTATTTCTGTTATTGTTGAGTTTTTTAATTGTTGCTTTTTTTTTGTATTTCTGTTATTGTTGAGTTCTTTAATTGCTGCTCTGTTTTTTGTATTTCTATTATTGTTGAATTTTTTGTATGTGCTCTGTTTTTTTATTTATTATTCATTTTTATTTTTTGTTGCTCTTTTTTGCATTTCTGTTATTGTTGACTTTTTTATTGTTGCCCTGTTTTTTGTATTTCTATTATTGTTGAGTTTTTTAATTGTTGCTCTGTTTTTATGTATTTCTGTTATCGTTGAGGTTTTAAATTTTGCTGTATTTTCTTTTCTGTATTTCCAGCTGTCAGTACCTCCTCCCCTGTTCTTTCCAATAGTGTAGAGACCACTATAGAGTTGACTTCATCCTCCTCATCCTCATCCTCATCCTCTGGTAAACGTGCATTTTATTCTCCATTTGGAACATGCAACAATATGAAATCATAAATGATACAGATTTGGAAGACCTTAGGAGGTGTTTAAACATTAATATACTTCTTGTATGGAGGTTGGCACTGGTGGGAACTTGGGTTTAAGTAGAGAATACCATAAGAAACTATTTGGGCCTCTGTTTTATTCATGGTGGAATTGTCCATTAACCCTTATGCTGCTGGTTGCTAATTTGGCTTATACAAAATGACATAAAAAGCTAAAGAAAGATACTGAAACCCTGGCACATGGGCATGGGTACTCATCTGAGAGAACTCAGCGAGAGCTATCTAATGAATACCAACATGATAGGGTTTAGATGGTTTTCAAAAATCTTTGCGTCCTTGTGCTTTGGATGAAAGTAGCCTCAGTATTGGAAGGGTTGATATGCCTTATTTGTCCGAACAACTGCACAAGCCCCTATTATACCTGTAAAAGTTGATGGGCCCGTATAATGGACCCGTTACGGGCCAGTTTGGACACGGTCCCGTAACATCTTCACTCATGATAGAACCAGTTTTTCTCCTTCAAACATTTTCTGAGAAATTGCGTCCTCTCAATGATATCTCTAAAATTGTTAGGGTGATTTTGGGAGCCACAGGCACGAATGGGATAGTGAGGTTCTTATTTTGAGCCCAATTTTGTTTTGTTTTTGTTCTTTTTCTAAATATTTTCATGTAGCAATATGTGTTATATACATTATCAAAGGGAAAATAACTTCAATTTGTACCCTAACTAATTTGTGCTATTTACTACATACATTCAAACAAGTTTTTAGAGATTACACAATGGCCAACACTATCTACTGGTCAAAGGGAGCAAGATGGCTTATCTCTAAATAAATGTCTTTCACGCAACCTTCCACCACACAAATGGATATATAGTACAAGATAGTGTATATGTAAATATTTGTTTCTTTTTTGTTTGATTTTCAGGGTCAATTACTAGTACTGCACCCCTTCCTACCAACTCCACACCAGACAGCATACTACCTATACCGAGGGGTAATAAAGAGACACTTGTTTCCACATTCCAGAATGAAATAGCTGAGGGCTGTTCTGTTCAAAATTGTGTATATATGGAGCAGGAGTAGAATTTTAATTTTAATATTGATAACATTGATTCTAAAATCGCATCCATTTTCTCATCCCATTTCCATGTGAATTTCGATTATTTTCAAGTTTCAAGTTTGAAAGTGAGAGTAATTTTTAGAAATATTTTAAGAAGATTTGTTAGTGATGTTCTGATTAACATTTATATTGTCTGGTTGATTTGGGGTTTTTTGGCCGCTGTGAGTATTAATGGGTTAATTAAGCTAAGGGCAGGCCCACATAGCTGAGTAGTTTAAGTCGTTACTACTGGTTAGGCACAACTTAGCCTTGAAGTAACATAAAAAGAATGGCAGTGAATAAAATTTCAAAATTTTACCTCTTGATCATTACCCCCCCCCCCCCCCCTCACAAGTTCATGAATAGAACAGCCTCTATGTGTTATTAGATGTGAACTAATCTCTAATGTCTTCTTCTACATATAGGTGGCAGCACTATCTTAATCTGTTTATACTAATGAGTTCCTCTGGAAAGTGTCGTCTGCATCTGAAATACTTTCAATGATAAATTATGAATCGAGAATCATTTTACAAAATATTTGAAGGAGAGTTGTTAGGTATGTCCTGAATAACATTCCTCCTTAATTCATTTTCTCCACTTTGCTTTGGCTCTCAAGAGTTCATCAAAGTTGTTAGGCTGCTTATGGCTGCTGTGGAAATCCATGAAAACATGAAATGTTTTTTTCATGAAACTTTTTGAACAAAATATACTTTGGAAAATATTTGAAGGAGAAATATTCATATGGATTTTACCTATAATCCTCCATCAAATATTTTGTGGAATTATGTATCAATTCCTAGTTATTTTTTTAATTTTGTGATAACTTTTTGAGAAAAGCATACTTTGGAAAATATTTGAAGAAGAAATGTTCCTATGAATTTTACCTTTAATCCTCCATCAAATATTTTGTGGAATTATGTATCATTTCCTAGTTATTTTCAAAAGTCTCTCAGAAGCAGACGACACTTTTCCTCTTCTCATTTGAAGCATGTCTTTCTAAATCTAATACTAACCACAACTCATGATCCTCTCACCTTCTCTTACAGCATCAGGAGAAAATACCCAACCATTTCTAAAATGGAAAGCTACTAACAAAAAGAGAGCGAAACGAAAAGCAAAAATATTTAAATCACCGACAGCTGAAAAGAACTTTCAATATACAAAAATCAGTGGCCGAAATTTCTTGCGTAGATTGAAACGTTTTGTTGCGCCACCTATTGAGGAGGGTGAGAACTATGGAACTCCGAGGGCTGGTGGGTTGATTCAAGGGGCAAAAAAAGGGTTTAGAAAAAGGGGTCCAAGAGGGCAAGAAACTGCAAGGACTGAGGGTTTTTATGGATACCCCAAATCTAGAGGGTATAGATACGTACCAGAGACAAAACAAACTGTGAAAGGTCATGCTCACGAGAAAAGGTCAAGGTCAAGGTTAAGGTCGCATCGCAAGAGTTCATTAAGTACAACTAGAGAAAGGTCAGTTAATACAAACTCACCAAGTGATTCAAAGAATAGTGGTGATAAATCAAATTCTGATCAAGGAGTTTCTTCAGCAGAATCGGACAATTTGATTGGTTTGCCAAAAGGTCATGATCCCTCGACCTCAAAACGACCTTCAAGTGTGAAACCAACTTCACCGGTGACCGATTTTACACCTTCCTCCACGCCATCTAGTACTAAAACTCCTATGCCCGAGGATGGTTTAAGTAAGGAAGATATTGTCCCCACCACAACTCATGGTGTTGAATATCGAGGAACTAATGAAAAAACTAAACCCATTTTCACCACAATATCTGGTGTAAAATCGGTTACACCAGAAAAGTATCCCAGCATTGCACCGACGATTAAGTCAACTATTATTGGTGTAAAGAATAGTGTCAGCCCGAAAAACCCTCATACCACCACCCCAAACCCTACCCCAACCCCAACCCCAACCCCAACCCCCACCCCCACCTCAACCCCCGAGCCTACTCCATATGACGGGAATGGGGGGGAAAATGTAGGGATACCGGAAAAGTACCAGGATATGCCACCAGAGGGCCTAAAGAGACGCAGCACTAAAGCCCCTGAAAATGCCGGCAAGAAAACCGTTGAGACTAAAATTAAATCGATGCTGGACTCCTTTGAAGATAAAGACAGGATAGCGGAAATGTTAATAAAACTTCAGAAAAACTATTCCGATCCCGGCTCTAAGGTTGCCACGACAACCACCAGTCCGAGTCCAGATACGTCCTTGGCAGAACCAGATCTTATCCCAAGTAGCAAGGTCAAAGAGGTCAAAAAGGTCAAAGAGGTTACTCGGGCAGAAAAGGAATTGAAGCAAGCCACCAGCCCTCAGACTAGTGGAAAAAGTGGTGAGGGAAATTTTAGTTGAGTAACGGATGTTTTTTTGTCCGTTTCTTTTCGGAATAAGGAGGGGGTGCACTTAATTTTTAGTAGTATTTTCATTTGTTGGTTTTACAGGCATACTGGGTTTATTTTTTGGTGCTTGATTTTGTATCCGTTCATTTTGTTGGTGTTTGGTGGAATTTTGGTTTTTGGTCACTTTTTCTGCCATATTGCCATGACTCTTTTGACTTTCTTTTTTATCAAATCTTTGCCTATATTATATTTTTTCAATTGATGAAATCATATTCATCCTAAATGCATTTGCTATATATTTGAAAGTGATTTGAATGCAGGCTTTTGATTGGCTCTCTTGGTAAGCATGTGATCCTGTATTGATATCATGATTCATGAATAAGGAAATTTGCAAATATTTTCAACATGGTGTGATTTGACTGCAAGTTGGTGTAGCCATCAAGTTTAAAGGACAATTACATCATGATTAAAATATAGGCCCAAATAGTTTCTTAGAGTATTTTCTACTTGAACATAAGTCCCCACCACTGCCATCCTAACACACAAGAAATGGGGCTACTGGAAGCGGCCATTTTAGTCTATTAATAGCTTATCTGAAGCTGCATGGTACACACTTGTCATTAGCAGCTACCTTCAGAGGACAAGTATGAACCAAGCAGCTTCAGATAAGCTATTAATAGACTAAAATGGTCTCTGCGAGTAGCCATATTTCTTGTGTGTTAGGATGTGTTTAAAAAGCAATATATTTCTTGTATGAAGGTTGGCAGTGTTGGGGTCTTGGATTTAAGTAGAGAATACTCTAAGAAACTATTTGGGCCTATGTTTTATTCATGGTGGAATTGTCTTTTAACATCTCCACTTCAAATACTTTTATTCATTACCATTACGTGAATTATTTTCAATGTTGACAGACCAAGTGTGCATACTAGATGTAAACTTTTTTAACCCATTAATGCTTAAAAGTTCCTCTTAAATTGTCATCTGGATCTAAGACACTTTTGATAATAACTTTGTTATGAAGAATGATTTTATGAAATATTTGAAGGAAAGTTGTTGGTATTGTTCTGATAAACATTTCCTCTTCAATTTTTTTCCCTCTAATGCATTTGCCTAAAATTTTCCATCAAAATTGTCAACCGGCTTTGTACCTCTGCGAGCATTAATGGGTCAAAATACTCACAACACTGGATGTCTAGATTTAGTACTAATACCTCTTATGTTTTCTTGGTTTTATGGACCTTCACAAATTATCTTCTTACATTGCACTGTATACCATGTTAATATTGCGCATATAAACTAATGGGCTTGGCAGCTAGCTGCTTTTGATGCTCAGTTTAATTTTTGCGTACTTTTGTTGAATGACAGTGCCTTGTATGCACTAGTTTTGGGATCGGATATCGAACAAATTGGTGCACAGTTTAGTAAATGCGGCCTTGAAGGGTGTGCAAAGTACACATCAATTAAACTGCCGCAATGTTTACACGGTATACAGTATTTCTATCATCGTTTGAACGGGAAAAATGTATGAGCTTTTTGGAAAGGGTACAATAACAAATATCGATAGGTGATAGTTATAGTATCAAAATGTAAATCAGAACATTTGCAACAACTCTCTTTCAAATATTTTGTAAATTAATTTTCAATTTCCAAATAATTGTCAAAAGTGTCAAAGATCCAGACGACAATTTCTGGAGGAACTTTTAAGCATTAATGGGTTAAGAGCACTCAAAAGGTCAAAATGTTGCTCAATTGTCAGAACATGTCGAATCAAAGGTATGTTCAAACAGCGGAATCAGTGGAAAATAAATTGAACCACTACTCAGAAATTACTTATTCAGAGTAAATCGGAGTGATTTTTGTGATTGTACGTTTCAGGAAATTAAGTTTCCCTTTGTTTAATTCTAGGTATCATAAAAAATTTCTGTGATTAGGAAATCAAATTTTCTAGGTACCATGAGCAATTTTTGTGATAGTATCTCCTTGAATAGAATTTTCCTTTGTTTTATTCTAGGTTCTATGAACAATTTTTGTGATTATACATTTTAGGAAATTGAGTTTTTACTTCATTTAATTCTAGGTTCCATGAACAATTTTGGTGATTGTACGTTTTTGAAAAATATAATTTTTCTTTGAATAGAATTTTCCTTTCGTTTTATTCTAGGTTCTATAAACAATTTTTGTGATTATACATTTTAGGAAATTGAATTTTTACTTCATTTAATTCTAGGATCCATGAGAACAATTTTGGTAATTGTACGTTTTTGAAAAATATAATTTATTTTTCTTTGTGTTATTCCAGGTGCCCTGAACAGTACCACTTCTCCGAAGCCCAGTTTGTCCAATTCAACTCTCCGCCCATCCACCACTACACAAGGTAAGAGCATGCGTCAACAATATTATTCTGGCTACCAGAGTAACATCTTTGAAATTATCACAATACGATACAATAATGATATTTCCTCAATGATACGATACCTTCATGATATTTCTTAGGGAACTAATATTGTTAAATTTAGCACTTTCATTTTTGGAAACTTTGGCACTTAATAGTGAACTTCCTTCTCGCAGAGACATCCAGGTAGCAATTAAGTCTATTTTATGTACAGTTCAATCTTAGACGATACAATACAATACTTAACATTTTTGATACAATACTTTTTTCCATTCGATATTAGTATTTGGTATTGTATCGAGAACTGGTACCTAGCTATCCCAACTGTGTGTAAAAATCCTGTTAGGAAAACTTCCACACAAATACAGTAATGAAAAAAGAATAACTTTGATTGATAGTATCTAGCATCAAGAAGCATATATCTCTCATAAATGTATATGAAATTCTGCTTTTATTTTTAACCCATAAAGTACTATAAAACCTGAAATTTCATGTGCACTAAATGGACGTATGCATGATTTTAGAATTTGCCAAATCTTAATTTTACCGATCACAAATGATCAAAAAATATGTAGATATCAATGAATATGTAAATATTTATAGACATATTTATTAATCCATTAACTGACTTCATGTTTGGACAATTTTGCATTGCTACAGAGAGTTGAGAAGGCAATGTCACTAATGTACATTCATGTTCTCGACTGGATGGGTGGTCCCTCTGGTGGCAATATTTCAAACTATATATTTCAACTGCTTCATTGTATTGTTATTAATGTTATTGTTGTTATTATTATTGTGTGTGTGTCTGTGTCAGGGTGTGTGTGTTGTTGTGTGTGTGTGTGTTGGTCTGTGTGTGTGTCGGTCTGTGTGTTCGTGTGTGTGTGAGAGAGGGAGAGATAGTAAATTAGTGAACGCTTTTGGGACATAATGTCATATAATATAATTGTATATATATATATATATATATATATATATATATAATGTATGTATATATATATATATATATATATATATATATATATATATATATATATATATATATATATATATATATATATATATATATATATATATATATAAATACTTGTACTTGATTAAGAAAGTAGGGCAAGAGCAGTACCCAATAGCAAGTTATCCAGTACGGATTTGTAAATATATACAGAGCAAACACATGGTCCATCAACTTTGAATAGAACATACCTAGGAGGAGTCGAATTTCTGAAAGCCATGTTCAACAGAAGTGGTTTGCTTCATTACCCTTCATGCGTCATTTGTCTGGGAATGTTACTTTTAAGTAGTGTAGATAATAAGAGTAGTCTTTATGCAGTTGATTCATCCTTTTATACTGTAGGTAATACTGTAGCAGAAATTGAGACAAACTTGAATCAAGACTTGAAGAAAGTTACATACTGGTGCACCCTGGGGCTATGGGCTACTAATGTGAACATGCCAGAGGGCCTCAGGGAAGATCCTTACCATTGGACTGAGTTACCCTCTTTAAATAAAGATTATTATTATTATTATTATTATTATTATTATTATTATTATTATTATTATTATTATTATTATTATTATTATTATTATTATAAGTGCACAGATAGGGCCCTGCACTAATGTCTCCTCTTCACATTTTTTCATCAGAGAAGTGGTTAAGTTTTGAAGTCTGTTTACCGTTAGCGACATTTCTGAAGGATTCTTAGCAAATTCTGTCTCCCTTTAATTCTCCTGCTGCTCCCTCGAATTTCTGCAGGGTGCCCAAAGACACTGGTTTCTATACACCTTTAGGTAGCTTTTGAAGTTGGGCTCCCTGGGAAAAAATCAAAATTTTGAGCCTTGGAAGAGGATGGAAGTGTTTGCTACTTAATCTACTAATATTAAGGGGATTTAACCCTTATAATGCTGCAGCTACTTTCGTCTAAACCCCATCATATTGGTATTCATTTGATAGCTCATGCTGAGTACTCTCAGATGAGTACCCATAAGCCAGGGTTTCAGTCATATTTTAGTTTTTTTGCATCATTTTGTATTGGCCAAATTAGCCACCAACAGCATAAGGGTTAAATCAAAAACCAGCACCTGCCCCAAACAAAACAATGGCCTCAATTTTCAAGCATTGTTACCAGATTCTATTGTTTGGGTAGGAAGTAAGCCATTTATACTCACAGCGACCAAAAGCAGCCTGATTGTTTTGGTCAAAAATCATTAAGATATGAATCTATGCACTTAAGATAAGATTAGGTTAAAAAGAGCTTTTTAACAAAATACTGAACTTACCTTGAAATGGGTACCTAACTTATGCTTTAGTCATCCTCAAAAGGATAAAAAGCGGTTATACTACTCTGGAAAAAGGCACATGTGCATTCAGCAAGTTAGCAAAAAATTTGCTAGAAGGGGTATTGGCAATCTTTTGATTAGCCACATCCCATGCACGGTCAATCGTGGCAACAATCCATAGCTGCTACAAGCTTGCCTGCATTGCACTCTTTTGTCTTTGTTCGCTATGTCTGATTGGACACTTGACCCATGGCGCTCCAAGGACTGATTGCGTGAAGTGTTCTAGTGCTCGAAAATACAATAAATATACAGTCTGTACCTGTGAAAATATGATCAATATACGGTCTGTATAGGTACCACATGTAAAGGTGAGGAAAATTTCATATACCCGGGGGAGATTGGGGAGGGTCAGATGGCCAGAAGGTAATGTCTGCCTCCTTGCCGCTCCAACGTTTTTCAGAAAAAAGGGGGGTGCACTTATTTGGGGTCTGTCCGCTGATTTGGAGGAAAACGGTAATTCTTAGCAGGCAATTGAAAGCGTTCAAGCTCTTTTTATGCCACTCCTGACTGTAGACCTATGTGAATAGCATAATATCTATAAAGGAATGAAACATGAATTCCACAATCAAATGAGGAGAGCCTTTGGTTGAGTTCTAACGAACATTTCTCCATCAGATATTTCCAAAATATTGTTTTTGTTAGAGAAATATCACCATGATATCAGACCATATTCAGACCACTGTCTAGGTGAAAAGTATCTTAAAATCTAACTTCTCTTTTGAGATCTATGCAATGATAGCATGTGTACGCTCTAAAAAATAAAACATGCACATATTCAGAGAACATAGGTATATCGCCTGTTTATTGCTGTTGTAAAATCTAAAATTCAAATGATCACAGTTGGTTGGTTCGTTTATTTGCGACAACAGGTGTCTTAATTTCATTTGTTCCGTATGCCCTTGACCTTGACCTTTCAAGGTCATGCACATCTTGCTGGTAAATCAGGCAATATTTCATAGTTTCTGACACCCTAAAACTTTAGGGTCAGCTTGCCTCGCTCAGCAAGTACTATTTTGTACCCTGCCCATAATCAGCTCTCTACTGTCTACTTTTGTTATGTGCTTCTGAGTATTATGTGTGGAAAAGGTGTAATATGCAAAATCAAAATGTTATAATCATTATTAAAATATAGATATAATAGTTTATATATATACACATATATATATATATATATATATATATATATATATATATATATATATATATATATATATATATATATATATATATATATATATATATAGAGTTAGGTAGGTAGGTAGATAGGTGAAAAGAAGGAAAGAAAGAAAGAAAGAAAGAAGGATAGATGAGAGGTGGAAAGAAAGATAGGTGGATAGATGGAGAGGTATATAGATAGATAGATAGATAGATAGATAGAAAAATATGTGGATAGATAGAAAGAAAGATAGAGAGCTAGGTAGAAAGATAAATAGATAGATAGGTAGATAAATTTGTTATTTACAGGACTTACTTTTTGCAATACTTTGATAAGATTTAAATCTCACAAGGGAATTACCGGTAGTTTATGTTTGTTAGGTCCCTACAAGGATAACTTTATTGAAATCAATATAGATGAGCATTTTGTTATCCACTGGTGCATGATATTGGCATCCTTTCCGAATAACATATGTTACTATATATTGATCTTTTTCAGGGCTCAAAATAACTCCTAGGCATCCTAGCCACCAGGCCTCCCCCTTGAGGCATAGTCTTAGCCAACTAACTATTGATGATCTTTAGGGCTCAAAATAACCTCTAGTCCTAGTTAACAGGGGCAGGGCCTGCCCCGATGGCCGTGTGGTCTAAGGCATTGCCACTGACTGCTTGCTGTCCCTCACCACTGAGGGGCTGCCCTGATGGCCGTGTGGTCTAAGGCGTTGCCACTGACTGCTTGCTGTCTCTCACCACTGAGGGCCTGCCCTGATTGTTGTGTGGTCTAAGGCATTGCCACTGACTGCTTGCTGTCTCTCATTACTGAGGGCCCGCCCTGATTGATGTGTGGTCTAAGGCGTTGCCACTGACTGCTTGCTGTCTCTCACTACTAAGGGCCCGCCCTGATTGATGTGTGCATGGTCTAAGGCTTTGCCACTGACTGCTAGCTGTCTCTCACCGCTGAGAGCCCGCCCTGATTGTTGTGTGGTCTAAGGCATTGCCACTGACTGCTAGCTGTCTCTCACCGCTGAGGGTCCGCCCTGATTGTTGTGTGGTCTAAGGCGTTGCCACTGACTGCTCGCTGTCTCTCAGTACTGGGGCGCCTGCCCTAATGGCCGTGTGGTCTAAGGTGTTGCCACTGACTGCTAGCTGTCTCTCACCGCTGAGGGTCCACCCTGATTGTTGTGTGGTCTAAGGCATGGTCACTGACTGCTCGCTGTCTCTCAGTACTGGGGCGCTTTCCCTAATGGCCGTGTGGTCTAAGGTGTTGCCACTGACTGCTAGCTGTCTCTCACCATTGAGAGCCTGCCCTAATGGCCGTGTGGGTCTAAGGCATTGCAACTGACTGCTAGCTGTCTCTCACCACTACCTGTGTTCGATTCCCGGCCCTGGCAAGTGAGAAAGTTACCAGTGACTTGGGGTCAGGCGGTGGTTTTTTGCCGGTACTACGGTTTCCTCCACCAGTTACAACTAACTAGTCACAACTTAGCCGCAATATTGCAGAAAAAGTGACAAAAATGAAAATTCCAATTTAAACCGCTGAATTCCTGAACAACAAAAAAACATGGACAGAAAATGGAATCAATTTTCAATTTTTTTCTTATCCTTTTACTAATATTTTATTCAAAATGTACTCAGTTCAGTTTGGCAAAAGTTGAACAATTGTGATGACATACATAGCATTTATTCATAAAAGGATGATTTATATTTCCGTTATACGATTGAGAAATACTTTGATCTGTAGGGGCCGTCCCCAGTCAGGTCACAGCTGGAGTCTCAAACACTCTGCCTTAGGCATAAAAAGAAATTATTTGTTTCCTGTAACCCAACCCTAACAGGTCTTTACTGAAAAATATCACTACCATTAAGTTGTTTTCCACCATTCCAACTCTCAATCAACATAAATCATGCATGAAACACACATTTTTGGTACGACCATAAATTTTAACCTTACAGTCACAAAAACATACCTGGAACTTTTATACAACCCCTGGAAAATTCACGGCCCGTAGTATAGACCACCAAAGGTATCAGGAGGATATTTCGGTCTTGTGAATTTTTTCATGTGTACCACCAAAAAAGGCAGGTTTAAATGGTGGAACGAGTGCAGTTCCATATATTTATTGTAATTATTTTATAGCTATTGTAATGAATATCTGTGAGAACATTTGATTGGAAATTAGCTTTTGACTTTTATATTGTGATTGGCTTTTTCAATCTGAAATCAAATTCATGTTTACTATGGTTCAACATTTTGATATAACAGACATGGATCAATAAAAGAATGTCATTACTTTTATCACATATTGTGTGTATGTCGAAATGAACAATTGAGTTATTGATTATTCAAAGTTGGTGACATTTGTTTCCATTTCTTTTGATAAACAACATTTGTAGCATCAGCGTTAGAGTGGTATGAAAGGAATTGTGGCTATCATTAGGCCTAAAAAAATTAATTGTTTGTTTCCTGTAACGGCCCGAAAAAAAACGGTAGGTAGGTCGGTAAAAAGATTTTTTTTTTGCATTATTTTTTTGGTCAAAAATGTGTGTTCTTTGCATGTTTTACGTTGATTGGGAGTTGGGAGGGCGATAAAAACTTTAGGGTAGGGATTTTTTTGAATAAAAACTTGTTAGGGTAGGGTAACAGGAAACAAACAACTTTTTTTTTTAGGCCTTAATATTCAGCTAGTTTAAGGTTAAATTGTGGCTAGGCGGTTTCTAATGATCGTGAAATGATAGTTAGGGTTAGATACCATTTACCCTTCCTATGCTGAGGCTACTTTCATCCAAAGGACAAAGACGCAAAGATTTTTCAAAAACATCTAAACCCTATCATGTTGGTATTCATTGGATAGCTCTCACTGAGTACTCTCAGATGAGTACCAATGTGCCAGGGTTTCAGTCATTTTTTAAGGTTTTTTTTGCATCATTTTGTATTGGCCAAACTTACCACCACCAGCATAAGGCTTAAGAGGTATAGGTACTGGTACTGGTATTGGTTCAAAAAGCACCATATCAAACCGTTTCATTTTTTAAAGGTACTCTTAATGATACTAACCACAGTTAAGTTATAATTTATTAGGTATTTTCCAGGATCCTAAACATAACTATCCACATCAAAATATATGAGGTAATAATGCAATTAAGTACCATTAACAGTACCGTTAAAATACCATACCAGCTAGACACTAGCTCCATAGCCAATGGCTACAGAAAATTGTGTTGAGCCATAATAATATTTGCCTTTGCAGCCCGGCTGACTATAAGAAAAGTGAAAATTCAAAATCATGCTCAGAGCATTATCAATGATAAAATCAGTCGAGGTACACCATTTGACACATCAGTGGTCCTTTGGTACAGTTCCTATATGCAATAGAACATTGAAAAGATATAGCTTATGCCTTTAAAAAATAGTTTTTTTAGGAAGGACTGGAGCATTTTGAAAATCTAGGGCTATGAGATCTTGGGTTGGGCTATGACGATTTGCAAACCTGAAGTCTGATGGTCTCTTAAGTTTTTAAACAAAGCCTGACCCCTGCCATACCGTTCCATTGCTCTCCTTGAAAAATTTGAAAAAGATACGGATGAGAGCTGTTTTTTGGGTTTTGATCAACATTTCTCCTTCAAATATTTTTTGGAAATGTGTTTTTTAAGGAAGATAACACAGAAATGATATGGCAGGATGCAGGCTTGATCAGCTTAAAGTTTTAACACATTAACGCTCACAGCGGCCAAAACGGCCTGACAATTTCCAATAAATCTTTCAAATAAAAGCATAGATGAGAAAACATTTGAAGGAGAAATGTTAATCAGAACATTATCTACAACTCTCCTCAAAAGTATCATAGATCCAGACAACAATTTCTGGATTAACGCTTAACCCTCATGCTGCTTGTGGCTAATTTGGCCAAATACGAAATGATGCAAAAAACCTGAAAAATGACTGAAAACCCGGGCATATGGGTACTCATCTGAGAGTACTCAGCGAGAGCTATCCATTTAATACCAA
>OZ012700.1:28234213-28310364 GCA_963942565.1 Maea johnstoni
CTGTCCTACAAAATTTATTTTATATTTATTACATCTTTTAGTTAGGTATCTGTAAAAGTATACACATTCATTAGTATCAGTCAATTACGCTTATCCGGTACATTTTCATCCATACTACTTATCTACACCAAGATTTAGAAGAAATGGCTCTTTCCTGACACATCTTAATGAAGGTCTCAAAGTTTGTTCAACTTAATGTTTTCTTGTATTTTCAATTATGCAATATCAAATAATGTTTTAAAATATAAATCAAACCAAGTGAGGAATATTTCACTCTTCATCCTTGGTGTAAAGTCTGAAAAAGTCACCTTCCTCAATTGCTTCATACAAAGTTTAAAGTTCTTCAAATCCAGCCATGATGTCTGAATCTAACTTAATTGTATTTGCTAAATCTAAGGTATATGTTGCTTGACTGCAAGTACTAGTGCAACCTGTATTAAACCTAAATATCTCATATTAAATACAACTACTTCTCCTCACCTAAATCTAGTAGATACTAGAAAAGGGACCGCCTTCTGATGTCTTAGTTTTGAATTTGGTTTACGTAACTTTTTCTACCATATCACAGCGTATTTTTGCACACACAAGATAATATTATCATGTCAAAGATTTGCAAGGGGTTTTATAATACATGTGGAAAATATTGAAAGGAATTCGAAAAAAGATTAGAAGAAAATGGTTTTACTGTATCCTCTTTGAATCACTACAAAAATACCATTGCCATTGCTTCATTCAAAGAGCAAATAATTATATATCTAGCTTGTATGTAATGTAAGAGCACAAAACCCATGAATAGCCAAAATAAAATCGTATTGGTAAAGTTATTAACGTTACTTTGAATTAGATAAACTCAGAATATCCTTAATGTTACATTGACGGTTCTTTAGTTTGTTATCAGCTAAAATATGTGGACTTGATGAGCTAGCAAAAGCCTGACGCTTCCATAATTCTATCTTCTGTCTACTAGCAGCAATAATGATTTGTGTTACTTAGTAATTCTGGCTATCCATTTCCATTAAATTCTGGGACTAGTAAAACCTTGTTATATAATGAGGATGCCCAAAGAATTTCAAGTCTATAAGCTGTTGTTCAATAATTCTTATGAATATTCATGAAGGAGTACATCCTGGTATTTAGTTAACTGAAGTTGGTCCAAACCCGTCTTAAGATTGACCACCCTAACTTCAAATGACCTACATCCTGATATCTACAGATCGGAAGTTGGGCAAGCCCATCTGAAGATGGGTTAGGGGTCTTTGGAAGTTGGGCCAAGCCCATCTTAGGATCGGAAGTTGGGCTGCAACATATATATATATATATATATATATATATATATATATATATATATGTATATATATATATATATATATATATATATATATATATATATATATATGTATATATATATATATATAAATATATATATATATATATATATATATATATATATATATATATATATATATATATATATATATATATATATATATATATATTATATATATATATATACATATATATATATATATATATATATATGTTGCAGCCCAACTTCCGATCCTAAGATGGGCTTGTATGTGTGTGTGTGTGTACATATCTATATATTCATATGTATATATATATATATATATATATATATATATATATATATATATATATATATATATATATATATATATATATATATATATATATATATATATATATGTAATATATATATATATACATATATATATATGTATACGTGTATGTATATATATATATATATATATATATATATATATATATATATATATATATATATATATATATAAATATATATATATATATATATATATATATATATATATATATATATATATATGTATATATATATATATATATATATATATATATATATATATATATGTATATATACATATATATATATATATATATATATATATATATATATATATATATATAATATATATATATATATATATATATATATACATATATATATGTATATATATATATATATATATATATACATATATATATATATATATATATATATATATATATATATATATATATATATATATATATATATATATATATATATATATATATATATATATATATATATATATATATATATATATACACCAAGGTTGGCTAGCTTGTGATGAATAGATCAGGGTTAAGTCGCAACGATGCGTAGTCGGCTGCATAAATTCCTCATTAGGCGTCTACATCTCTCGCTTTTATGACAGCTCCTGAACAAGTCATTGTACTTGAGTAGGCTATAATTCTCTATCCTGACCCCTCTCCCCAGACAAGTACCTCCTCGTTCAATAATATATATTCTATTAATCAAACTTCTATTGATAAAAAAACCTCCTAAGAGTGTTTTGAACAAATCATCTTTTTCAAGGCATATGGCGGTAGTCTAGACTGCGTATCATTTAATAGATTTGTATGCATTTGTATATTGTTCTTTGCATTTAAAAAATATAATAAATAGAGAATTTTAGATAGAGAAGGAAAATGAAATATATTAAGATGATGAATTATTGGTAAATCACTTAAGATATGGAGATTGATTGAAAAACAATAAAGCAAAAATGAAATTAAAATTGCCTAAGATATACAGAAACAATCGTTATATGAAATTACAGAGTAGAATTGAAACTTTTTGTATGGGAATATTCTATTTGGGTAATCAGTCAGCACACCATGGTGTTTTAGATCGGAAAGAAGTGGCTCGTATTTTGCTGGAGTTGGACGAACCCAGTAATGCTATGGTAGAGGATAACAGTGGGCAGGCAGCAATTTCGTGGATGATTGTAAACATGGCACCAGTGGTATGTTGATATTCAGTTGCATCCACAATTATTAAAAATTCATGGTCGGAGATTGAACCAGAAACTAATTATTAATATAAATATATCGTATGACCTTGATGAAAACTGTAACTGAACTTTTTAGCCAGAAGAGAGGGATAATTTTAAAGCATGAAAACATGCAATTTGTAAAAAATAAAAACAAATGTTTTAGACTTTGTTAAGCTAGTTAAAATGTTGTGGCAAGATAGAAACTATTGGCACATAAACACCAATAATTTCATTTCTAATTATTTTCTATTCATGTGTCACTGAAAATATTACTTGATTGAACTTTGTCTTACTAAAGTATTAAAGGAATCATAAAAACGGTATACATTGAGAATGTGGTTGTTCCTTCCCATTGATTTCAGGCCAAGTTAGCACTGGACCAGTATCATACCAGGACCAACAGAAGGCAGTATTACTTTCTCAACCACCTGGAGGCCTGTAAACCAAGTATGAATTGGATATATTTCTAGCCTTAAAGCTCCAATACAGGGGTGTTCAACCATTGCATAGTCGCACCAGTGCGACGGAGGCTTCAAAATGTGTGACAGGCAAAATCCAGCTAACACTTGTACACCCCTGCTACAGATGGTAGCAATTCACCTTACACCAACTACAATAATCCTTTGTACTCTTCGATGTCTGTGAACTACTTATAGTTATATCATTCACCTGATGTTTCTTTATAACATTGGGAGGCCTCGTGTTTTAACCAATACATAATTAGATTCCAAATTGTTTTCTGGATACTAAGAACATACTTTGGTAGTAAAGTGCAAATTCCCAAAATATTTGAAGGAAAGTTGCGAACTTATTTCTAATTCACATTTTTCCGTTTGATATATTTGTGAAATGTGCTTCATTCAGAAATACATTAGGCGATTAGGCTATTGCGGGCACGAACAGGTTGACAAATTTTGCCTGCATATGGAGGCAATGAATAGGAAACACTGCTAGATAACATGCCCATAGTATTGCACATACACTTACTTAAATGTCTTACAGCTCATCTGTCATATCTGCTTTGTTTCTAGTTCTGATCACTCGTATCGATCTTTTCTATAGTATCTTGAGCAATGCTTCTATATTCTGCACCTGTACCTATCACTGTCTTCTCTGCTCTCTGCATCACACCACCGCACAATGTTCTAGCTATTGTTATTGTTATATTGTTCTGTTCTCTGTGCTATACACGGTTATGGCTCAAAATCCCAAAAGGTTCCAGAATTATGACAGGAAATAGGTAGGGTGTAGTACAGTGACATACAAAAATACTTCATTGGACCATTTTCAGGTGACAACTGTATTAAAAATGGTACAATACTGATGTTTCCTACAGTGGCTAATTCATACCTGGAGAATTCAATCAAAACTGCAATCTGTTTCTGGAACAACTGAACAGTTTCTGGGGTAAAAAAGCTCAGAAAATGATTTTGCCCATTTTCGTTTATACTCATCAAATTTCATGGAGTCTGTTTGGTTATATTTTTCATTGTAAATATTATTCAATATTTTTTTCAAATTATTTAGCAACAGGGGCTAAAATTGTTGAATGACAGTTACCTTTCTGTTATGCTTATTTGAGAGCTACTTATGATTCTTGACTATCAAAGTAGTGAGGATTTTGCGCAATACTGAATATTCCATGCTCATCCAATATTTATTGCTTGATGATGGTGATAATTAGTATCATAATGATCGTTTTTTCATATTCATTGTTATCTTTATAAGTAGTAGTTCGGATAGAAGTACAATAAGTTGTAATATTGTTTTATTTTTTCTCCCAAAAAAGGGGAGTGAAAATAAAAAAGTTTTTTATTTTCTCTCCCGGAAAAAACGGGAGTGAAAATAAAGTTTTATTTTTATTTTGAGTAAGTGACCGGCTGGTCTGTTGGCTATGACAACCAGCCTTGAAATAGCAACAGACACACTTAATCGTAGATATCTTGAAATTGGGTGTCTTCCCTGCTACACCAGCTGCTAATTATAAGCAGTGGCTATCCCTTTAATAAGACAGAATGTATTAAAAAGAAGTGCCATCTATTGAATATCATCATAGCAAGCATAGCATTAAATACCCTGGGTAGTTTAGTTCCGATGCTGCACAGTAGATGGCGCTTCTAAAATGGTTGTATATACGCAAAAATAAGAAGTTACAAAAATCTGAAAATGAAATAACGCAATATTTTATGACACACTTAATACGAGATTTACAGTATGTATAAAGGTAAATGCACCTATTTATCCTTGTTAACATCAAAGCTAATTAAATGGGCTCTGTGCAATTAAATGTCTATCATATTGTGACCCTTCAAGGTAGTCAATAAACAAACAAAGTTGTCAGGCTTTGATTACACTCCAGATACAAACAGATTAAGAGAAGGATTAGTGATTATTCGTTTCTCAGAGAATCAAAACCAGCATAATAATAAAATCATGCCAGTGGGAGTAGATAATGTATAACCATTTGTATACATAATATACCAGCATTTCCTTTCATACACTACATTATATATATTACATTATTACACATTGTATACCATTCTTTTATGAAGTTGAAACTTACCACAGGTCCAATAACAAGAATGCAAATACTCCTATTAGCTGGACACAGTAACTGTTTCTATTGTCTTTCATGTTTTGTGAATTTAAATAATATATTGATATGTATTTAGTCCAAACAGTATCTCTGTTATATTTGAGCTTGTGCTGAGGCCGGGGCTGAAGCCCTTTGCATCTTTGCCATTATTCAATCGTCTTTCACGTGTATTTCAGGGGAAGGAATCGGTTATCCTAAGTCAGTTGTAAGTATAAAGTGATTCACGATTGAGTTATATAACAAAATTGACTTAACAAAAAGAAGGATAAAGCCTACATTAGGTGTAATAAATCATGCTTATCCTAGCTACAAATTGTAGGGGTTGTTTTAATGAAATTTCAATATATAAGGATTTTGATAATGATATTCTTACGCAATATCAATCTACAGATAGTATTCCTTGCTTTAAGTGAGAAGACTATTGCTGAATACTCATTAAAATGTGGTTTTATCATTTATGATAATATTTGATTTTTTGCTAAAACAAACATGCCACATCTAAATTGACATATAGTTTTGATTTGTAATCTTCCACTTCTGCTTTGCAATTTGTACATGGCTCGATAGTGCTTCACATTTATAATATGTGTATTTTGCTAATAGTTATGTAATAGTGCCAAATCTAGTACCATAGTTTTTTTTTCTCCCATGCACATGTTTGCAGTTATAGATCTCTATTTTAGTTATCATCTGAAATAGAAATTCCTCAACACTTGAATATTCAAACTATCACGTAACCTTGATAATACATCTGTTACAATTATAGCATGGGGATGTCCAGGTGGTGTACAGGGTAAGCAAAAGTTTTCGTGCTTCAGGCAACCTGATAATTTTGGCATATAGTAGTTCAATTAAAAAATTATAAGTAAGTTCTGGGGATGTACACACTTTCTGCTCTTCACCTATATTTTTGTTTTGTTTTTATTTTACTGTAGATTCAGGCGATAGTCGAACTCCGTCGGTATGACCTCATCTGTCATAGTGCAGTTACAAAATTAATTGAAGTTAAGTGGAAAAGATTTGGAAGGTATCTAAAATAAGCTTCTGCTGGATTTTTTAGAAAATGTTGAGGCAATTTCTCTGTCCCTAGTAGTACATAACATGATACTAAATGTCCAGCCTACGGTACATTGATCATCAATGCAAGACTAAAAACTATACTAACCCTATCATGTTTTGCATTGTTTCATTCTGAACAAATAAACCACTAATAGCGGAAGGGTTAATAACTGTGCAGTACATTGCCATTTTATCATGCATTGACTACTGGGAGGCAGAACTGCTCTGTCTTGCTTTTGTCCCTATGATCACCAAGCATGCTCTTAGTTGAGTTAGCTATCTTGCATGTGTATATTGCTACGTGTGATGCTTGCGTAGCTACTAATATGGCAGCCAACAAGACCTCACTTATGGGTGGAAATTATGAGGCGCCGTTGTGGACAAAAGTAAAAAGCACAGCATAATTGCATGTAAAAACTCTGAAATTAACTATATTTTCAATGAAAAATAAAGAAAATTTCGAAATTAAATAATTTGGACTGTAAAAATAAACAAAACATTTGAAACTTTTCAAAAAATTTGAAAATAAAAATTATTCACTCTAAAACACTAAGACACGCTGAAATTTTGCAAAACATTGATATTTTTTGTAAAAAAAGTTTGAAATAAAAATTTATTGCGTTGAAAAAAGTCAACGAATCAATGTAAATTTTCAAAGATTTTGAAATTTACATTTAATTCTCTATAAAAGTTCAGCAAAATAGTGATTTTTGTTTCACTTTTTCTTGGAAGTATAACATTTTTCAATTTTCTTAATGCCTTTCTTTAAAAAATCTCAACGCTTTTTACTTTTATTTACAGATAATCTTTTTTTTTGAAAGTTTTTCTATTTTATTTTTGAACTTTTCTTTCTAAATCTCACTGTAATTCTATCAATTCTCATTGCATTTTTACGCCTCATAGCTAGTCATGAGGCTTCTATAAATAACTCAGGGAATACCTTCATGACGACAAAAGCGTGCGATTTCAATCTTACGCACGTGATCGTAAACTTTGGTACAAATCAGTGACCTTTGATAAACGGGTCTAATTTCTTGAACTTCGGATACATAGTACAAATACCACTTAATTACAGCCCTTGCTGTCTTTTTGATTATTTGCTTACTAATTTCCCATAGTTATATGCCATGTGCTACATTATGGAACCCCACATAGCCTAGTATTGTCCAAACCTGTGATCCACTAACCAGTATGAAACTATTGCATGATCTCTCTCTCTCTCTCTCTCTCTCTCTCTCTCTCTCTCTCTCTCTCTCTCTCTCTCTCAACTCTTTTAACTTAATACATTTTTAATCGCTTAACCCTTTTAATGCTGGGTATACTTTCGTCCAATGCACAATAACTTATGAAAATCATCCTAACCAAGTCATGTGGGTATACATAGGAAAGCTCTTGTTGAGTACCCAAGTGCCAGGGTTTCAGTCATTTTTCAGATTTTTGCATCATTCGGTATCAGCCAAATCAGTAACCAGCAGCATAGGGGTTAAATTATATTATTAGGTTTTTCAATCATTGCATCGCATATTCATTTTGAATCAAAAGAAATTGGTAGTTTATGCATCAACCTTACGTTTACCCTATTCAGTTATCAAAATAAATTATTTTAGTTCATGCATTGATTGCATATTATTCCCTTACTCTTTTTCCTTTCCTAAAATGTTTTACCCATGGTCTATCTTAACATTCTTTGTGAATAGAATTAAATATAATTTAAAAAGATATATTTTATTTATATTTCAAAAGATGAGCTTTGGAAATCATTTCTATAAGTGGAACAATTATTTCCATGCAAAGCACACCCATTTGTGCGTGAAGAAATTATACAGACCAGAGAACTTGCTTTAGTGTCAGACTACCGGGGTCCTTTAGTGAATGCATGGTGGTGACATTATCTGCACATATAGTACTTAACTGCATGAGCCTCACAGCTGATCTAAACTGGTGTTGGAATCTCTCTCAGTTACAAGTGGCAGTTTCGTATCGAAAGCATTGTTATTTCATACAGAACTAGTAATAAGAATCATATGGAAACAGTTTTGGAGGTGAGTCACTAATCAACTAAACTGTATTGCTCTTCTTTCCTTTGCTCTCAGTCTCAATTGTGTGCCTGTCAATTCTTTACCTTATGCATGAGTGTGTTGTTAGTGGGGTCGTGTGTATTCTGAGTGCACGAACTTTTAATTGTATTAGCGGGTCCTTTTTTATTGTTTTTTATCTCAAAACATCACCGTTTTCTATGCATTATTCAATCTTGTGCAGTTCTAAAAATTTATGTTGAACTGACTGTATCAATGTTCTAGATTGCAAATAGGAATGACTAGTCAGTACATTTAAGTTGTATATATAGTTTAGGCAGCAATGTGAATGCAGTTATGTAATCCTTCTTAGCAACCTTTAGTACTGCTTCCTAATAAGATTGATAAACCTTTCTTTGTGAAACATTCATGATAGTAGATTTCTTTTTGGTGCATGGAGAGATTATTTTGAAGAATGGCAAAGTTAGTATGTGATGACTGAATATCTATAAAATGCATAAAATGAAAAAGTTTCTTTGTAAAATAGCTTTCATCATATCTCAAATAAAAATGATAGTTGAAATTTAGAGAATACAAATTGTGTTTTATCCATATTTCTCTTATCAAATGTTGAAGAAATGCAAATCCATTTCACTGCAGAACAATTGTAATTGTACAGATTTGTGCTAATTTATTCACCTTATCAGATCCATTCAAATAAATTGACTAGTTGCAATCATAAAAGAGCTAAAAAAAACAGAACATTCAACTCATAGAAAATCTAGTTGTATAAGTCAGATTTCCATTTATATGTCACTTATACAACATGCTGTTGATACTGTATTTCAGAAGGGGTGCCTGGATTGATATGATTATGCACGTGGTCTTCATTTGCCTGTGGACAGTCATTGGGACCGCAGTGCCATCTAATAAGACTCGCACTTATAACCTGCCAGATGATATTTGGAGAATTTTTATATGGGTAAGTACTAAGGTAACTAAGGGGTAAATGTGCGTATTTGAGATTTTTGCATATGTTAAAGCCTAAACCAATTTTTCCCATATATATAATCAGACCAACTGTGACTGTCACATAAGCTAATGTTGGCTTCCAGACAAGCAGGGAATGGTTTTTAGCTCTTTCTCTATGTTGAATTTCACCAAACCATAAAAAACAAATGTACACTTTGAGTATCTAATATGAAATGGCTCTGAATCAAATTTGGCATGTATATAGCTAAGAGTATAACAAAGGGAAAGAAATTTCCTTTTTGACCAACGTGAGTCCAAATCGTGATATTTCTCAAAGACGTCTAGTATCATGATGTAATGGGATTTTTTGCCCAAAATCCAGAACCAAAAGGTTGTACAACAGGAGATATAACACCGTTTCCTTGGCAACCTTTTTGACGTAGTGAAAACACTGATAAAATATTCTTTAATTAAATTCTTGTTTGGTGGGCTTTCTACCAATTATTCTCATTCAAATTACTCTTGATGATTAATAAGGTCCTTGTCTAGTAAGAAAACATAAAATGAAATGTTCAAGTTATGTCTGCACTGAGTGACCTCAAATTTAGGGTACATATAAGAAACGGGTAAAAATTGACCATTTTTGGACTGTGAAGTTTAATACAAGGCATATATGAAGTTGTTCAGGCAGGCAATAGATATATTTGAAAAGTAAACACTATAGGCTTTTAATTGATGTATTATTGGACCCCCTTGCGCATTTTTGTATTAGACAAGCCTTGCGGGGAGTCTGCTGGCAGGTAAATTGCACTCAGAGAACAGAGTTATATTCAATGGAAAATATGAAATATTAATATCACTGATTCTTCAGTGGCAGGACAACACTAAAAAATCAATGCAAAACCAATCATCTTTAATTATTGGTAAATGTGGGTTAACAATCAGTCATGATGCTCATGACATTTGAAAGCTTTTACAATAGTCACAAAAAGGCCCTACCATCCAGGCATATGTGATATCTGTCTAATAAAGGCATATGTTGGGCTAATTCCAAATGGTAGAAATGAAATGATAAAAACAAAACAACAACTATTGATTTATAAATAATAAAGTACCGGCCTTCCAGACAGTAACCATGACATTTTTCAAATTGGCAAAAACGATCAGAGCACCTAGATATCGGATTGCAACATCACTCATGATTAATTCTAGTTCTATTTTCTCAACCCTTATTTTTCGTTTGGTAGTTCTTTTTATGGAAAAAAAATATCTGAGCACACAGATACATCTGCGACCACCACTTAGGGCTACCAAACCTATATATCAATAGTTCAGAACGCTTGGCTAACAGATATAAAATTGATAAATAAGATAGGATTAACGCAGACTGACCTAAAGTGTTAGAAATGCTCATTAGGCAAGGAGAGTTAGCATTAGCTAGAGACGAGGAACGAAATGAGTATGAGTTTAAAATGGCTGAGTTAAGGCAGGAAACAGAGAGACTTAGGTTAGAAAGTGAGTGTCTTTCTCTTGATAGAGAACGTGTAGGAAGTCCCTTGGTGGCACTACACAATGAGGACTATTATAAGGGCCCCAAGGTCCCAAAGTTCAAAGAGGGTGAAACTTAGATTGATGCCTATCTCAGAACCTTTGAAAAACTCGTTCATGGTTATAAATGGACATGTGATACTTGGGCCACAAGGCTGGGACCTTTATTATCTGGAAAAGCCATGAAGGCTTAAATTATGGTCGTTTGTCTCCGGAAGAGTCAGGTGACTATAACAAATTAACAAATTGAAAAATGCTATCTTGTAACGGTATCAGTCGACAGGTGAAGCATATCGAAAGAAATTCAGAAATTGTAAACAGCAAAATCATGAAACCTTTATAGAGTGGAGTGTTAGAACAGCTAACTATGCAGATAGGTGGTTAGAATCTGAGGATGTGAACCACAGGTTTGATTAGTTAAGGGAATTAGTAATTATGGAATTATTACTTGGTAGGGCTGGTCATGATCTGCAGGTATGGCTGAGGGAAAGAGAACCCCTACTCCCGAAGTGACTTGGCTTCCGAGTCTGCTGCCGTTACTGCTGCCGCTAAACAGGCAGAGAATCATAGCATTAAAAGTTAAAATGCGTGTTCCTGTTTATCCAATGTCAGTGTTTTGATAAAAGAAGGGGTGTACATTGAAAGCAATGTTGAGAAAATATGTTGCCTCTTATCTAGATACCGTAATTCCGCTATATAAGACACACTTTTTTACACAAATTGGTGGTGCGTGTTATACACAAAGCTAGAGATCTAGGGTGTTTTACATCAAGTCCCCAGGCCACTTGGAGCCTAATACCAATTATGATGGGGCAAAGACAATACCTATCCATGTCTGCCCTGGTGTTTACGAATTGAAATTACTGTACCACTCCATGTTAGAATTCATTGATTACAATCAATATCATGCCTAGGACAATGAGTATTAGGCACTGACACAGAGTGATAAGCACTGATGTCACGTTGATGTCACATTTTACTCATTTCGAAATGGGTTTTACTGGGTTTCTAGTCTTATTCATGAGGAGTTAATATTCCACGATATTTCTGAAAAGGGGGTGCGTACTATACAAAGCTAACGTCTATGCATCATTTAAGAGGTCTGAACAAGGGATGTGTCTTATATATGGGTGCGTCTTATACACGCAAAATTACCAGCTTATATGATTGAAGTCATAAATGACAACCTGATAGAAGAGAAAGGAATGTGTCCAGTTGTAAATGCAACTGAGACTTGGAAGGATGTTAAGATAGTTGTAAGGCTGTCGAAAAAACAGCGCCATCAGGTTCAGAATTTACTAAAGGAATATGAAGATATATTCACTGATGTTCCAGGTCGGACATATAAGATAGAACATGACTTTGAAACAGTGAATGAAATACCTATTAGGCAGAAGTCCTATAGATTGCCACAGTCACTTAGGGAAAATGTGAAGGCAAAGCTTGATACCATGCTGGAGCACAAGGTTATCCAACCATCAAAGAGCCCATGAGCTTCTCCTATGGTTGTTGTGGCAAAAAAAGAAAAAAAGTATTCTTCTGTGTGTGGATTTCAGACGTGTTAATGCAATAGCGGTATTTAATGCTCACCCAATGCCAAGGACAAATCAAATCCTTGAGCAGAAGGGTAAAGCTCAGTATATCTCCAGTTTCAATTTGACAAAAGGGTATTGGCAAATCCCAATGACAGAGGAAGCTAGAAGGAAATCAGCTTTATAACCCCTTTTGGTCTTTTCGAGTTTCTAACGATGCCCTTTGGTCTCCACACGGCCCCAGCGACCTTTATGAGACTAATGGATGAGTTGTTGAATGGACTGAATGAATATGCGGATGCGTACTTTCTAAAAAGTTATTCTTTATTTAAGGGGTTCGCCACCCTTTATTAAGGGTGGCTCAGACATGTAAGAAGGAGAGCTTTTTTGTATATGCAGACGACACAAATAACACGAACGATGATATGAAATGAATATGAAACTCTCCAAAGTAATCTCTCCAAATAATTGGGCGACAGACAATAAAGAGTAAGAAATGAAGGTTTTTGTTAGTTGCCCCAGTTTATAGAGGAATAGAACCCCTACTCGCCCCTGCCTGGGATTGAACTCTTGATCCCTTGCCTCCCAGTACTCAGGCCAGCAACCTTGCCACTGTACCATTGAGTCTGGTATTGCGGATGCATACTTTGATGATACTTCGATTTATAGTGAAATGTCTTTCAGAGAGTCTGTGAGGCACATCTAACGGTACGACCAAAGAAATTCTGTATAGGGTACAAGGAGGTACCACTAGTAGGTCACATTGTTGGTGGAGGACAAATCAGACCTCAGCCAGAGAAAGTGGTGGCAGTTGAGCAGTTTTCTCAACCAAAGACTAAGACAGATGTTAGGTATTTTCTTGGACTTGTTGGATGCTATCGCAAGTTCATTCGTGAATTCTCAAATGTTGCAGCTCCATTATCAGACCTTACAGTGAAAGGTGCACCTATAAAGGTTACTTGGACACCTGATTGTGAGAGGGCATTTAAATCGCTAAAGAAAGCATTAACCTCCTCACCAGTTCTTGTGAACCCTGACTGGGAAAAGCCTTTTGTAGTTTAAACTGATGCATGTGTACGAGGTATTGCAGCATTGCTGAGTCAGTTTGATGATGATGGGCAAGATCATCCAGTAGTGTGCTTAAGTCGGAAATTTGTTACCTTGGGGAATGGCCTACGCAACCACTGAGAAAGAATGTTTGGCCATTGTATGGGCATTGCAAGAGTTGCACCCATATCTGTATGGACAAAAGTTTAGTGATCATCAGAGGATTAAAAATAACAACCAGAGACTACTAAGATGGAGTCTGCCTTTACAAGAATATGACTTTGATATAAAACATAAGACAGGGAAATTAAATGGCAATGGTGATGGGCTGAGTTGATCATTCCAAGATGATTAAAAGAAAAAAACACATAAGCCTTATGCGCACAGCAGAATATTACTTTGGAAGAAAGGTTTTGTATTGCATTTCAGTGTTTTTAATTGCTTTCAAAATTGATATGGTACAGTCAAGTCTAGTTAGACCATTTGTGAAGTGTTATTACTGTTTATGAAGTTAGAAGTGTTTAACTGTTGCATGCGAAAGTGCTAGATATTTTACATTGTAATATGTAAGACGATTTTGAATCAGTCAGTTCGTGAAGTTATTACTATTAAATTGTATTCATTAAAGGGGAACTTAAGCCTCACAAAAATATTAGCTTACATGAAAGTAATACTTCAAGAATAGGATGCTGTTTTTTTTTCACTCAGTGATCACATGAGGGGAGAATTTTGCCTATTGCCATCAGCCTGCCCAGCCCCTAACAGCCCCTTACAGCCCCTAGCAGCCCCTGCTAGTAGCCATGTTCTCCAATTACTATTAGCTGTGACTCAATGAGTGGCATTGCCACTTTCTGCCCCCGTAGTGAATCATAGACTGCAGTGCTCTTAACAAGAACACTCTTCGAAATTTGCATTAAAACTTGTAACAAACAGGAAAATGTTCACCTTTAAGGTTGTATTACTATATATTGTATAAGTATGCAAGACTTTTGTAACTGAGTACAGCTTTATGATCTATTATGGGTTACGAAATACATTTAAGATAAGAATTTAGGTTAGGCACTGACCGGATAGACAGTCATCATTATTTCTAAGAATGTATAATGTTAATGACAATAAGACAAAGAAGGTTTGGTTAGTCATTGCAATAAAGTAATAGTTACCAGGAAATGGGATGATACACCCTGAGAGAGAGGGTATATATAGGACCCTTAGTAATAAGCTAGTTAGTCCGTTGTTAAGTTGCAGTTCATTAAAAGATTAGTTCACATTATATGAAAGTGTTCAATCTCCTTAATAGCCACATCTAAAGCTGTGTTATAGTCCTATTACAGGAAGGAGTACAAACCATATATGGAGTAAGGGACATATATGTAACACTGGTTCTTCATTTCATTTCAAGGCCAAAACTAAAATGACTGGAGAAGAGTCACCAGGGAACCACAGACTTCTCCTGAAAATGTGTTTTTAGTATAAAGGGTAACAATTGGCTTCATACATAGTAGCAGTATTGATGGCTACATACAGCAACTTGGTGAAAACTCCCCTAATGACGATCTCATTCTAGTTTTGTGGCTTCTTAGCAGTATTCTTCATTCAAATTACTCTTGGCAGTTAATAAGGTCCTTGTCCAGGAAAATCAATGCAGATATATGTATAATGTGTGTGTTGTACCGAGTGACCCCACATTTAGGGTAAATATGCAGAAACAGGAATGAGCATTTTAATTTTGGAAACTTTTGTTTGAATAAGGGTAAAATATAAGATTGTGCAGGCATACAATGTATATTCTCATAGAGTAGACACTGATCAAGCATATTTATTAAAATCAGACCCCTTGCATATTTTCTTTTCATTAAGAATATGGCATCATACATGGTAGCACTAGTAAGGGCTATATACAGCAGCTTGGTAAAAGCTTGAGCCTAATGACCAACTCACTTCACTCTTGTGGCTTCTTAGCATTAATTTTCATTCAACTTACTGTTGCCAGTTAATTAGATCCTTGTTCAATGAAAACAAATGTTAAATTTGTGTTTGCACTGAGTGACCCCCTGTTAAGAGTATATGTGCAAAAATGGTATGAATCTGCTATGTTTGACCTCTTAGTTATACTAAAACATGTATAAGTTTTAATACAGCAACTAAAGGATACAATCTTAAAGGTAGGCCCTCTGAGCTTCCAGTTTATATATCATTCACCATGTTATATCACCTAGTGTAAATATGGCTCCACGAAATAGTTTCAGAACTTGTCATAATACGTTTTTTCACAAAATAATAACCATAATTGCTTTATTTACTTAGTGCTATCTAATCCTGTGATGGTCTTAAATGACTGGTGCCCTAATTGCCCCCTAGTTCAGGGTATGTGTGAATAATGCTGGTAAAAGCTTGATTTCCTCAGCGCTTCTCAGTTACTAAAGGTAGGTTCATAATGCCAGAGGTGTCTACTCTGTGATATGCTGTTGATTAAATAAATAATACAGAGAACTTAAAATGTGACTCGTTTAATGATATAAAAATGGTCTCATTTTAGGTTTATTTGATTGTATTTCAGAGATATCTAAATTGAGAAATATCAATTGTCATTAGACATTTGTTTTGAGGTCTAAAGCAGTTAATTTATATTGGTTGAAAACACTGGCACTACTCAATAAGATAGAATAATAATGGATATTTTCTCCACATCAATGTTATGTGATGGTCCCTGGTCCAATATCATGAATAGGAGTTATATTTGATAACATGCACAACATGCATGCTTCTTCAACTTTTCACCCTGAAAATTTCACACCCTATTTGAAAGGTACATTTGTGATGCTTAAATGTGTTTGTTATCAGAATACCTTTTAGGCAATATATATTTTGTATAAGCTAAGTAGTCAAGTAAATGCAGGGTAGAGGAAGAACCGTATCCGTAAAATTAATCTCACAACCTACTTTGACCTTTTCATGTTTAGATTTTTAATCTGAGAGAACCATGAGGGAAACCCATCCTCCCAAGGAGACATTCCATCAGGATACCCACACTGGCATGGCATATTTGTTTTATTATATGGAAAAAAAACAATTTGGTAAAATATCAATGAAAACAATGACTGCCGTTAGATCCGCTGGTGCCGTGGAAAAGAGCGTCTGCTGCTTTGTTTACAATGTCAAGGTCACAGATGACTTATGATTCACACATTCCCCGCTAGGCGTCACTAGTGACAACGGTGTCCATAACACCGATCCGTGGACATGATGATTGGCAACTGTTAAGTCAGCCAATCACGGCTTACAATCTTAATGTGAGGTATAATAATAGGCAATGTAACATGGTGATAAATAAGATGGAAGCTCAGAGGGTCTACCTTCAAGATTGTATCCTTTAGTAGCTTTATTAAAACTTATACGTGTTTTAGCAAAACTAAGAGGTCAAACATATCAAATTTACACCCTTTTTGCACATATAATCTAAACATGGGGTCACTCAGTGCAAACAAAAATATAACATTTGTTTTCTCTAAACAAAGATCTAATTAACTGGCAAGAGTAGGTTGAAAGAGAATTAATGCTGGGAAGAGTAGAGTGAGTTGTTACCATGTATGACGCCATATTCTTAATGAAAAGAAAATATGCAAGGGGTTTGATATCATCGAAATGATTGCTCACAGTGTCTACTTCATGAAAATATAAAGTGGATGCCTGCACAATCTTATATATTACTGTAGAGCACACTGTGCGACGATGGAGAGATGTACTCAAAAACAACTAGTAGAGCTGAGTAATGTTGAACGCATGACGATGTTTATTGACATAGTTCCATACATATCACTATTTCATTGGCATGACAAATTTGACACCGATGGGTCGACAATAAATACCAATGTGACGCTTTGACGTATACAACCAGTATATGACGAGTATATGACGGGCATGTGACGAGTATCTAACGAGTATGGTTCAACCTATAAGCACACAGAAAACACAATGTCTTACAATATATTCATCTTAATCATCATCATCATCATTATCACTCAAAGTACAATATTCTCAGATAATAACATCATAACATTCAAATTATGTATTTACTAAAGCATGATCAATCATAATGATTGTCATTGGCAATTAATGCTACTGACTTGAACTGATCTATCCATATGCTTTACAATAACATGTATACACAATAGCAAGCTAACTGACCAGTGTCAGTGAAAACAGTCAAGTTATCTGTCATATCATTACAAAGTCAAAATATCACTTAATACTCAAAGTCACCCACTAAAGAAAGTCTACAAGTATTCTATAACTATTCATCCTTAAGATCATTAAGGTTTTTACATGCAATACATAGTGTACTTACAACTGTGGGCTCTTATATCTGTTCCATCTCACAAACTTTCTTTACAGAGAAAAACATGGCTTCCAAACAAAGAATACACCGGTGACACCTACCCTGAAACATCTAAACTACTGACAATGGCAATATAACAATGACCGGTGCTGCCACCTACATCAATTATACCTAAGCTCAATTGACCTGTGACCCAATTAGTCAATCACACATAACAATATACATCTCAAACAATGACCAATCAAAATATTACAAAAAATCACCAATATATAATTAATGTTGACCTGTCCATTACAATTACTCTTATTCAAACAAAAGAATCCATAATTACAATACATTGTCCTGTTTCTGCATAATAACCCTAATCACAGGGTCACCCAGTATGACACACATCTTATACATTTGTCTTCAATGATTTCACTGAACAATGAATGAATGAATGAATGAATAAGTGTTTAAAGGCACATCGACACACAAAGGTCAACTAGTGCCATAAGGCATTTGCAAAAAGTGTTCATTTGTCATTGTTGAAGAACAATGACAAATCGTCACTAGTCTAGGTGAAAGAAGAAAAAGAGGGAGATTAAGAGCAGAGTCTTCAGATCCAAAGAGGACCAAGAGCTATTTTAGATTCAGGGTATTCATAGACAGATCCACACATCCCCATTCTTTTATAAGGCGAGCAGGGTTCCACACCAGCTAAGGGTTCCCCGGGAGGTGCCAACTCCTATTGCACACCATAGGATGTGCCCCTTGCAGGGTTTCACTGGACAAAGACCTTATTAATTGCCAAGAGTAATTTGAATAAAGAATAATGCTAAGAAGCCACAAAAGTGTTTTCACTTTTTCATAAAGGTTGCCAAGGAAACGGCGCGATATATCCTGTTGTACAATTTTTTGGTTCCGGCATCACACAGTTTCTGAATCCTTAGATTCTTAGCTTTCATTAGATTTATGATGATGCTTGTTCTACTGCTGGCTTGGGTCCATCCTAAAATCTGGTCCTTTGCTGAATGGGTTTACCTATTCATGCTTCAGATACTTATTGATTATTGTCGTATGGAGATAAATAAGTAGAAAATAACTTCATTAGCAGTAATGCATGATTTTACAAGATACCGTAATTTCGCGTGTATAAGACGCACACGTATATAAGACGCACCCCTTGTCCAGGCCTTTAAAATGATGTATAGACCTAAGCTTTGTGTATAGTGCGCACCCCCTTTACGGAATTATTGTAGGAAATCAACTCCTCATGAATAACGCTAGAAAGCCAGTAAAACGCATATTGAAATGAGTGAATGTGACATCACCGTGACATCAATGCGTATTACCCTGTGTCGGTACTCACTACCCATTGTCCTAGGCATGTCACATGGATTGTAATCAGTAAATTCTAGCGGTGGGTGGTTCGGTAATTACAATTCATCAATGACGAGGCAAACATCGATGGGCATTGTCTTGGCCGCATTTTAATTGTAATTGGCGATCTCCGAGTGGCCTGGTAACTCGATGTAAAACACCCTAGATTTCTAGCTTTGTGTATAAGACGCACCCCCGATTTGAGTGTAAAAATTAGTGTAAAAAGGTGCGTCTTATACACGCGAAATTACGGTATTTGAAGGAACTTTGAGGCTTGGATTCTTGTCAACATTTTGCCACAAAACATTTTAAATGGGATGATTTCATTGGAAAAATAGCACCAAGGTTTTCAAGCTGTTTTGGGCGCTTTACAGATACGATTCCTGATCCTCAAGCATTTCCTATAGGATTCCCACAGGAAAATAGGGGAACAATTCATATGCGCAGGCATGAATGGGTTAAAACCAGGATGACCTAAAACTGATTTCTTTTTCAGGTGATTGCCATTCTAATGACTGCCTGGCATATAAAAGATGAGTGGAAGGAATTCAATTCTCCCAAAATGAAACACAGTGTAAGTTGAGCTTTAAGTTTGATTTAGGTGAATCAGAGAGGGCAAAAAGTATATGAAAAAATAGCGATGAAGTATGTACTGTAAAGGCACACATACTAACGGATCCAGATTTACCGTGATTACGTGAATCATTCAAATATGGTTGTAATTAGCCGTGAAGCATCTATATATCACAGCACGCACATACGTGTCTATGTATGTACTATTAATTATCTGCGTGGGTGCCTCCAACCGCCTGCGATATGGATGGCTTCTGGCAGACGTACCCCTTTTTTAATAGTGTAACAAATTTATCATCAGCTTCCACCCCCCCCCCCCCCCCCCCTCGAAAAACACGCGAGCTCTCTCATATGTATATCGTTGCCAATGGGCAAATTTAACAGTGGGACCTACTAAGCAAAACCAATATTTTGCAGAGTTGAGACAAAAAGTATGTTTATCCAAACACAACTTTGGATGGCAAACTTGAACGTTTTGTCACAAAAAAATGAAAAAAGCGCTATCGGCTAGGATTTCGCATTTTAATGTGCGACATACCAACCTAACTCCATCTTAATTCCTTTCTGCCATCTTTATTTCCATTTATACACCATGTTGGCAGACTAAGTGCCCAAATTATAGTGTTCTAAACGCCAAAAAAACAATTTCTAGAGATGGTGGAAGAGAGAGTGACAGTAATGTCCGCCATTTTATCTGTCGCTATGAGTCCGAGCGGTGACTTGTTAACTTGAGGTCATGACGTCATAGTTGCCATGATGCTGAGTGGACAAAACACTTATCGCAATACTAACATTGACAATTAATGAAAAGCAATATTAGTACTGCGATACAGTACAATACAACAAAGAAATTGACAAATCAGCTGCTAGTGTCAGAATGAATCTGATGATATATATGGTTACATGTGTACTTGGGAATAGATTCGCAATAGGGATACAAAATAGAACAAATTTTAATGGATCGTAATATTAGCAAATGGGACCCACTCGTTAAAGTCGCTAATGTTCATTCCACATTAATATTAATATCTTTACAGGCGCAGATTTGGATACTTGCTATTTTAATCGAATGTCAAATTACAAAGAATGTATTACAGTAGTTAATTGTTTACAGGATTATCAATTGATTAAGTAAGTTTCAGATTTGGGCATTTGCTATTTGAGCCAGGGGGCACTTTGGTATTTAGGGGGGTGCATACGCTCTTTATCAAAATTTAAAAAAAAACCTAAAGCACTGATTTCAGGTAAAAAAGGCACCCTTATTTTCAAAAAACGCTGACTTTTGCCAGTAAAGAACACCCTTCTTTAATCAAAACACTGACATTAGATGAACGGGAGCACATATTTTAACTAGATCTTATAATTCTCTGCCTGTTTAGCGGCAGCAGACTCGGAAGCCAAGGCACTTTGGGTGGCACTCTGCTTTTAAAGAGCCACGGATATTTTGTAGATTGTAAGGGAATTTCATCCCCCATACTTCTTACTGGGTACAAAAGTGTACCCTTCTTTTACAAATCGCAGACATGCGGAGGTCTTTACAAAGAACCCTTCTTCCTGCGAAATACATAACGCGGGTGCGGCCCCCCTCTGTACCTGAGAGTCCATTCACAGTAAAAACTCTGTTCTGTTATCAATCAGTGTGAACCAAAACGACCTTGTCAGCTGCTGTCTCATGAGGTTTTCACTTTGGATTCTATTATCAAACCTTGATCGTATAAGGACACACTGCCATAAGGACACAAGGTGACTGAAGATGTCACTTTGGACTCTGCCATCTATAATTGGACGTAAGGATAAACTGTCATAACCCAGCGGGCACTGGACGTACAATGTACGTACATTGTACGCACAGTTTAGGCTCGAACTCATGGACGTACAATGTACGTACATTGTATGTACGGTTTAGGTTCGCACCCTGTACCAAAGCGGAACATTTGGATTACGTACGGTTTATGTTCAGATAGATTTTCCCCTAACTATCAAAAATCAATGTGCGTACGGTTCTGGTTCACACTTGGATGTGATACGGATCTGTACGTACAATGTACATACGGGTACATACGATCAATGTACGTACATGTCCGTACGTAAACGAACTAGATACGGTAAATACAGTAAATGACTTTTTGCGAAAAGCGGGTAGATAGTTATGGCAATCTCCATTTCGAATTGTTTGAGAATTCTCTAAAAATTATTCCCTAAGTGTCTACAATACCAATAACCATGTTTGAGCAAGAGAATTTAATATGAAGCCTAGAAACTGAATGTAGGTCACATGGCATGATTTAGTGCAGAATTTGTGTGGATCTATTTGGTGCCACCTCTTCACCAGGATGCTCTTCATTTGGGCTAAGGCAAATAGCGTGTGATTGTGAGTCAGTGTATGGTCCTGCAACAAAGGAGTTCATACACAATAACTTCTATGTAGATGATGGATTGAAATCCACAGAGACAGAGGATCAGCCTATTAAGCTGATTGCTCAGGCTAGGAAGCTTTGTGCTGAAGGTGGTGTCCAACTTCATAAGTTCAGCTCTACTTCAAGAGAAGTTTTGTCTGCCTTACCGCTTGATGATCAGGCTGAAGGCGTCAAGGAGTTAGACCTTTCCTGTGATGATTTACCTGTAGAGAGGACACTTGGTTTTCAATGGTGTGTTGAGCCAGGCACATTCCAATTTAGAATAACTTAGAAAGCAAAACAAATACTACAAACGTTGTGTTCTAGAGGTATCGACTGGGACGAACAAGTTCCTGAGGATCTGAGGTCGAAATGGGTAAAATGGAGGAGCAGTCTACCCCAACTAGAGTCAATAGGAGTCACAAGAGCATACAAACCTCCAGGGTTTGGGGCTGTAGAAATGGCTAGTGAATAAGTGTGGAAAGGTACACTGCAGTTTTCTTATGGGAAAGAGTAGAGTTGCCCCATTGAAACCTGTCACCATTCCGAGACTGGAATTGACAGCAGCTACAATGGCAGTTATGATTGCAAGTTTGTTGGGACATGAAATAGAATTCAAAGAAGTACAAGATTTCTAATGGACTGACAGTAAAGTAGTGCTTGGATATATCTCAGTGGAATCATGTTAAGTCTGAGGACAACCCTGCAGATGATGCATCCAGAGGCTTGGATGCTGTAGAATTACAAAATCAATCTAGATGGCTGCAAGGCACAGGATTTCTCTGGAAAATTGACATAAATGGGTGAGCATGGCACTTGAGATATTGTAAATGGAGGAAATCAAAGCCCTCAGTAAATTGGAAGGACGTATGCGAAAGGCTAGTTGCCCACTGGAGATTAAACATCCTGTTGTGCTGCCAAGAAAGCATCACATTACTGAATTAGTGGTTCATCACTTTTATGAACAATGTGAACATCGAGGGCGTGGCATGACCACCAATGAAATTAGAGGCAATGGTTTTTGGATCATTGGTTGCAGCTCAGCTGTATCCAGTCAGATCAACAAGTGTGTGAAATGTCGGAAAATACGCTTTCCTACAGAAGATCAAAGGATGGCTGATCTTTCAGAGGATAGAGTAGAGCCATCACCACCCTTACATACTGTGGATGCGACTTCTTTGGGCCCTGGTACATCAAAGAAGGTCGCAAGGAAATGAAGAGATATGGCTGCATATTCACTTGTATGGCATCAAGATCTATACAAATTGAGACTACAAAATCACTTGAAACTGACTCCCCGGACTGACTCATTCATCAATGGGCTGCGAAGATGTTTAGCCATTCGTGGACCAATGTGCCAACTCAGGTGTGATCAAGGCACAAATATTGTTGGAGCCTCTAATGAACTCAAGTTTGCTATGGTCAATCTAGATCAGCCATGTAGCTGTTGCTGTATTTTTTCATTTGAGTAATCAGCCATTTCACGACCTGTAGTTATCTTGTGATAATCACCCTACTATCTTAAGTGTCACTTAAGGTCACTTCCCCGCCAAAGGATATCACTATCTTGAGATCTTGTGAGGAAAGGCTGCATTTGAGTGATTCCCCTTTCGTAACAAGAAATCAAGTAAGAAGAAGAATTTTGTTGATTAGGGAGGTTAGTAACATTAGATATTTCAATTTGATTAATTTAATTTCTATGATAAGACTCTTAGTTGAATAAGTTCATTTGGTATTCATATAATGATGAGCAAAGCACATGGCTTCAAATTAACAGTACATATATATTTGGTAATTCCACTTCTCCTTTAACATAATTTTTATTTGTTATTATTATTATTGGTTATGTATGATTTGCATCAGTTGCTGTAATGAATGAAGGAAATGATCTTTTTCTTTCAGTTATTACGTGTAATCAACACAGCCACAAGAAATAAATATATAGACGAACTACACTGGTTGTTTGGTTACTTATTACAGCCCTTGGGACATTTGTATTTATATCATATAAGAGTTGCATCTTAAGCCCGTCTCACACAGACGTGTCAAGCTAGGACTTTTTGCCAAGACCTAGCTAGGACACCCAGGACACCACGATTTTTTCACTGCCGACAAAGTCCTAGGTGCTTTGGGCAGACAAATATGCAAATGAAGGTGTCTTGGTGTAGTCGGGGACATGTCTGGGACATGTCCCCGACATATTTTAGGGGGGTCAAGTCATTGTTGAGACAGTCGTAAGACAGTCCTAAGACATTTGATGAATGCATTCCCTCAATCAAGACAGTCTTGAATGTGTCTGGGACACATCGCCGACTATGTTAGGACAATGAAGTATTGTCGGCGACATGATAATAAGTGGTATGAATTAGTCAGGAGGAAGTTAGGACATGCAAGATGTGTCGCCGATGTGTCTGGGACGTATCGGGGACGTAGTTAGGACGTCTTGAGCTTGTCGCCGACTAATTTTCAATATCAATCCGTGAACGCATCAATTGCACAGTGCAAATAAGATATCTCCACATCACACAATATGGCTGCAGTACCAGGAAACCAACACCTCGCACAAATTCGGGATGAAGAGGACCTCCTCCTTGCTGCGGGATTATTGGTCATCTACGATTATGAACGCCGTGAGCAAAGGATTGCTAGAAGGAGACGTAGGAGGGCACCAAGGACAGTTTGGGTGAGACCATGGCTTTTGAGACGCCCAATATTCGGCCATTATGAAAACTTACTACAGGAACTCAATAGGGACGACCTCAGAGAGTACAAGAAGTTTATCCGAGTATCACCAGAACTGTTTATGGAATTAGTGCATCGCGTGGGTCCTCGCATTACCAAGAAAAACACCAATTGGAGACCCGCTTTAGAACCTGGACTTAAGATTGCTGTCACTTTAAGGTACTTAGCCACAGGCAACACATACAAAACCTTGCAGTACGGATTTCGAGTGTCAAATAACGCAATATCACTATTCGTACCGGAGACATGTGAGGCTATAATTGATGAGTACTCTGATGGACACATGAAATGCCCGAAAACTCCAGAGGAATGGAAGGAAGTGGCAGAGAAGTTTTCTAGCCTATGGAACTTTCATAACTGCCTGGGCGCTATTGATGGCAAACACATTGCTATAAGGAAGCCAAAGAAATCCGGAACTAACTTTTATAATTACAAGGGATTCTTCTCTATTGTATTGATGGCAGTTGCAGCTGCTGACTACAAGTTCCTGTTCGTTGACATTGGAGCAAATGGCTCCTGTGCAGATTCAGGTGTGTTCAAGGAAACCAACTTATACAAAGCAGTGATGGATGAGTATGCAGGATTACCCGACCCAGAGCCATTACCTAATGACGACTGCCCAGTGAACTATTCATTCATCGGTGATGATGCATTTGGGTTGCGCCCATGGCTGATGAAACCACACCCGAGTAGAGGATTAACTAAACAGAAAAGGATCTTCAATTATAGATTGTCTAGGGCACGCAGAGTGGTTGAAAATGCTTTCGGCATCCTGGCGCAAAGGTATTAAATAAATCAAATATTAAATCATTATGTCTGTGCACATCTCCAAATAATCATAGACTTTATGTATTGTACTCAATACCTGTTCACATGTATGTTACAGTATTACATTTCCGCTTTTTATACCAATGTAATTTTGTTTTACAGATTCAGATGTCTAATCTCACCTATGCTCCAGAGGCATCAAAATGTGCAAACTATATCCACAGCATGTTGTGTGTTACACAACTTGCTCATAGACATGGACCCAAGGGGAGCTCAGGCACTAGCAGATGTGGAAGACCCTGTCAACCATGAACTTAGACCAGGAGCATGGAGGAGAGAAGTAGGAATGATTGATTTGAATGTAAGAGGTGGACCTACATCTCATAAGGATGGGAAATTAATTCGTGACTACCTAACTAGCTATTACAATTCCGATGCAGGCTCAGTGGCATGGCAAGAAGCTATGATATAGACTACAAGGGGAAAATGGTGTAATATAATCAAAACAAGTAGAATTTATGCAGTAAAATAAACAACGTTTTATTAACATCTCTTCCAACCTTACATGTTATCAACAGGTTAACATACAAACTTGTATATGACTTTACCCATCATAAATGCCAACATAACATCTCAAATAAAATAGACAATCTTGTCAACATGTAATACAAAATAAAATTACCATGTCCCTCTTAGTTGCAGACATAATAACATGATCATAACTATATTGTAATGTTATATAAATTAACATGTTTGGGACTTGTGTTATACAACTATAAGTGCTTGTCTCAGGAAGCACACATAAAGTCCTTTAGAACAAATTTCCTCTTGTTCAACAAGTCTCATTAATGATTACAGTGCTTACATGAAATACATGGCAACAAATGCTCTGGTGAAACATTAATAATTGTCAGTTGTACTTATGTATGTAACCAATGGTATTCTACATATGGTGGACGGATTAAATATTGCCATATTTGTAAGTTACTCACCATAACATTGATGTTTGATTAAAAATAAAATGAAGCATTTGTATATTCTAACATATGCATCGAATATTATGTATTATATCTTATGATGTTTGGGATGACAAAATGTAACGCAAACCAAATAATAACTTAAACAATACTAAGAAATCTTCCTTATAAAAATACAAATAAACATATGTAGTTCAACACTTTCCTTGCATTAGTTTTATATATATACCTGAGTATTCACATCTTTAATATGCTGTATTAAATGAAACAATTGTACATAACATTGCAAATTGGTAGAGAAGAATTGTACATCACTCATTATTCTACCTATGATAAGTGTGTGAACATAGAAATGTTATTAGTACAATTGTAATACTGGGCATAAAAATACTGTGCATGTGGAATCATATATTAATGATTCGAAATATATATTAAACTATGCATACTTTAGGTTGGTATAATCTGAAATGATAGACAGAACATAATAAAACAATATTGGAACACTCATCTTCTTAGTGTTTATTCTAATAGTGTTCAATTCATCTTATCCGCTTGCGGTGCATGCACATCCCTCATAAGCTGGTGGACCGATGGTGATCCCATTAAGGCCATCCTTGGTGAGAGATACTCTCCATACAGGGGTTGTGGTATGGCAGGAGTTCCCAGGGAAGCAAGGTAAGAGGAGAGGTTGTGGCTAGTAGAGGAAGGGACCACATTCAAATTCGCCATGGTTGTTACCTGTGCTGTAGGCTGAGGGGCCACCACCTCCTCGTTGTCATCTACCACATTTATGGGAGATGAAGATGCTGTGGGAATGGGAGCCGGCTGCTTTTCTCCTTGGACGAACTTCTTGACCAACATCATGCTCTCCATCGTGAAATCCATCCACTTCGGGTTTGGAATCTTTTTCATCTGTGCCTTTAAGTAGTTGGAGAAATGGTCTAGCTCCACATCATGCTCCGATGGTTCAGCACTAGATGGCGCAGCTCTTTCCTGCTCCGACTTCTCAACTCGATCCAGTATCTGAAACAAATGAAATGGTACATAGTAGGTTTGAGGCTAATTGAATCATTATAAGCATGTAAGAAAAAATTTGTTCCCTAGCAATAGACAACATAATAGAAATAAAACAACTATACAACTAATTGACAATTGCAATGATCACTAACCAGATTGTAACACATCAAAGTAAGTTGATGTTCAACTTCAACCAATAAATACATGTTACCATTACATTTGTTTATTATTTACAATCCAAATTTGAATATTCCATTACATGGTAATTTTATAGGCCCAATAACTGTTAACTATATAATTCATCGCACATACACTATACACATTAGATATAATAAAATGGAACACTAATAATTTATAATTATATGAAATAGTTCTATATAGAAAAATTGTTATATACTGATATACCTGTTACAATAGCCCTGTTGTAGTATTTTCAAATTTTATATAGCATGTTAGGGCAAATTGGTGTTCAATGAATTTCTTTGGATGATCTAATTTCTCATATGGGTGGTTACAGGATAAACATCATATATATACATGTAACTACTACATCCACTATACTTTAATAAATTTATCACCTTCTGAGCAATCTCAAGATGTTTTCCTCCTTTCTTGGATGATTTCTGCGAAGTCTTGCCTACACCTTTGCCCTTCCCCTTGAACAGAGTCTTTCTAGAACTCAGTGTAGGATCCTCTGGCTGGCTGGACTCATCAGACAAACATTGTTCCTGCTCGATGTCACTCTCGCTTTCGGAGCTTAGTTCACTGGGTTTGGAGAACTGAAAAGAATAAATGGTGTAAGAGTTGTTGTTAACTGTGGGAATATTCTATATTACATTAATGGGAGTTAAACATCCACATGCATCACTAACATACATTGATATATATACCTTAAAAATGATTACAATAAAGGCATTATAATATAGTAGGAAATATATGATTATACTGTTAGAAGGATCACTTCAATAGTGAAACAATATTGTAATACTCAGGACTAACAAACATTCAATTACAGGTGATAAATATGATCATTTAATGTTGCAAAAAATCATATATGAAGCATCATTTATATTAATTGATGATAGTAGGAAGGGGGCTATTGGGTTTATTTAAAATGGACTATGTAATGAGTAAATATAGCTAATGAAATATTAGTATAAAAACATCTCCTTTCTACAAACATAGAGGGAATATAATGACATATTGGTTCGCAACACACCCATACAAAGGACATCCCATAAATTATGCACAAATATAATTCACATATATTGAAATGATGATTAAACACCAATACAACACAATAGACTCTGAAATGTAGAATATCTTTAGACAATTACATATTTAAACTCAGATGTACTCACCGTGTCCGACTGTCTGCTGGCAGTACGTCTGATGTGACCCCATAGGAAGCGGAAGTTGGAGTATATGAATTGCTCCCTATGGGAGAGCTTCTTGAGCCCCTGACCGGACTTCTTTGCACTGATTTTCCCGAACCTCGTGCGCATAGTTTCAAAAAACGTTTTGACTTGCATAACTGAAATGTGAATGAAACTAGTTAAGTAATGAGTTACATATAGGTGACACTGCATATGTGATACATACAGGTTATAATCATAACATACGAAAGTGCACACATATATAAGTTTCAATATAATCTGTAACAGCACATGGGAAAGCATTTTTGATGGTAGTTATATAATTATTCATGATATAGTACATGCAGTGTAATGTTGATACAAAGAACTATAGGAGCAAATATTCGTATTTATTACATGTTGGTAATGAGAAATTTATGAGAATAATACTTACAAGTGCAGGGAGGATGCATAGTGGAACCCTTCTCCTCCAGGAGTGAGTTCTTCTTGTCCGCGTTCTTGTAATCCTTGTCCCCCTTCTCGTAGAACATCGGGTGGTGCTGGTACCACTCAGACAAATCGGCCTCTTGCTCGTCCGTGAACAAATAGTTGTCGCATCGTTTCCTCCGCTTTTGAACTGGTGCTTCCACTGATCCCGAGGTGGGGGGGAGGGATTTCCTGCTGCTTGTGGGGGTTGCTGCTATAGCTGATTCTTCGGATTCACTTTGGGCCGCCATCACAGGTGTGCTCAGCTTGGGTGTTGATTTTCGCAAGTTGATATCTGTTAAACTCACTGTAGGGGTCGACATGGCTTGAACGGCGGCATCATCGCTATCTACTGGTTCTATGTCACTTGCCGAAACCCACGCACGATGTACCTGGACGTCTATCTTCTTCTTTTGTGCAGGAGTTACCAATTTCTTGTTCGCAGATGTACTTCGTCGACTTGTTTTCGTGCGCGCCATGATGGATCTAGCCTCGCTTTCGTTTGGGGATTCCCCCCTGTCACGTGATTAGGCCACGGCAAAAATCGTGTCCTAACACTGTCCTAACACTGTCCCGGGACCATTTCCCTTCAGGACACCTAATTTTGACCCCCAGACACACTTAGGACAATGCCGACTGTCCTAGGACAGGTCGCCGACATTGTTAGGACACGTATAGGACAAAAATTTTGTCTTGCGTTTTCTGAAAGTCCTAACTCGGAATTGAGACATGTCTCAATTCCGAGCTAGGACACGCAAGACAGCCAATTTGTCGTGAATGGCATGCCCTCTGTCGGCGACGCACTTAGGACACCCAGGACAGTGTTAGGACATGACCTAGGACGGTGTTACGATCAGGAATTGAACGAATTATTTGAACGAAATTCCTGATCGTGGCATGTCCTAACACTGTCCTTACAGTGTCCTTGCCTGTGTGACACGGGCTTTAGTCTAATGCTATATTCCCACTGTCAAGAACCAGGACAAAACACTTAGGAAGAATTTAGAAGTTTAACGTTTTGGAGCAAATTTCTTTATAATTCTTGTCAGAAAACAGGATTTGGTGCATGCAGAACGAGCTAGGGGTAAACTACGCCAGTCCTAGGAAGGTGATAGGACTGTTTGAAGAAAGTATTAAGACTTTACAAGAATATGATAAGAAAGTGTTAAGATTATTTCAAGAAATGTGAAGAATGTATTAGGAATAAATAAGAACAAGGTAGGACTCAAAATAATGTACTAAGACCATAACAATACTGTATTAAGAACATACTACGATTGTTGTGAGGCCATACTAGGAATAATAAATAACATTAAAACATATATGAACCTCAATTGTTTTATTATGTCCATTTGGTGTTAAGTCACATTTATGGTCATTATCACATAGAAGTTCCATTATAATTATATGTAGTAAGGAACAATAAAGGTACAAAAACAAATGTCAACCTGAGTAACTGCTGGTATATAAACCTGCTGTTTTGCGATCTTCACACAAATGACAATAACCCTGAGCATATATCAAATAGCCAAAAGTTATGCAAAATATCATTTGTCAAGACACACATTCTCTGTATCCTGAAAATAGGTTCAATATCAATCACACCTTAATTTCCAAATGTTTATTTATCAATGACTAGAAAAAAAATTCCAAGAACTAGAAAAGTTCCAAATTCTTGATGTATCTTGCTATGGTCTTCAAGACGTGCTTGACAGTGGGAAGGGGGCTTAAGACATTCACGGTATTAATCAAAGAGAATAGAACTAAATCCACAAACTCTAATTCCATACCCTACTTGTAACTCTAACTGATATTGATCTTTTTGTAGATGTGGAAGAAATGGAGATCATCAGAGATAAATCTAGATTTAAAACATGTCCATCCTTGCTGGCTTAAGGAAACGGAGGATCTTTTAACGTGTAAGGAAAACCTGGATAAGGGACAGACATCACAGTACTTCAAAGACTTCTGGTGAGTGAAGAGACAGCTTTTGGTGAAGAAGACATGGAAGGGTTTCACAAACGTTCTTAAATGAATGTTTTCCTAAATTTGGTTTAACAAACCTGAACCTGAAATTTCCATGTATAAAAAGAGAACAGATATTGTTATTGTGTGCTGAATTTTTTCTGTCTTGCTGCCTAATAATTTTTCTGTGGTAACTACATTCCACTTTCTGGCACTATTGGTTTCAAAACAATAATGTGACTGCATTCACATGGCTGTCCAAGCTATATACAGAACTTAAATATTCGTTTTAAATAAGATTGACCACTTTAAAGTCTCTTAGTGAATAGAGAAAAACTGTATTAGCATATCGCTTTTGTTACCTTATTGCTGAATTCTTTTTTTTTCTTGCAGAATTGTCGAAAGATGAAAACATTGTTCACAATTATGTTAATTTTATTGGTTGCTTTATTTCCAAGAGAAAAATATTTTAATTATGATGTACTTCGCCTCGAAAACCGGGATCATAATTTTTAGATGAATTGCCTTCAGGCTTCCAATGTCATCTTTTCTAATCCTATTGTTTGTTTTTGTTCCAGGAACATATTTGACTGGATTGTGTACACGATGTTGCTTGCCTGTATAACCACACATATTGTTGATGTGTTTGTGGAGACAACGTTTTTGACGCGAGTTCACATTCGTCTGATGGCAGTCACCGTCATTCTCGTTTGGCTGCGACTGATGAAAACTGCCCGTGCCTTCTCAGTTCTAGGTATGTAAAGACTAGGGGGTGGCACCTTTAACATTTTCTCGATACAATATAATATTGAAATTTCCTGAATGATACGATACCTAAATAATATTTTTGACAATACTGCCTGCCTCCCAGAGACCAATTTTGTTAGATTTAGCAATGTTTGCTTTGGAAAATTTGTTTTCCCTCGCGTGCAGACATCCAGGGAGCATTAAATTATGAGTCAATCTTATACAAATTTCAAATCTTAAATGGCACAATATGATACTTGTACCTTTTTTGATACGATAGTTTTTCTCATTCTATACTGGTATTTGCTATCCCTAGTAAAGGCCACCTCAAGATCAGAAATCAAAAGAGTCTTAGAATTCAGTAAAAAAATAATATTCAAGTAAAATTGCATATGAAACAACTGTAAATGTGTGTCAAACTGTTATATATCAACCTGTATATATAGAATAATAAATTAATAATGTTGCTATTAGATGAAAACTTCACTATTGATTGTGATGTACATGTATGCATGTTGATTACCTTTGATTGAGGAATGATTGCATAACCCTAAAGGTGCTGTCCCACTTACGACTTTTAAGGTAAGACAAGGTGCGAATTGGAAATTCGCAGCTTATCTTAGCTTTTCTTAACTTATCGCGGTTGTTCGCAGTTCTTCTTAGCTTTTCGAAGCTAAAGACGCGATGTAAAACTTTTGTGTGCGACAACATGTATGTGTTTTTTGTCGTACATTGACGTACATAGTTGAACATCATTTCGTATATGTTCGTATATTTTCGTAAATCATCGTACATTGTTGTGGATTGTTGAAAATTGATTCGTGGCATATCGTACATTTTCGTATGTATCCGTAACTTGATGTCCATTTTCGTACGAGATTAAATATACCTTCTGACTTGAACGTTTAAAATAGATTTACATGACTCACTTTATCATGAAATAACAGGTTATTCGGCCAAAATTAACATACGAAGTCAGGAATTGGTGGTGACCTATGCTGGTCTCCCACATACGAATTTACTGTGCGAACATACACGATCTCAAGTGTACGCTTGAAGCCACGAATTGGCTATAAAATTGCTGTATTTTCTCATTCATTAGATATCTACGTTCAACTACGAAAGTATACGACATCCCACGACAGCATGTACGATTGATGTACGACTACAACATCAGATGTGCGACATTGTACGTTTTCTATCATAATATGTCGTAAGTAGGCAAACATATTCGTAGTTGGCTACGAATATGAAGGTGCGTATGTATACGAGCGTGTGCGAATATGCACGACATAAACACGAATAATTACGTCATACGTACGCATATATACGCCGGTTGTACGTCTACTTACGACAATATTCGAATAATTACCAATTTGTTCAAACTAAAAATAACAAAATCCGTAAGTTTAGTACGATTTGTGGTGAAATCACTGTCAATTCGTGGCTTTGTAGGATAAATTTTGGCCAATTACCTATTTTTCCATTCTGAAGTGGGTCATGTATATAGTGGCACCTTCTCGTACCTTAAATGAATGTACGCAAATGTACGTGAATGTACGATTGCATACGACAGTGTACAACATATTACGACATGATGTTCAACAATGTACAACGATGTTCGACAATGTACGACAAAAATGACTTCTCTACGATAGAATTTCTGTCGCACCCAAAAGTTTTACATGTAAAACTTTTTTTTAAATTCGCAGCATTGCCTACGAAAACCTAAGACTGACTGCGAACAACCACGATACATCACGACAACACTCGAATAACTACGATTTTTTAATTCGCACCTTGTCGCACCTTAAAATTCGTATGTGGGAGAGCAGCATTAAACAAAAATCGTAGTGTTACTAATTTTGCAATTTTCTAGTCGAACATCTTCGTATTTGACGAATACTGTCGTAATAAGACGGACAAGTGGCGTATATATGCGTATGTATGTCGTATGCATTCGTACTTAGTTCGTATATGTTCGCACACATTCGCATACATGAGCACCTTGATATTTGTACACATGTACGATTATGTCCGCCTATTTACGACAAATTACGATAAAAAAATGTAGTCTGTCGCACATTTAAGGATGTTGTCGAGCATCAATCGTACCTAGTGTCGTGGAATTTCGTATAATTTCGTATCTTTTTCGTACAATTTTTGTACATCCTGCAAAAGTGGTTTTCACCAATTCTTTTAATAAATTCGTGGCTTTCGTTGTAGATTTGACACATTTAAAAAATCGTACATAAAATTCGCAGTCGGACAGCACCTTTATGCTGGTCTCCCATATACGAATCTAATGTGCGAACATACACGATCTCAAGTCTACGATTAAAGCCACGAATTGACTATAAAATTTGTGTTTTCCACAATCGTTAGATATGTACGTTCAACCACGAAATTATACGACATCCCACGACAGCATATACGATTAATGTACGACTACAACATCATGTGTGCGACATTGTACGTTTTCTATCGAAATTGTTCGTGAGTAGGCGAACACATTCGTAGTTGGGTACGAATATGAAGGTGCGTATGTATGCGAATGTGTGCGAATATGCACGCCATAAATACGACTAACTACGACATACATACGCATATATACGCCAGATCTACGTCTACTTACGGCAATGTTCGACTAATTACGTATATGTTCAAGCTAGAAATAACAAAATTCGTGAGTATACTACGATTTGTGGTGAAATCACCGTCAATTCGTGGCTTTGTAGGATAAAATTTGGCCAATTACCTATTTTTCCATTCTGAAGTAGGTCATGTATATATTTGCACCTTTTCGTACCTTAAATGAGTGTACGCCAATGTACGTGAATGTACGATTACATACGACAGTGTACAACATATTACGACACGATGTTCAACCATGTACAACGATGTTCGACAATGTACGACAAAAATGACTTCCTTACGACAGTATTTTTGTCGCACCCAAAAGTTTTATATGGAAAACTTTTTTAAAAATTCGCAGCATTACTTACGAAAACCTGAGACTCACTGCGAACAACCGCGAGAACCCACGACAACCCACGAAAAACTACGACTTTTAAATTCGCACCTTGTCGCACCTTAAAATTCGTATGTGGGAGAGCAGCATTAGGTATATCCCTTAGCTGGTTCAAACAACTAAGCAATGTACTATTTCCTGGACAGTTATGATAAGCAGTAGAGCCAAATTCGAGGAGACCATGCAATGTGTGTTGTCTAAGTTGATACATTATAATGGATACCTTTTCAATTACTTTTAGATCGTTTTATTGTAGTATTGGGTATCATGGTTGCCGATTGTGCAAAATTACTCTTCTTATACTTGGTGTTTTACATACCATTTGGTAAGCATTTCTTTTAATCCCTGTCGCAATGCACTTGTTCGACTGTACAAATATGATTGGATAATTTAAATACTGTTTATAGATGTTCATTTTAAAAACTCATTTTAGGTATCTTGACAAATCCATTTTTGAATTTCCTATTCTTGAAATATTTTCTCCCTCATATTTCTGCTTTAAATATTTGCTGATAAAAGGTATTTCAATTTCACTTTACCTTTATATTTTTTCTGCCAGATGATTATTTGGAGACATTCAAATGAAGACCTTTTCTTTTCTTGTCCTGGACTGTATTTTGTTCCCCATAGAGAGTGTGATCTTCGATGTTACTGATAAAAAATCTAACGACTGTTAGCTGGTGACAATGTACGCATGTTTCTTTCCTTGCCTTGGTCTGTATTGTTTTGTTCCCCATGGCGAGTGCCTTTGGGTGATCTTTGGTGGTATTGATACAACTTCAAAGACTCTTAGCTGGTGATAAGATTCACACGTTTCTTTGCTTAGCCTGACTGTTTTGTTTTGTTCCCCATAGTAAGTGCCTTTTGGATGATCTTTGGTGGTACTGATAGGAAGCCAGAGTTAGTGTTAGCTGGTGAGTATGCCAACACCACGGTCACAGTTAAAGGCTACAGCAAGATTGATGAACTCCTCTTCAGCATGTTCAGACTGACCATGGTGGACAACTATGACTATGCTGTGAGTATAACAAATATAGGACTCTTATACTCTTAGTGATTTTGGTTGATTAACTCATTCAGACCTATAGATATCCTTGTCAAGTGTCGTCTGGACCTATGATAATTCTCATGAATAACTTTGGTTTTAAGCACTGATTGCAAAAATACTTGAACGAGAGTTGTAAGTAAATGTTGCACATTTCTCCTTCAAATATTTTCTGAAAAATTTCTTTTGTTTGAGCCATGACCAAAATAATGAGACGATGCGGTTTTGGCACTACTGGCATAAATTGGTTAAGCCGTGTATGCCTATAGGACCAGAAAACACCTTGACAATTTTAGAAATATTTCTGTGAATCAAGCATCTTTATAAAAATATTTATATTTAATTGGGAAATGTTGATCAAAACCAAAGCTACAACTTAATTTTTAAATGTTTTGTAAATTTATGCTTTAATCTGATTTTGAATTTTGCCACCAAAATCAAAGTCCCTTGTGTGGTTGCAATGACTAAATATACATGTTCTATGTTTCAGGACATGAAGCGCTTGGATTCGTTGATGGCCCCTCTCCTAGTTTCCATGTGGCTGGCATTATCAGCCATCATCTGCCTCAATCTCCTCATTGCCTTACTCTCAGATACATACCAAAGGTAAGAAAAAGGGTCTATATATTAGTTTAATACTTATCTGAGGATGCTTTGAAATCAATTTTCATCATTTAAGTAAGAGTGATAGTTTTCATTAAGGGTCTATATAAGTTCATTAACAAATGGAAACCAACATTTTTTTAGGGTGCATTGAAACATTTTTCTACCACTTCAGCATGGCTGTTCCCGGCGGAAAAATGATGTACAGTCCATGAACTATTCATTGACTGATCATGTACTGTTCTTGTACTTTTTAACCTTTGTTCATAATAGTTCATTATATTCTCATCATCAATGTCTCCTTTGTTGTTGAACCCATTTTAATGAAATGCTTTTAATGATTTTTTACGATATTTGACGAATGGCTGTTCATTATATTATCATCATCTGTATCACATTTTAATGAAATGTTCATGATTCTTTATGAAATCTGGTGAAAACCTCTCCCAGTTGGCCAACCTCTAAAGTAACCATTTTTGGTTTGTCCCATAGATGGTTAACTTTCCAGAGGTATAAAGGAAAAATGGTACTGAGTGCCACTGTTTCATTATTGAACTGAATTCCATATAGAGGACCAAAAAACCCTAAGGAAGGGGAGTTTGTTTGTCACTTCATATAGGTGACCAAAAATCCTTAAAGAAGGGGAGTTTGTTTGTCACTCTGGCAATGTAGAGTTCTGTAGAAAATTGAATTTTTAATAAAGAGATGACTGTTGATAAGTTAATTGCCTTGCCTTTTGATTTGTTTTTGAAAATTGTCAATTTGGTCAATATGATAATTCTGTTAACCACATGGTCCCAATTTTTTTACCCAAAGAGAATCTGAGTATCTGTCAGGTAGCTCAAATTGAGACCATGGGTATTAAGCCAGTCAATTATTTGTTGCCATATCAAAGTTGAAACATCGCACTCGCAGAATAAATGAAGTATAGATTCAGCCTCAAGACCACAATAGTCACAAACATCTGAATTGTTTATTCTATATTGTTTGAGCTTTTTATTTGTTGCCAAGATCCTATGTAAGATTTTATATTGGAACCATTTTAAGGTTAATATCTCTACAACATGAATGTGGATTTTTATAAAAGAATTCCCAATTACCTTTCAAGTCCCTCAGCTGAACATCATTTAGCTAACTAACTTGTGCTGTAGGTGTAGTTATAACTACGTTGGAAAAGACGTTCTTTATATTTTTGTTTGATTTTTTGTCTGACAATATACTGATAATATAACTCTGTGTCCAGGGTATATGATGTTCAGCTGGAGGTCTTGTTGCTAAATCAACATGAGAGATAGATCTAGTTAAAGTAGCATCATCAATGAAATTCATTTTAAAGCCAAAATCCCTTTCCAAAATTTCCCTGGGCACAAATTGGCAATTTTCATATAAGAAGTCTCGTACCACTCTCAGGCCAGCCTTATCACATTTTTGGACAAATTTGATATTAATACTTGGATTATACCAGATCGGCTGATCAAGGAAGGATTCTTTTCCTTCAATTTTGCTGAAAGTCATTTGAAAAGATTTGATTGTCTTGGCTACAGAAGACCAGAATGGATTTTTTGTACGTTTTTGTAATACAGTTAAGTATTCTGATCCGTACCTTGGGATTTCTTCATATCCGTATTTTAAAGGTGTTCCTGTCCAACTCCAATTCCTTTGTAATAAAGTTCTTAGCCATTTTGTTTTTATTTTTTTGTCAAATCTTTCCAAATTGATCATTCTTAAGCCACCTTCCTTGATGTCCAATTCGAACGTGTTTTTTTTTTAATTTTAGGAGGTTTGTAATTCCAGATAAAATGGTACAGTTTTTTTTATTAAGCTCTCTAAAGAAAGTATTTGGGGGGATGGGAGAGATATAAAGAAGTGTACAAGCTTTGAAATAGCAAGAGATTTAATTAACAACCAATATTTTGCCCATCAGAGTGAGATTTCTCTTTCCCCAAACAGATAATAGTTTTTCGATTTCAGCCATTTTACTCTTACAATTTAACTCAGTTATTGAATTTAAGTCCCAGGTATCATATGTAATTCCCAGGGCGGTAAATTTATGTACCCAATCGAGATTTAATTCCGGGCAGATTTTTCATCAGAATACCGCGTAACCCGAGGCGCACATACCCTAGGTACTAGCATGCTGTGCCTATGGCGTTTCGGTTCAAGGGGATGTATTTCTCTGATCCAACCCATACTGCTTTGGAAACGTTCATTTTTAGACCTGAAGCTTTTTCAAAAGAATTACGGATTTTTATAGTATGTCTTAAGGCTTTTTCTGAACTATTCAGGAACAAGGTGTCGTCAGCGAATTAAGTTGATTTACTGTTGCAGGTGTTAATTTGAGAACCCTCTATCTCCCTACAGTTCCTAATTGCCTGACTCATGATTCTGGCGCATATTATAAAAAATGTAAGGTAATATTGGGTCCGCTTGGCAACACCCCCGGCCAAACAAAAAGGAATTAGATAGCCAACCATTTTGGCATACTTGAGAAACTGACCCTGATTGAAAACGTTTAATCCAATTAATAAGACCCAGGGGAAAATGAAAGCATTCAAGGGCGGACTGAATGAAGTCCCAGGACACAGAGTCAAAGGCCTTCTCGAAGTCTATTAATAAGACTAGTCCTGGGGCTTCATTCAGTTCCGCCTCATACATCAAATCAAAAAGTTCCCGAGTACATTCTGCAATGTTTCGCCCAGAGATAAAAACCCTTTTGGGAGTCATGTATAATATGGTTGAGAATGGGTTTTATTCTGTTTGCGATGCAGGCTGATATCAGTTTATAAGAAGAGTTAAGGAGGGAAATTGGTCTCAAATTTTTAAGAAATTTTCGAGGTTTATTACCCTTCGGAATACATGTTATTAAGCCGTCTTTGAGAAACGGATAATAAACCCGAATGAAAATTCTCATTGGCTGCTCTAAGTAGAAAGGGACCTAAAAGATCCCAAAAAGTTTGGTAAAATTCAATGGGATACCCGTCCAACCTCGGACTCTTGTTGTTCTTTGTCCTGTTAAGTGCATAACTCAGTTGTTCCAGAATAATTTCACATTCTAAACTGTCTTTTAACAACCGTCTGGAACATGCGGGAGATTTGAAATATCTAGGAACTGCATGGCAAATTCTAAGCTGTTCTCTCTCGGCTTTTCAGAATATAAATTTTTGTAAAAGTCCTTCATTAAGTTTAAAATGTCTTTTGGTTCTGAAATTTTTGAACCATCCTCCAGTTCGGGCTCGTTAATTGTTTTGTTGATGTAATTAGATTGCTCTAACTGGACATTTTTTTGAAGGTCTTTCACCATACTGGATTCTATTTCCCCTAGCTATTACTTCCGCTCCCTGGTTCTTATGCTGCCTGAGTTTAACTAGAGCATCATGAGTTTCCTGAATTTTGTCTCGGAGTGCTTCATTATGATTGTCACCATTATATTTTGCTTCGAGTAATTCTAGATCAGTAGAGAGATTTTTTTCTGGATTGCATTTTTTTATTTTTTTTATTGCTTAGCGAATCTAATTATGATCTGAACCAAAAGTGTCTCCCAAAGTAAGGAGTCACTAATCATAAAATTCATCAATTTTGATAGGACAAGAATCAACATAGTCCGGGTTGTAAGCAGTCGCAGCGTATATGGATTTTACCAATCTTATTTCTTTATTAACTATTTTAACTAAGTCAGCATTTCCCAAGAGGTCAATATTTAATTTCCAACAGCCTGGACCTGGCTTATGTGAAGTAGTATCAATTTGGAGCCTGACAGGAGTATGGTCAGATCTGTACCTTGGTTTAAATGTACAGGATTTGGTTAGAGCTAGCATATGTATATAATATATATAATCTAATCTTGCCTTTATGCATGGTGAATGAGTCCACCAAGTAAAGCTATGCTTGTCTTTATTTATGCATCTACATATATCTACCAAGTCCAGGCTATTGGTAATATCTGTAATAACCTCTCTGGCCTTTGGATTGTTATGTCTAGTGTTATTGTATGTGTCTAACTGGTAATTTCTGACTACATTCCTATCCCCTCTCATGATAAGTTCGAGGTTTTGAAATTCCTCTACTTTTGCCTTTATGTTCTTATAAAAGTCAGGGGAGTCTTTATTTGGACCGTAAATGTTAACAAGAGTAAACCTAGGAATGCCCGCAACAGTGATATCCAAAATTATGTAGTTGCCTTCGGGGTCCACATATTTGTCATAAATTGTGAATTCAAAATTAGTGCTAAAGAGAATAGCTACCCCTCTGGAGTTTGAAGATTTGGTTGCACAAATAACCTCTCCTCCCCATTCTGATCTAAATAGAGCTTCCTGCCATCCTTCAAGATGGATGTCTTGTAGACATGAAATATGTGTACCTTCCCAGTGGGCACTGGACATACAATGTACGTACATTGTACGCACAGTTTAGGTTCGCACTCATGGACATACAATGTACGTACATTGTATGTACGGTTTAGGTTCGCACCCTGTACCAAAGCAGAACATTCGGATTACGTACGGTTTAGGTTCAGATAGATTTTCCCCTAACTATCACAAATCAATGTGCGTACGGTTCTGGTTCACACTTGGATGTGATACGGGTCTGAACGTACAATGTACATGCGGGTCCGTACGTACAATGTACGTACATGTCCGTACGTATATTGTACGTAAACGAATTAGATACGGTAAATACAGTAAATTACTTTTTTGAGAAAAGCGGGTAGATAGTTATGGCAATCTCCATTTCAAATTGTTTGAGAATTCTCTAAAAAATATTCCCTAAGTGTCTACAATACCAGTAACCATGTTTGAGCAAGAGAATTGATTATAAAGCCTAGAAACTGAATGTAGGTCACATGACATGATTTAGTGCAGAATCAAATCAGCCATTCCACCCTATCGGTCCACATTGGGGCTGGAAGTTGGTCACGAGGGTTTGTGTCACAGATCTTTCTAAGACAAATTCTTTCTGAAACTAGTATATCTCAAGGGCGAAAGCCCAAAAAATCTGCCTACAAAGTCTTCAAACAAAATTTTTACAGCAGTTTGAAGTTGAGGCTATCCAAATTTCAGAGGACCACTCAAAATATGACCTTTATTTGATTTCAGGCTTGTACTAATGTATTGCAAAGGCTATTACCCCATTGTATGCTATTTTTATGAAGTAAACTGTATGATGGTTCAAATAAATACAGCTATTGCATATATTTCGCTTGTTTTTTCATCATTTTGCCACTGTTTTGTGAGGTATAGTTTCAAAACTGCAATGAAGTCCTGAAAGTATTGTCTAACTTTAGCTGTAAAAGTGAGAGATCTTTCTGAAAAATAGTCTTACCTATCTCAGGGAAAGGACAAATTAGTGCTCTGGGACTGGCCCAAAAGATGTAGAGCATAGGTGAAAGCATCGCTGGTTAATAGCGCATTGAAAAACGTTTCGTAAGTTGCGATATTTTATGTAGAATTATGAAATTTTTCAAAATTAATATTAATGTTCAGAAATCATCTTAATAGGCCTAAAGACACCTAATTAACTTAATTTGTTAATTTGGACTTCATTGCAGTTGGCGATTAGGCTAGTATTTTTTTCGTTTGTAGGTTGCAGAAAATGGTAAAATGGAAAACACATGAATACAGTCTAAAAATCAAAATGTTTATTGAAGAAACCTGTCAAATACGAAATTAAAATATACATAGATATCACATGCACCTATCCCAACAACCGTTGGCAAGGCTGAGCCACTTTGGTATGTTAAATTTCACCCAGAAGGCACTTCAAAGTATAAAAGTATAAAATGAATTAAAATGAGGTATATCTTCTCGCTTGGCAACACCTTTCAAAGGCTATAATGGTGAATTATATTGTACTACTCATAGTTATTTGACCTTTTTATAATGATGGAAACAATTTCCAACTGCATGAAGCTAGTTTGGACAACATCTCTTCACACTGACCTGCATTGAAGTTTTGACTAAAATAGTTTGTAGGTTTCAGGCCTGCTACCTTAAGTTGTATCTCAATGTGAAGGTTTGAAACTAGGTAGGTAAGCATCTAATGTCCATTATTACCATATATATAGGAAAGTTATACATTGTGCTATTGAAATCACATCAAAATTATTGCTTTGGCACAGCATCAGTACAAAATATGTTTTTTTCATGACACAGATATGGAATTATCACATTTATGATCACATAACGGCACAATGGCACCATTAAATACTTAAAAGTCCACTCATAAAAATAGAATGACACAAACAAAATAAATAATGCAAGTTTCCCAGCACTTTTACACTACTACTGAACTTCAAAATGGAGTGTTTGAGTAAGTTATGTAAGTTGCGCAGATCTTCTCCAAAATGATTAGACCTTTGAACATCATTAAAGGAAGTAAGTTATGACTAGATTGGAGTAATACTTGCAAACTAAAATCGAACACAACTGTAACATTGAATAAATCGCATATATGGAATGTTATTGGAGATAAAACATCTTCACAATGTCATTTGTGACTCATTTTGAGATAACATACAATATAAAAATGGTTAAATCACTTTAAACATGCATCCCTTATACTTTTAACAGATGTAATGATTATGCATAGAAGTTATGAAACCTTTACATTTAAACATGCAACAGAACATTTGAAATAACTTAGGAAATGAAGTGTGAATACCGTATTACCGCGCATACAACACGCACTTTTATACACCACAACACCTATGTCAAGGAGGGGGTGGGTGTTATCAACGGGTACATAAACAGAACTTTTTTAACATCGATGCTATGGGTGCGGGGCGTGCATGGTAGCGAACATCTATCTTTAGTGGGTTCCTATTGTCTATTGTCCTGTCACCATGACGATGTTATGACGATTGCTATTCTGATACTCTATATGTACCAGCTCATGTTTGAAAATAGACTACCCGTACTGGTAATTGGTATCACCTGTACAGTGACTCTGAGCACTATAAACACTGTAAGCCTCTAATTCAAGAGGCAACGCGGGTTACGGTACAAGGGTCAAGTACTTGACCGGACACTCCACACTCCCCATCTCCGCCTGCGTGTTATTAACGGTGAATTGTATTTTACACATGGGAAAGGGACTTGGGAGGGGGTGCGTATTATCAATGGGGTGCGTGTTGTATGCGGGGTAATACGGTACACTTAGTTTGTACGTTGCCTAACCAGTTATTCACTCCCCATCGGTCTGCTGGATTGCCAGAAATTTATCCAGAGAGGTAGCATTGAGAGTGAAAAACCTTCTAGCAGCTTCAGGCTCATCTACAATTGCCAGCACAGCGTATTTGATCACCCAGACCTTGTCTTCATGTTTAGGCCACTTGAACTTCTGGGCCTGACCCCTGCCATGAGTAGTCATGAAGGTGACTTCAATTTCATCTTCTTCAACATCTGTAACCTTACCTATGTAAGATATGTCATCATACTTAGTGATCACAAACACACCTGCTTGCAACTGATCTGTGTCTACTACTTCAATGTAATCCATATCAGGAGATTCCTTTTCACTGTTATCAAGTTGCACTGGGGTTTCAGTTTGAGATTCATTGGCATTCTGACTATCCTCCTGTACAGTTTCACCTTCACCATTTGTATCCTGTACAGTCGCACCCTGGTCACCATCATGTAGAGTTTCACCTCCACCACTTGTATCCTGTACAGTTGCACCCTGGCCATCCTCATGTACAGTTTCACCTCCACCATTTGTATCCTGTACAGTTGCACCCTGGCCATCCTCATGTACAGTTTCACCTTCACCATCCTGTACAGTTGCACCCTGGTCAACTGCAGTAGTAGGAGTAGGGTCAGTGGTGCTTGACTCTTCCTGTACCAAAACTAGAACTGGACCATTGGGACAGAAGCAGAGCCAATTACACTGAAGACATGGGGTGAATTTGTTGAGTTTCCCTTTTGCCTTAGGAGGAAGGAGACTACATTCCTCCCACTTGCATCACTGCCACACTCTGGGATGCAATTACAAGAAGTATCCCTCCATAAAACATGGTGTGCATCACATCCCCTCCTCACTGCATGGTGCTTGCCAGTGCCCTTCACAGCTGCAATCTGGGCTTGAAGCATGTTCACCTCTTTCTGGGCTAAATCATACTCCTCTTGGCCAATCCAAGTGTAGTTTACAGCTCCACCAGTTTCAGATGCCCATTTGAAGAAGTCATCTGCCTCAGCCATAGGTGTTCCATGTTTGCCTGCTTGCTCAGCCATCCTTTTGACACTGCCCCCAATGCCATCACATGGGCCCTTCCCATGACCTGACTCAAAATAGTCCCACCTTGCCTCGATGCCAAAAAGGTCTTTGTGATTAGCAACAGCAGCGAACATCACCCTATTGCGATACTATGAGTAGGGGCTATCTGTAATATAATGGACCATTTCGATTCCCCTTTCACTGATCAGAGCTTGAAGGTCCTTCTTTATGAGTGCTTTCAGAATAGCCACACTGGAGTTGTGATGATTCAAATGAGATACATAAACATAGCTTGTATGTTTCAACTGTTCTCCCTCTTTGTAGTACACTACACAGGGGTGTAATGTAACAGTAGCCTGGTTCTAATATGCACTCTGGACAGCATCAGTAGAGGCACACGTGAAGTTTTCTGCGAAATCCATCTGGATTAAGATGCGGTTAGCTGGCAGGTTCTCTTTCAGCTGGCGTAGCTGTGTGTACTGAGTTTTAGCTCTGGCATTGTGCTCGAAAATTTGCCAAAGTCTTGCATAAACTTGTACTTGAATTCTGACAGTTGCATGTCGGTACTGACAACCTTGACTCTGCGTTTGCCATCTCTCGCATCTAGAACTCTCTGCCACTGCTGGACAGTAACCTCAGTGACTGTGACTTTATCCACCAACCCCTTAACTACCTCTTCCGTCTGGTAAGATTTCACAAAGACATCAGGACTTGGAGTGAGGGGTTCTGTGAGTACCTTCTTCAGGGATCTGAGAAGCAAGGTGGAGTTTTCATGCTTCTGGCACAAGCAGTTGTTCGGCTTCAAGCAATTGGAATGTCTGATGTGCTTGGGTCGCAGCTTGTAGAAAGATGACTTGCTCATCTTCACTTGAGGATTCTCAGCAAGGAACTTCTCATATAAGATGTAGAGGTAGTCATTGAGGATCCTTGTTTGGACCTTCTCTCCATCAACTGTCAAGCAGTCCTGCTTGCCATGGTTTATCCTAGAGTTGTCGTCTCTCTCTAGGAAAGACCTAACCTGTCTCTCGAGCACTTTCTGTTTGGCAAGTAGCCGCCTTCTCTCTAGACACTTGAGAGACTTGTCCTTCCTTGTGCGAAGGAACTTCTCTGAGACATTTAACTGTCGGCTGAGTTGCTTTTTCAGTCTGTATCTCTTGCGCTGTTTGCCTTTGAGAAGTGATACCACAACCTCCTTGTGTTGGTCACTTTTCTTTGCTGCATTTTGTAGTTCATCCTCCACCACATTCGCATAGATCAGTTCCTTCTTGATGCCAGCTGGGACTTTCCTTGGGGTAAGGCCACTGTCTCGAATGAGCTGGTTGGTCTTACTAAGTGGTGTCTGAGCAGTGATGCCTTGCTCAGCTTGCATAGCTTCCAGTGGTTCTAGCACTACCACTGGAACTGGATGAACCACTGGAGACCACCTATCCAAAACTGAAGTCCCCTGGCTTGGAGATGTGACAGTGCTAGTACTACAAATACTTGAAATGTCACTTGATCCTTTCTTCTCCATCAGTTCCTCCAGCTTCTTGCATCTCCTTTGGAATTTCCGTGTCTGAGCTTTGAGATTCTTGATCTGTTCCTCATGCCTTGTAACCTGTAGGTTCAATTTTGAAACAGCTTTTGCGACACGTTTTTTCTTCCTCTTTGGAGAAGTAGACTTTGGACCAGTACCGACTTGGGCGACATGTTTCTTTCTCTTCTTTCGAGGAGACTTTGTAGTGGCTACAGCTGCAGCTCGTCTTCTCCTCTTCCTGGGGAATTTCACAATCAGTGTACCTGAAAGTAGACAAATAAACAAATGTATGAATAAGAGGAAGAAAGTGTGTCACGAAAGCTGTTTCAAAGGTTAACTTAGACAAATATCAGGTAGGAATGTGGTTATAATATTTGCAATTGTAATCATTAACAGATCAATAAATATCAGCATCACTTCAGAACATTTCTACTTCTAAGCAGATTCAAGACAAATATCAGGTAGGTATATGTAGTAAATGATTAGCACCAGTTCAGAACATTTCTACTTCTAAGCAGATTCAAGACAAATATCAGGTAGGTACATATATACATATGTAAATTATGATTAGCACCAGTTCAGAACAGTACATACATTCAAAAGTAAATCAGCAGGTAAACAGAAATATAAAACACTTACCTTATAAATTATTCACAGCAAGAACATCTAAGTGCACGAATAAATAAATGAATAAATGTTGAAATACATACCTCTGAGTTCCTGTGCTCTATCACCACCATCACTGCTATCACCACCATCATCCGTCTCATCATTATCACTGATAGATCCATCACTTGACCAGTCCTCATCTTCCACCACATCAGCCTGAGCAGCCAGTTTCTCTTCCCCTTTGCTTCTTACGGTGTCTCCTGACCCTTATATTCGTTAACCTCCTGTTCCTTGCCTTCTCTTCGTCGGTCATGTGTGCTACCTTCTTCTGATAAGCTTTGACCCGTTCACTTTTCAAGAAGGCACCACCCATTTCAGCTATTTTCCTCGCCCTAAATCGCCGTTGCCGCTCTGAATTGCTTAGGGGAAGGGGTTTTGCCCATGTAGAATACATTATCCGGCTGAAAAAGTATAGAAAAGTGTCAAAATAAGCCATGTCCTCAAAAACGTAACGTACAAATGAAACAACACGTAACGAAAATGTCCTCAACTCAAATCTAGATGTAAATACGCCCCCGCCATGTTGTTTTAATTCATTTACGAGCACAACAGTTCAAAGTTTTATAAACTTACGGCAAAATACACACAGACATCTTAAAATTTCTGTTAGCATAGCTTCTATGCTACCCTACCCCCAAAATGACACTGATTTTTCAAAGATCCCATGATTAGAAATCGAAATATTTTATGAATAAACACTCACCGCTGATTTTGACGAGTCTGGCAGCATGGCCTAACATCCCCTCTTGACGTCAGAAATGAAAACGAGGCCATTACCTCATTGTTTTAGTCTGTAGGCTTGTCGATAGATGGCAATGTTGGATTGCCTAGAAACTTACACAACGTTTGTACGATACGGTTTTTCGAACTTATGCTTCACTGCAGGCTTAGAAATAATTCTTTCTGGATTTATTACAATCGTTATTTGTACTGTGCCTGAAGGTCTTTTAGATGCAAAAAGAAGATCTTCCACGAGTACATATATAGGGTGGTATAATGCGATCGTAAGGTGCGCTTGTTATCGATACACACCAACCTTACCGCATTTCGAGGTCTGTGGGCCTTTCTTAAAACTTGGTCTCAGACTTTTTGTTATTTTATCGAAAAGTTGAGATTTTTCCGCAGATCTAGAGACCAAAAAATCATTGAATACTATTTAATATGGTACATGTCCAGCATAAAACAGCTTGATGTGAAATGTACAAACAAAAATTGAAGACACATGTAAATACCTATATAATGTATATTTCAGGATGAAATATTCTGTTTTTGTGTCATAAATATCAAAATTCAAAATGTTTCCAATAAATATAGATGAGGTTTTCCTAATACAATCCGTTTTTTTAATCTTTTCACACAAAATCATATTTGAACCTTTGCTGAGGACACGTTAGTTATGACACAAGTTATGCACGACTCTGATGCACATTGATCCTAGCTACTTGCTGATACCGAGTTAGCCAGTATTCATGCAGTATTTTTTCCTAGGGGGTCGAGGGTCATGCAAATCTCGTTATGTGGACCGATAAGGTGGAATGGCTGAAATGGTATAAGCTAACTTCAGATTCAGACATGGTATATATTTGAACAGAATACTCCTTCAAGGGGAACACTGATCAAGGAATCCCTACTTATTTGTACTTATTACAAATGATAATAGGGAAATCCTATGTGAGATTCACTTCAGAATTTCCCTATATGTAATGTAAAAACTCCTACTTTGATTCAGTTTTGGTATTGCACCGTACGTACAGCTCTGTACGTACATTGTACATACGGCTATGTACGTTCATTGTACGTATGGCTATTATGTACATTGTACGTACGGAAAAACTTTCATTCCGAATGTTATCCGTATGCACGGGCCTGTACGTACATTGTATGTACATTTGCCCACTGGGTTCTATCTTAATCTTGAGGAAGTCCTTCTTCTCTCCTTATTCGCTAAACCCCAGCAGTTTCTTGTTTCTATATTAAAGGTATCTTTCTGTACTGTTGCAAATAGCTATGTAAGATAATAAGGTCTATCGTAATGACATGTAGGATTTGACAATATTGCGAAAAAATTATACTACGTTGCATTATAGTAATAAGGTAACATTGACAATATATTGAACATAATAATACTATAAGAGCACCGTAATTTGGTAAGTATAACCGGACTCACCGCTCATGTTGGATTTCGTAAACCCGACGCCACCGAATTGTATGCTCCTGATAAAGACACACAACAACAAAAAAATAAACATGAGATAAAGTACCTGCTCCTATTAATGTAGGATTGCATTTTAGCCATTGAGATTTGTATATATATACATAAGTGAGATAGATGTTTTTAGAGGTGACAGCGATGTATTATCATAGTTGGTTAACTTACAGGAGTGTGTGTGTGTGTGTGTGTGTGTGTGATGTAGCTTAGTTGGTTAACTGTTGGACTAGTAATCAGTAGGTTGCTGAATTAATTCCTGGCCTAAGCACTTTGGTCTGTCCTTAGGCAAGACAGTTTATTCTATATAACCTCAGTCTACCAAGCTGAAAATGGGTACTGTACCTAGCATTATGTATTAGGCAGTGAATGATATATGTATGTTTAGAACTTGCGCATTATATGTTGCCAGGCCAGCTGCTCTAAATTATCCCCAAGAGGGTGTTAATGGTATCTGTGTGTTAGGCCTGATAGGGAAGAAAGATCGTATGAGTACTTCATTGGATACAAGACTATATCAAACCGAATACCTTATACATTCAATACCTATGATAGTGCTTCACAGTGGGCTAACATTACCATCCTCAAAGTATGTTAGGCCTTTACCAATATATGGACCATGTTAATAAATCAGGCCATAACATATGTATTCAAAACATGTGTGATAGTGGATGTAGCAGTTGACGAGACATCTAAGACAGATTATGCTATTCTAAAGACAAAGATCTAACAAAACTTGCTTTTGGTGCGCAGATCATATTCTCTTATGTCTGATCTATCAAACCAGGGTGTTATGCAAACTATATTGTAAATTTGAACACAGAAATCAAGCTCAATTCACCCCAATCATGACAGTTGAGCATGTGCTTGCCACCATTTTCTCTTGAGATCACCTGACCATTTGGCACTCTCTGATTGGTCCAGTGTGGTGTTCAGCAAGGCACATCAAATATCATGTTGTTTTCATAAAAACAGTCATGAAACAGATGATTAATTTCAAATTATATTTTCCAAGCATTTCTATAAGATAAACTATTGATAAGATAATCTTTAAAGACTATTTTCTTGATAATTGCATTGAAATTGAAACAGTTGTTGAACTTTTGATTTACATTCATGAACAACTAAATATTCATCAAAGTTTGACAATTATTCACCAAGTATTTTAACATATTTTTATTAGGTTTTTAGATTCTATCAAAAGTCTGTCAACTGTTCATGGAAGTTTACTCATATGTTTTGATGAGCATTAATGAACATTCTAATTGTCATGTATTATTTATGATAAAAAGATTAACTTTATTTTAAATACTCAAAGGTTCATCAACGAAACATGATCTTTTTGATGATGATAGATAATGAACATTTTTACATGATCTTTTTTGGTGAACTGTTGTTGAATGATCATGAGATTGACATGATCATTAATAATCATTCACCTAGAGATGAATTTCTTTTCGCCTGGGGATATCCCCCATAACTTGGAAATATACCTGTTGAAGTTGACCCATTGGAGACTACCCCTAAATTGATATTTAAGGTAGAGATGTAGATTCAGCTCTGTGTAATGCGATTCCATCAAATATCTAAAAATATGTACTTTTATCAGAATTATATTACTGAATAAGGAATAAAAATGTTGAATGTTTAGAGGAGAGATGTAGATTCAGTTCAGAGTAATATGACTCAATCAAATATTTCATATGTATACTTTTTATTAGAATTATGTTATGGAATAAGGAATAAACTTGTTGAATATTGATTGAAGATTTGGTTCTGAGTATTAGAACTGCAACTCTTTTGTAAATATATTTTCATCAGAATAATATCAAAGTATTAAGGCTGTTATTGCCAGTATAACCATGGAAAGGATAATCAATCCCACTGTTATTCAGGGGCTGCTCCAATTTAGTGGTCTAAAGCATCGCCACTGACAAGTCGCTGTCTCTTGCCAAAACTCCTGGGTTTGGATAATGTTTTAGGCGTGTGAGTAAGTTGCCAGTGACTTGGGGTTAGTCAACAATTTCACCCATGAACTTCAACAATTCCACGACCTTTAACAACTAGAACATGATTTAGTTTTGATGTGGAAGAAAAAGTGTGATAAATGACTAATCCAAATCCAGAATCCACGGGTTTTCTAATCTTCCTCAACCCACCCATGCTCTGGGCATTGGGGACTTACATTACACACGAATATATACTTTCTACAAGTGGCTGGAGAACTGGACACTCATAATAACTTTGAACACACGAGGAAGGAAAAGTGCAATAGTATAAGATATTTAATTTTTCAGTTTTCAATTTATGATAAATGTCAGACTTAGTCTATGTTTTCTACTTTTAAGTGTACCAAAGGTCTAACATATTTGACTTGAGTCGAGTAGTGCTGCCATCTATTAACAAGTACCATACCAGTTCCAGTATTCTAAACCTGTCCTGTACTATTTATAGTACCACAACCGGTCTATTAAATAAAGCTGCTATTTTATGACTAGTTGCCTGTTTTTTGAAGTTCATTACATGGTGTCAGAAGTGAAGCACATTTGAACACGCATGGAGCACCTTAGGCCTCCAGGACATATGGAGGCAGTGTTGCAGAGATTTGGCGAAGATGGCACCAGCAGTTTCAAGTCTACATGACAGCAGCAGAAATCAGTCAGAAGCCACCACCTACACAAGTGGCTATTCTCCTCCATTGTGGAGGTCCGGAAGCTTTAGAGGTCTACAATACATTCACCTTTGCTGAAGGAGAGGACAGAAACAATATGGAAACAGTAATAAGCAAGTATCATTCTAGAAAGAACATTGTTTTTGAGAGGTACCCGTTTTGGCAAAGGAATCAACTTGAGGATGAACCTGTAGATCATCAGATCACCGACCTAAAGACTAAACCTGCGACCTGTGAATTTGGAGAAGAGAGGGACAACATGATAAGAGACAAGATAGTGTCTAGTATAAGTGAAAGAAGTATCAAAGCAAGAATGCTGCGAGAGGCAAATTTGACTTTGGAGAAAGCTGTAGACTTGTGTCATGCTGCAGAAGCTAGTAAAGTACATTTGAAGACAATGGTAGGCAGGGCAGGTGAAAAGGCAAGCGTTAATGTAATTAACAAGAATATGGTAGGAAACCCTACACCATACAAGCAGAAATACACCAACAAGTCTTGTATTCACCAGCTGATCTGTATGTACAGATGTTGTAGCCGACATAATCGGAGATTTTGATGGCTCGGTGTCAGTGTTAAATAAGCTAGTTGTGAACACTAGTTAATGATGGCCAAGTGCTAGTTACCTCTGGCCATGAAATATAAATATATAAGAAAATCAGAAATGATACAAGTCATGTGCTAGTAACCTCTGACTTGAATGGTGTGAATTAATACACAAGTGCAAGATACAAGTAGTATGTGTGTGTGTGTATTCCAACTCAAGCAAAATCAATTTCTTATTGGTGGTTTCATATAGGAGAAATGCGTAGAAAACGATTTGCTATGTTAAAAAGTTGAGAGGTGAAAATACTGTGTCTCTGTAATGGAAGTTCTACTCAAAAAATGGATTTGGTGCACTTTCTGTTAAAAATTGGTTGTCCCGGACAACTGGGCAATAACTTTTGACCGCTCACCAGTTATTTCTATCGTCTTCAAATAATTTCTGATAACAAAGATGCATTTAAAAACGATTTCGGATTTTTGATGATATTTTAAAATATTTTCAATTACTTTTTGGCCATTTTTTCCACATAGGAGCAGGAAAAAAGAAATCCCCCAATATATGGGTCTAGAGGCATTATTGTTCAGTTATCTATAGAAATGGCAAAGATATAACGAACAACAGGTTCATACATAATGGCGTATTAATATCCATAAAAGTGGCACGTGGAAAGTTTGGTCAACTTTTAAACATAGCAAATCGTTTTCTACGCATTTTTCCTATATAAAACTGCCAATTAGAAATGGATTTCCGAGGGTGCACACTAACCCCCTTTTCTGATTAGACTAAATAGGTCAAATGAATCAAAATACAAATATCGCATAATTTTTTAAAAGTTGCAAAATAAGCTTTACCTTTGGTTCACTTAAAAGTAGAAAACATAGACTACGTGTGACATTCAGCATAAATTGAAAACTGAAAAATCAAAAATCTTATTGCACTTTTTACTTCCTTGTGTGTTCAAAGTTATTAAGAATATCCTGTTCTCCAGCCACTTGTAGAAAGTATGTATTTGTGTTTATTGTAAGTCCCCAATACCCAGAACATGGGTGGGTTGATGAAGATGAGAAAACAGTGGATTTGGTTTTGGATTAGTCATTTATCACACTTTTTCTTCCACATTTAAACTTTCTGACTAGACTAATTGTGATTATATATCCATATCATTTCAGAGTGTACGATAACGCAAAGGCAAATGCTGTCATGCAACAAGCTATCAAAATACTTAACATTGAAGAGGGCTTGTCAAAAAACCAAAAGGAAGCTTTTCGCTGCAAGGATATCGATGAGTCCTATGATGGTGATTTGACAGAGGATGGCAAAAGTGACCTGAAAAAGGTAACTTTTTAAATAGAGGTATTTGATCTATTCTAAAGGTATTTCAAAACGATATTTGACCTTTTTCGTCTTAATTGAATCGCCTTCTATTTATTGTGGGATTTGGTAATTAGTGATTAACGTCTTTTGGTGTCTTTAAATTGTTTTCGTTGGATACAATTTGATGTTTCAGGTTAATCATCTTTCAGAAATCACTGAATAAATATAACATCATATGGCTAATGGTGAAAGTCACAAGAACTGACTATGGGAAGCGTCCATTTGATAGCGACAAAAAGATTGGTTTAAAAGATCAACCCTCGAGATATTCATTTCTATAATATCAACTTTCCCTACTATTGGATATGTAGGCAATATTGGTATATGTATAATGCGTTTAGGATTAAGATATTGTTTTCATTTCCATGTAATATGATTATTATCTACTACAATTTATGGCAAATTTGTATGAAATGATATCTATATTCCTAAGTTGTATATGTTGCTTTACTCTGGCGATGGGTGATTTGAACAGCATATGTACGGATTCTTGTTAAAAATGTAGCATATATATCTTTTTGTGTTGGTGAAGGTGTATAACTATTGGTAATTGATGGTCACTGTGTGAAATATATGGACTATCCGTCCCAGGGGAAGGGGCGCACTTTGGTATTTCGGGGGGTGCATACGCTACTTATCATAATTAAAAATACCCCTGAAGCACTGATTTTAGGCCAAAAAAGCACCCTTATTTTTAAAGAAACGCTGACTTTTTCCAGTAAAATAACGACCCTTCTTTTATCAAAACTTTGACATTGGATGAATTGGAACACGTATTTTGACTTTAGATTTTAGCCCCCTTCTTCCGCGAAATACATAACGCAGGTGCGCCCCCCACACCCCCCCCCCCCCCCCCCCCCTCTGTACCTGACAGCCCCCCGGGCTATCCGTATTTAAGATTGACGCAGATTTATTTGCTCTTCAATTTACTGGTGACCAGAAGCAGCTAACTGAATTGGAAGCATATTTGCAAGACAGGATAGTAAAACCAAAGCAACTCTCAAACCCTACGGATGAATCTCAAGGGGTGTGCTCTTGTTTTCACCTTGTGTTCATGTTACATATCAACTTATTCATGCCTGCATGTATTGCACATAACTGCCTGATAATTTTGTTTATATCTCTCTAATAAAAGCTATTTTCAGTCAGGAAATATTTGAAGAAGAAATAATGATCAGAACCCAACTCACATTTAACTCTCCTTCAAATATTTCGCTAATGTATATTTTATTCCAAAGTTATTAGCAAAAGTATCAACAGCACAGACAACACTGCTCAAGGTGATCTCTAGGCGTGAGAGGGTGACTGTTTCGGTCTCTGTATGGGTTAACAGATTTTCTAAGATTGCAAAATTACCTAAAAGATTTATATTTTAAATATTTTGACCTTTCTTCATCTATATTTTACTCTTCGTATTGTTTTTGTAAAAATGTACAAGAAAGTGCTAATTTCATTTATGCAAAGATAGTTTTAGTGGCTTCTGTTTCTTTTTACGTTGTTTTAAGTTGATGAAATGCAAGGTGATATTCACGTGGTGGTTATGAATTACCATATATCGAATATTTCAAGGTACGAAATATTCACGGTTTTAGTAGAGAAAAAGGGGTTTCAATTGTTCACTATCAGCCCAATAGCCGCGAATATATTGAATGTGGCCACCCTCTCCCAACTATTTAGATAAGATTACTAAGGTTACATTGGCAGATCGGAGCTAATGAGCTACTGTGACCACACACGGCAACCGTTTTTATCTTTTGCAGCCTGTTAACTGGCTAATTGTACTTGCTAGTCCAGTCCCTCCGTGTTTCTTTTGTCCCAAGATTCGATTTGATTTTGTTTGTATTGTTCAGACAATGAAGTGTAATCACTATCAGCCGTGCTGTCACTATCCAGTTTGTTGCCATAGTAAATAAATGCCCTGTATTGCCATTTGGAATTCAAAACGGTAGTGGGATCCGATAAAATAGACATCAGGTCATCTCCAAATGGTTTTGTGACACCCCAGTGGGCATGATAACATTCATGGAACATTCCAGAAATGTTCGCCCCAACATTCAAAAATGATCCCCTCATACATTTAGTTCAGAATGAAAATTGTATGAATGTTCAGATGAGAATGTTTATAGAATGTTCACTACTAAATGAATCATTTCGATTGCGAATATTGTCTGAACATTAGAAGTTGTCTGTGCAGTGGAAGCATTCGGGTAATATGTGTGCCCACTGGGACTATGGCATGCCAAAATGATATTCATTCAACTTTCAAAATATCGTTCAACTTTGTTAAATATATCGTGCAACTTTCAAAATATGGTACAACTTTTAGAAATATATCATAGAGCTCAGGAAGGTTGTATATTTTTTGGGAACATGTATAATGACCTCAGAGCAGTCATGGGTGTTGTGCCAGGGCATGCACTTGTAGTGGGGAAGGTCGCTGGTAAAGGGGAAACTTACTTATTCTATCCTCAATATAATATTACTTAAGCCTGGAGCTTAACTATATATATATATATATATATATATATATATATATATATATATATATATATATATATATATATATATATATATATATATATATATATATATATATATATATATATATTTACTAGTATATATATATATATATATATATATATATATATATATATATATATATATATATATATATATATATATATATATATATATATATATACATATATATATATATATATATATATATATATATATATATATATATATATATATTTATAAATATATGTATATATATATATATATATATATATATATATATATATATATATATATATATATATATATATATATATATATATATATATATACACACACACATATATATATATATATATATATAGAGAGAGAGAGAGAGAGAGAGAGAGAGAGAGAGAGAGAGAGAGAGAGAGCTTTAGCAAACTCTGAGCATAATGGGAGTATAGTATGCTTGTCAGCTACATCTACCATTAAAAGAGGCCCCTGTGTATACAAGTTGTCCTAATATTAGCAAATGATCCATGCAGCTTAGACTCAAAGTGCCTATGTTCACACTCTGTTTAATTGATAATGACCTCTTGACCACAGAGCTATATATGTAAATTACTTCTCCAGCTGTGTCTGAAGTACTTGTTGACACCTACTCGGCCATCTTAATTTGCATTCATAAAGGTCTGAATGGTGACATGTCACCTCAACCTGATGTAGGAGGTCCTGGAAAGGGGGCAGGTTAACCCTTGTAATGCTAAGGTCCAAATCAAAAGGATGAAAAGATTTTTGAAAAACATGTAGACCTTGTCATGTTGGTATTCATTGGATATCTCTCACAGTACTTTCTGATGAGTACCCATGTGCTAGGGTTTTAGTCATTTTCAGGTTTTTTTGAATTGTTAAGTTTTGGCCAAATTAGCACCAGCAGCATAAGGGTTAACTCAATGACTCGGTGTCCACCAAATGACTCTGTTAGACTCCCTCTATCCGGTAGGTTTTCTCCTTTATCACTGACCTTCCCCACTAAAAGTGTACAACCTGGCACAACACCCATGGCTGCTCTGAGGTCATTTTACATGTTCCCAAAAAATATACATCCTTCCTGAGCTGTATGATATATTTCTAAAAGTTGCACCATATTTTGAGAGTTGCATGATATATTTAACAAAGTTGAACAATATTTTGAAAGTTGCATGATATTTTAAGAGTTGAATAAATATCATTTTGGGATGCCATACTGGGACAACTACAGTGATTTTTGCTGCATGATTACACTCGCTATGGTAGCTCGGATCTGTCAACTTGGTTTCATGTACAGCTGATAGAGGGCACATTTTACGTACGGTCCAATACCAAAACTGAATCAAAGTAGGAATTTTTACATTACATATAAAGAAATTCTGAAGTGAATCTCACATAGGATTTCCCTATCATCATTTGTAGTAAGTACAAATAAGTAGGGATTCCTTGATCGGTGTTCACCTTGAAGGAGTATTCTGTATATACCATTTCAGAATCTGAAGTTAACTTATACCATTTGAATCTGCACTAAATCATGCCATGTGTCCTACATTCAGTTTCTAGGCTTTATAATCAATTCTCTTGCTCAAACATGGTTATTGGTATTGTAGACACTTAGGGAATAATTTTTAGAGAATTTTCAAACATTTGAAATGGAGATTGCCATAACTATCCACCCGCTTTTCTCAAAAAAAGGTCATTTACTGTATTTACCGTATCTATGTCGTTAACGTACAATATACGTAAAGACATGTACATACATTGTACGTACGGACCCGTATGTACATCCAAGTGTGAACCAGAACCGTAAGCACATTTATTTTTGATAGTTAGGGGAAAATCTATCTGAACCTAAACTGTACGTAATCCGAATGTTCCGCTTTGGCACAGGGTGCGAACCTAAACCGTACATACAATGTACGTACATTGTACTTCCAGTGCCTGCTGGGAAATGGCAAGTTGATGTATTACCTATATAGAACATAACAGCCCATTTCTCACAATCCTTGTCCGCATTATGGCATCAAATTTCTTATCCCAGCAGCTTAGGAAGGAGATCAGAACCATCAATGACAAGCAGAAAGAAATGCAGGAGAAAATGAACAAAGACATAGGAGCCATCACGGGGCTTCTGCAACAGATAGCAAGCAATAAAGGTATAGAAAATTATTCACGAGTGTATGGATGTGTTGGTGTATATGTTTGTAAGTGTGAGTGTGACCAGCAATGACAAACAGGACGAAATGCACGAGAAAATGAACAAAGATAGAAGAGCCATCAATCTAAGGGGCTCCTACAACAGATAGCAAGCAATATAGGCATGGAGAATCAATCATATGTGTATGTGAGTGTGGTTGTGCTTGTGGAACAAAAATAGGTTTTACATGTATGGAGAATTATCTATAAATGTGTGTGGGTATAATATTGTATGTGGGTATGTGTGCGCGTGTATTTATGCCTGTATGTAAGTGTGTATGTAATTATTTTTAATGTCAGTATATACTCTGTGCATATATAATTATATGATTTTCAAGTAATAGTAGCATTTGAGATGTGCGTCTTATTGATCTTTTCCCCTCTCATGATGTGATATTGTGATAAAAGTTATTGATGTTATGTATTTATGTTGAGTTGATCTAATAATTAATTGATCAATATATATTGGATAAGGTTTTAATCATCTGTTTAAGCTCTATCTAATGCATATCCTCAAGTGGTCTGGCTGACAAATATGCACTAATGTTTTAAAATAAGAACCTTGGTGAAACATCATTGATTGAAAGTTATATAGTTAGTTTTAGAGTCCGAAGAAGTAATGTACCATGGCATATTTTTAAATGTATTTCAATAAAGATGTGCCTCTAATATTTGTAATCAATCTCAAACAAATCAATTTTTCAATTGTTTGATTCGAAGGAGGGGGAGGAGGGAGTGCTGGAATACTTTTCCACGAGGGAGATTCTTCAAGAAGCCCAAGGCAGGACCCTGATGATCAGGACGGAGAAGGGTAGGTTTATGAAAACTCTAATGAATGTATTTTTTTATTAACTTGCATTAAAGCCAAAAATAGCAAACACGATATTTCATGTTGGAATGTACAATTAACTACAGGTATAGAACATTTCATTTTCCTAGATACATTGAGAGTATGGAAAACCAAAAAGACTACCAGAACAAGAGAACGAAAATGTAAGTGAAAAAAATACCAATAAAAATACAAGAAATAAAGCAAGGTTAAAAGGGAAAAGGGCATCTAATGACAGACTAGTGAAAGTCAGTTTAGATGGATGATTAAAGATGTATTTATGACAATTTCAACAGTCGGGTATAAAGGAAGATGGTATCAAATGTCATTGCAAGACACAAATGTTGTTTGAAGAATCTTAATATTAGAAATGGTGCCTATTTAATGAACTCAGGTTACAATTTTAGCTTTTGGGGAATATGCAATACTTGTGTAGACTACAAATGTTGCTTTCAAGTTTATATTTTATAGGAAAGTTGGATGGTAGTAAAATGATGGGCTTAGGATTTGCTGTTTCGTGTCACTGTAACCTTTCATTGTCCTAACAAAAATTATCATTGTACTCGGGATGTACTCTCATTGTATAGGTACAATTACCTTTGTAAAATAGTTTTGTTATGTTAAGGAATAGAATTGTAAGCAAAGAGGATTTGTGCTACCTATTTGAATTCTCGTTTTCACGAATTTTTAAAAATAAATAGTCAATCTTTTCTTATTCAATTCAGCCAATCTAGATGTATCAGATGCCAATGGAATTACATTTTAACTTTTTGACTATTATTGTGTGAGATAATTCGATTATCAATATGGCTGACAGTGGAAAGACGACATGACTAAAAGGTTCAAACCGCAGGTTTTATTTGCACAAACCTCCGTGTAACTACAAATAAGACAAAATACAAGGATCACTTGATATGATCAATTTATATTACATTAACATATGCATATGCACAAGTATTACACAAGTACCAGCAATTTAAGAGACATGAAAACATATGACCTACTTTATATTTTACTACATACACTATTACATTACTAGACCAGAAACACAAGTAGTAAACCACTGAAAATACAAGTCACTTATCCCTGCCATACTGATATTAGAAAGTCTAGATCAAATACTTCTATACTACATAGAAACAGCATTTGCTACATACCTCTTTGGGCCTAATGCTCTGCCTAAATGGCCACACCACACCTTTCCATTAATGCTGCTACACATCTACACCACTGTTGTCCAGTGCAGAATGAGAAAGTGCTGGTCACACCAGCTAATATACAGAAAGAAAGAGGCATTTTGCATACCACATAACAAGATACAGCACCCTATAACACACAAATGTAATGGTCAAGCGATTTTGACCACCTATCTGCCCATACCACACCCACGCTGCAATAACAAACAATACCGCCTTCATTGTAATGGACTGGTGACCATACCACACCTAAGCTGAGTGACATACAGTACATGCTTCATTGTAATGGACTGGTGACCATACCGCACCTTGGCTGCAGTGACATACAAAACATGCTTCATTGGAATGGACTGGTGACCATACCACACAAAAGCTGAGTGTCATACAGTACATGCTTCATTGTGATGGACTGGTGACCATACCACACCTAAGCTGAGTGTCATACAATACATGCTTCATTATAATGGACTGACTGGTGACCATACCACACATAAGCTGAGTGTCATACAATACATGCTTCATTGTAATGGACTGGTGACCATACCACAACGTAGCTGAGTGTCATACAATACATGCTCCATTGTGATGGTCTGGTGACTCCACACACAACACATGCAGTGCAGGCATCACCAATACATGGTAACCTAAAACTATCACTAACACACATAGAGCACCATACAGGGTGACTCGAAAACATATACCCAACTGTTACAATCAATTATATTTCTTGATTCACATATCCTGTTTTTTAAGATTGATCTCCTATCAGTAGTAAGTTTAGATTAATAGCCGAAATGTAATATTGCAGTCGGTTATGTCATTAAGATATTGATTTTATTGTTCATATTATTATTTTGCATTTTCCAAGTCCATCTCTTTATTACAGGAAACACCGAGTACGCAATACACACAAATTGAATACACAAATCGATGCTACAATAGACTCGCCAAGACAATTAGAGGAAGGTGGGTTATCAAAGCCTTTACGGCAACTTAGAGTCAAATTAGGATTCATGTCAATCCTTTTGAAGTTTGTGTAAATTGCATGTGGATTTTCTTCACTTCCAAAGACTCAGCTCCCAGCTTAATTGTGACAGAATGACATCCTTTTGTTCCTTTTTCTTTGCAATGATGTGCATGCCTTTTGATATTTGTTATGCCCCTCCCCCCCCCCTTGAGAAGTTCCCATCTGCACCAGCATTTGGGTCTTAACTATCAAATACCAAAATCATTTCAAATTGTCAGGGATGATTCTTTCTTATGTCATTCCCATTACTTGATTAAATTTTGAATACCTTGGATTCATTTGCAAGATCATTTGGGAAGTTTTGGATCAAAATTCTTATGCTTGAGGTTCTAAGTTTGAGATTATTACATTAATGCAACAAATGAATCCTGTGATTTTATTTAGCAAGTCTGCAAAAAATGTATGTTTTTAGATGTTCAACCAATTCAACAATATGTACCTTTTCTATGAATCAACCTTTTTGCAACAGAATGTTTAATTGTATATATTTATAGTTTGTGGTATCCATATCTCCAGATGCTTAAAGTTTTTGTCATGATCCATAAAATATAGAAAAAACATTGACAGGAGATAATTGGGTATGACCTAGCAGGTAATGAGAATCAAGATACCTAATTTTTACTTGGCCTAATGGATGGATTGGGAATGCTTCTCAGTGGCATGTTATAGGATTATATTTTGGCACTGTTGAGTTCATTTTCAAGACTTCAACACTATGAGTGTATTAATTAATTATACCATTTTGTGAGAGAAGCATGTTTTTGACAGTTGATGACTGCAAATCTCATGCCAGATCATAAACAAAAAGTTCAGGGGTTCACTCAAAGAAAGCCATTCCTTTCTTTAGTTTCTAGCTTTTCATTTTTACAGTGGGGAGACATTTGTTTTTGCAATTAGGAGGGAATATCCACAATGTTTGTTCGCCAGAGCTTCGTGAAAATCTGCATTGTCACACAAAAGGTTTAGATGAAGATTTACGCTTAAAGTATTTTGTTGATATTGTCTGGCATTAGGATGATGATTTACATTGTCACATAAAAGGTTTAGATGAAGATGTACAAATAATGTATTTTGTCGATATTGTAGGGGATTACGATGATGTCAAGAGCAGCAGGCCAGTAAGTGGAGGGGTGACCCCGATAATTGAGGTCACTGACTACGGGAACTTGAAGCCTCCTTCATCTGATATCAGGATACGGTCAACAGTTCTGGTAAGTACAGGGGAGAGTTGGAGTTTGGAATTTTGCTTATCGTCATTTGTTGTGACTCAAAGCCAGTCTCAAGGGTATGGTCATGATAGAGAAATAGGCAGTTGATCTTAATATGGATTATTGGTTATCCCTATTTTAACCCTTCCAATGCTAAAGCTACTTTCATCCAAAGCACAAGGACACAAATATTTTTGGAATCTAGCTAAAGCATGTCATGTCTTTTATTTAATAATAGCACTAGACCTACCCGGTCAGGTGCCTGATTTTTGTTTATTCTTTTTTGCATTTTTTGCATTTGCATAAGAAAGACAGAGGTACATGCATATTGTAGTAAGAAATAGTATTATTAATCACAATATATATAGTATATTACTAGTGTAGTAACAGTGTTATTACACTTGCTTTGTATGGTTACTAAGATAGTTCCATATTGGTGACCATATACCCCCAAATCTTTTGTGTTTGTTGTTATGTGTGGCACTAATTTTTCACTATCACTTTCTGATCTGAGGAATTATTGAGGTTTTCGGAGATTTTTTTGCAACTATAATCTTGTTGATTATGGGGTTGTATTGAGGTACACCAAATATGACTTGAACATCTGTAAAGTACACTCAATTATAGCCTAAACTATTTAACCAGTCAACTATATCTTTCCTGATATGATTGATTTTTGGACAATCACAGAATAAGTGTCATAGTGTCTCTGTTTCTTGTCCACAATAGTCACATCTGTCAGATTCCTTGATTCCACATTTGAACAACTTTTTATTGGTATTCTTTGATATCAGGAATCAATTTATGCGGAATTAAATAAGTTGAAGGCCAAAATCTTTCATTTTGAGGTAACAAAATATGCCTCTTCCAAGACTTTTCTGCAGTCGGAATGGCTGATTGTTTTTTCGTATGTATTTTATCAGAATTTGACATGTTTTCGAGTTTGTCAAAACAAGTCTAGTAAAGTCAGGACACCAAGGACTATTAAGATAGCTGTAATGTTGTTCAATTTTTTTTAACCAGAGCCTGGGAATACTTTTTATGATTCTTAAATGGTCTATAAAGTTTGTTTTTTTAATATCTTTTAAAAAAAGGGTTCGCCACCCCTTTTTTAAAGGGTGGCTCAGACATATAGGAAGAAGAGCTTTTTTGTATATGCAGACGACACAGATAGCATGAACAATTATATGAAATGAATATGAAACTCTTCAAAGTAATCTCTCCCTTTTAATGGGCGACAGACAATAAAGAGTAAGAAATGAAGGTTTTCGGTGGTTGCCCAAGTTTATAGAGGAATCGAACCCCTAATCGTCCTGGCCTGGGATCGAACTCTGGACCTCATGCCTCCCAGCACGCAGGCGGGCAATCTTGCCACTGCGCCATTGAGTCTAGTCTATAAAGAGTGGTAGTCCAATTGTCGGATTTCTGGATCTTCAGTATCACCCACTTGATCTTCAAATTTTAATTCATATTTGAATATATTAACCATTTTGAGACCTCCCTTGTCGTAATCCAATTCTAACACAGATTCTTTGATTTTTGGAGGTTTGCCTCTCCAGATAAATCTGTAGAATCTCTTGTCAATAGATCTCATATAGTCTTTGTGAGGGGTTGGTAGTGCTATCAGGAAATGTACAATTTTAGAGAGTGCTAAGCTCTTTATAACTTGTATCCTCCCAAGTAAAGATATATTTCGTCTATTCCAACTGTTCAACAAGTTATCAATTTCAATGATTTTTCTATGACAATTTTGTTGGACAATGTTAGCTAGGTCATGTGCATCATAAGTTATACCAAGACAACAAAATTTGTTTACCCCCAGTGGGCACGGTAACATTCATGGAACATTCCAGGAATGTTCGGCATACATTCAAAAATGATTCCCCCATAATTCAGCATGAAAATTGTATGAATGTTCAGGTGAGAATGTTCATAGAATGTTCAGAGCTGAATGTTAAATGAATTATTTGGATTCTGAATATTGTCAGAACATTCAATACTGGCGCCAAACGTCGTGAAAAAGTCGTGAAAAAGTCGTAAAAATATATCTTTGTACTATATCATTTTCACGACTTTTTCACAATTCTATACAAAAATAGGTAAATATCTTTAATTAAACCTGTAACAACCTCAAGATGTACTATTTTGTTGCACATCACTGTCTGCTATTTATTCTGTATTTCATAAGGTTTCTGTTGATATATCACTTGCCTCAATTGATGGCCTATATCCTCATAAAACACCTTCAAAACATTTTAAACCTTAAAACATAAGGAAATTCTGATGCCATGTATATGTGTTTTCATGAAAAATTGACATTCATGATCTAAAAAAACCATTTTAGTAATTGATTCTTCATTAAATGCTTCCTTGTCTATTCGTTATATGTTCATCTAACTTTCCTATACATATTTGGAACAAAGCTCAGCAGGGATAATGAAAAAGCTCACATTTTTGATGAGCAGATGTCAAAATGCTGTCTTTCACGTTTGGAGAAGAGGTGGGGTCTACACTTACTAATAGAGGGAGGCCCTTATTTGCATATCCAATTTCATGAAATTTTCACGACATCAAATTTTTCACGACCTTGATTTTCACGACGCTCACCTTTTTTCACAACAGTAGCCTTTTTTCAAGAGATTTTCACGACGCTCACCTTTTTTCACAACACTGGTAATTTCATGACGTTTGGATCCGAAAATTGTGATTTTTTTCACGATGATTTTTCCCGACATTTTCACAGATCTATGAAATTTCACGACGTTTTCACGACTTTTTCACGATGTTTGCCACCAGTAGTGATTGGAAGTTGTCTGCGCAGTGGAAGCGCTTGGAAATAGTTCAGTTTTTATGATATCGGAAATCTCTCAATTCAATGTTTATATAATGTCACATCTGAACATTACAGGAATGTTCAGACCTGAAAGTTGCAGGAATGTTCATTATTGGTGCACAACATTCCAATCCAAATAGAACATTTATATGACATCAAATATGTAAGGACCTGAACATTGCCAAAATGTTCATAGTTGGTCAAGAATATTCCAACCAAAATATTTGTGACCACTGGGCCGAATCAAGGTTTTTGCTGTTACATAATTTGTCTTAAGAGTACCTTTTTGAACATTGCCAAACAGCTTTTGTGTTTTTGGATGTTGAGTTTTAATCCCGAGACTTCTTCAAAGTCACTTAAGATTTCTAATAAGGCCTCCAGGGATTTTTCAGTACCATTCAAATAAAGGGACGTGTCGTCCGCAAATTGACCTATCATGTTTTCCTGTCCATACATAGTTATTTCTTTTATCTTTTTCGAGTATTTTATCGCCAGTCAAAGATATTCCGCACATATCATGAATAAGTAAGGTTCAAGAAGGTTCAAAATCAAGGGTCATACAAAACGGTTTCCTCTCCGACTTTTTTTCCTTAGAAAGACAATGTCGCCAAAGTGACCCGATTTCTCCATACTTATTCATAATAAGTGCGGAATATCTTTGACTGGCGATAAAATCTCTCAAAAGGTAAAGCCTGTCATGTTGCTATTCTTTGGAAAGCTCTTGCTGAGTACTCTTAGATGGGTACCCATATGCCAGAGTTTCAGTCCTATTTCAGGTTTTTGCATCATTTTGTATTAGCCAAATTAGCCACCAGCAGCATAAGGGTTAAGATATGTTAATTTCGCCAAATGATTATAAGAGCAGTGGTTATTTACTAAATGATAAATCATTTTCTTGGTACCACTGTTCAGTGCTATTTTAGGTCCAGAAAACATTAAACTCTGTTTGTGTTTTATAGAATATTGTATGGTGCAACATGAGTGAAATTATATTGTGAACATTTTTGGGATGTGAACACTTCCTATTGTGAACGCAGTATGACAGAGATCAATTGAACCAAATCATATTTGAAAAGACATCTTTATATGAAAACACACCCTTATGTAGATAATTTTGCCTTGTCCCAACGTGTTCACATCTCAGATGTTTCACTCTAATTGATTCATTAAGAAAATATCTTTTAAATAGGAATATCTGTTGCAATGAGTTATGATTTTCTCTGTATAGAACTAATTGAAATGCAGAACAAGCTTAAGAGTGATAATAAGGATGAGAGGAGCGTATATAATTACATGGTAAGAAAATGTGCATGAAGACTCAAGTATTGCCATTTTAATTGATTTGGTTGAGGAAAAAATCCAATTATGTTTTTCAGAATATGGAAAATACGAGTGAATCAGAAAGTTAGATGGTGTTGATTGAAGATGAGGTGTGGTTATTCCATCATAGGCAGCAGACATTTCTTGGAAAGAGATCAACATACTTTGATGAAAAGTTCTGATGACAAAGTGTCCATCTCTGATCCATTTTTAACATCTGGAGCGTACACATGATAATGTCTTTCCCAGAGCCAGAGAAATGTCCTAAAGAAATATCTTGGGTGAAAAGTGTAATAGTGTTGTTCATAAACAATTCTTTTACCAATGTTTCTTCAATTATTGCTCAATATGAAGAGTTAAGAAGTTGGTTGACATTGTGTGTGCTCCAATTGCAAAATGGTTAAAAAGGTGAAATTGTTGATGTGGTTGTCACACATAATCGCATAGTTATCGTATAATCTAAGTTTACTGATCGAGGTGCCTTTTTGGGAGCAACTACTACTGGGACTTTGATCCTAGTTTGATCTGATATACTAGCCCCTACTGTATACAGTATTGATTTTGTGATTATAAAGTAATGCGCTTGGCAGCTAGCTGCCTTTGATGTGCAGTTAAATTTGCGCGTGCCAGTGTTGAATGTCAAGCTATTATGTCAAATAATACCATGGGGATAGGATGGCCATGTAATGGTGCGCAGTTTATTAAATATGGACTCCAGGCTGTGTAAAAGAACACATCAATTAAACTGCCAAAATATTAACACGTTATACAGCATTTCATATGGAGGGTATCTAAAAATTACTGAATGCTCCCTATACCTAAAACAGCCATATGAATGTTTAATGCTATTTTCAATTTAAGCAGTCAAGTCTGACATGATTCCTTCGTTTAATTCATTCATTTTAAAAATACTCAGGAGGGTCCTCATTAAATAAATAAAATATTATGAACAAATCATTATATGACAAACAAAATGGAGAAGCATTCTTATTTCATCTCAAAAATTGCTAGAACTAAAAATTGAAATAATGCAATAAATACATTTTTTCCTAGCTTTTACTTTACTTCAGTTAAGAGGTCACTGCTGCTGAAGGGAAAACATTTGAAGTATATCATAATGGTTTGAATTTCCTATTCGGAAGAAGTTACTAGTAAATTGACTTCGTGGATTAGCTTGGAGATGACTTTCTTCAAATGCCATGTTAAACTGGGAGAGAAAACACCTTTTAGAGATTAAATTTATAGATTAATTTAATATTTGAACTTCTTTATACAGGAACAAATATAGTTTGATGTTTTATAGAAAAGCAACTTTGTGATGATGTATGAAGGATTTAAATACATAATCATTATATAGAGATTGTGGGCTGAGTCATTGCATGTATGGCTAGTTATACAAAGTGACATACAGTAAATCTTGCAAAATTATCTTTTTTTAAATTCTCAAAGAGATGATTGTTATTGTATCTATATATATATATATATATATATATATATATATATATATATATATATATATATATATATATATATATATATATATATATATATATATGCGTCATTGTATTGTATTTCAACCACAGGTAATCACATAATCCTCAAAGCATGTATAAGGTTAAATACAATAAAAAGGCAATATAAATGCTGACAGCTTGTGACAGTAATTAAAAAGGAAAATATTTCAATATCCATTTTTAAAGAATCATATGCATGTACTCTAGTGTGCCTCTCATCAAATTGGGGTATGGTCATATTGAGATTTGCTTTTCTGTATTGAGATGAGATTTGCTGTTTATCAGCCTGAAGTTAACATGAATCTCTTTACCAGTTTGCTTATTCATGTATAGTACTTTTGCAGTGAGAATAACAGCATTTATTATGAAGGATGACTTGGGTTTGCCAAACACTTTATCCCAGTCACACATTTTGTAATGACGTTGAATATCTTTTCTCACCCATTTTTCAACATTACTCCATAGTTGAATGGTCGAGGGACAATAAAGTAGTGCATGTACTTGAGTATCTTTTTCTTTACAGTATAGACAGTATTTGCCTATGTCCTTTAATAATGTCTGGGTCACTAATCTATTGTGTAGAATCTCAACTGTATAAACCTCAACTAAGTACATTATTATAGAGTCTAAAGCATGTTTTCATGTGATCGAAATTGACTGCATCATTTAGATTTTCTTCCTATTTTGCCTTCATTTGAAATAATATGCTTCTGTTGGCCTTCTCAATACTTTTATAGAAATGTGCAAAGCCATTAAAGAAAGATTTGGGATTTGAATTAGAAAAGGCAAACATGGTTGTATAACCATTGTACCATCCATATGATTTCTCAAAAAATTGTGAATTCTTAATCTCAATTGTTCATATTCTAAGAAGTTGCAAATAATGCCCCATTTAGTAGTTACCTCTTCTCCGCTTTCCATATGTCCCAATACATTTAATCCCTATTTTAAACAAGGCAATTGTGGAATTGTACAATATATGCAAAGCGCATGCTTCTGTAAAGTTGAAAGGTTGTCGTTTCACAATTTAATCTTTAATGGCTGTTATGTAATCTAGCCAGAACACATATAGATAGTTATAGAAAGTGACATACAGTAAATCTTGCAAAATTATTTTTGTAGTTTGTTGTTTTTTGCACCTTGAGACTACTTCTTGTTTAGTGATATATCCCTCCTCTGTAGGAACTGTATACATGTGAATAAAGTCAGTTATAACGAACGGGAGTACAATATTATTAATCTACTAACTAAACTGCGTAGAAAAACATGCACACACACTATTTACACAATGCACCACAATGTCTATAACGAGCTGTTGTCTGTCAACAAGGCATTCCTTCTGAGATGCAGGGAGAAGATGCAGTCCCTGGATATCCTCTTGAGGCTATGTACATCCAGCGTAGGCAGATCAACAAATTTTGGCACTTCTGGGTCAGACGGATCCAAGAGGAGAAACAATAATCTACTGTTTATCAGGATGGTCCCCTTGAATACTTCCAAGATTATAGTCTCTCCCTCACAATGAAAAGCCTCCCCTTCAGAGTACTCATGAAATAAGACATGAATACATCAAGCACAATCAAAGTCCATGTCTTACATATTGGACTGGTAGCAAAAGTGGGCATGTATGTATCTTTTATTGACTGTAAAACAGGTTTACAAAAGTTGGAGGCATACATCATTTTGTGGAAATAAACAAAACGAACCAATATGGAATATCGAAACAGAAAACGAAAAAGGGTCCATAAGGCTCCAGGGTTACAGCACCCTAATACAAAAAGTGGTCGCAGCCACTAACAAAAAAACAACTAAATACAACCTGAAGTTGTTATCGATGCGCGGAGAAAACATCGGTTATTATTTCGTAAGCGGTTGATTACCAAGGGGGCCATTTTAGGAATGTTCAGACCTGAAGGCTGCAGGAATGTTCATTATTGGTGCATAACATTCCAATCAAAATAGAACATTCATATGACATCAAATGTTCATAATTGGTGCAGAATATTCCAATCAAAATTGAACATTCATGTAACATTCAGGTAATATTTGTGCCCACTGGGATGTATTACTCTAACTGGCCTTTCAGTTCACTGCGGGCTTTATTACTTACTCAAGAGAATTCAATCCTGATGTACTTTATTTCTAAAGTAAATGTCGAGGATTTGGTCAATAAATCGATCGATCACTTTCTTGACTACTGGCACATGTTATCATAATTATCCTACTGCAATGGCAGATCAGGGGTAATTACACAAATTGTGTTTGCTATGAGTGACTTATTGCTTTGGTTTCCGCCTCTACTGTCATGTTCTCAAACAAACACATACATCACTTAAAATAAATAAAATTACAAAAGCGCATTTTCCAAAGAGAAGTGCCCACACATTTCATAGTAATTTATTACTTATGAGGTTTCAATTGCAAATTCATGCTCAGCGTACAGACAACCCGACAACTACCGAAACATTTTGAAAAATGAGGAATACATGAAAGGTACCATTTATTTAGATAAATAATGCATGTATGTTTCAGACCAGCACATCCGTTGTAGAAGTCCCTTAACCCTTCTAATGCTGAGGCTACTTTCGTCCAAAGCACATGGACGCAAAGACAAAACCATCTAATCCCTGCCATGTTGGTATTCAAGCTCAGGTAAGCTCTTGCTGAGTGCTCTCAAATGAGTACCCATATTTCAGGGGTTCACTAATTTTTCAGGGTTTTTACCTCATTTTGTATTAGCTACCAGCACTACGTCACTGACTTATTTTTCCTAAGATTTTTGAAAAAATAATCCAATTTAGATTATGAACATCTCATTCTCTATAATTGGCTTTTTTGATCATTTTTATCCCTTCAGAAATACTCTAACTGCCTGAATTAGTGTTTTGCTATGCTTGTAGCATTTTTTTGCTGTTTTGAAGGAATCATGGGGCGAAATCGAGTAATTCCAGAAACAGGGCTTTAACCCCATAAGTCGGAATTGCCAAGAGTAATTTTTAACAAAAAATGTCTTTGTCTTCTCCACAATTTGCAACTGAAAAACGTCTAGGGAGAAAGACATTTTTGGGTGTTCAGGTTTTTTTTATCTCGTTGAGATATGACATAAGCCTTCGACTGCTACATAAATTAATGTCAAACCAAAGACAACTAGCCAGTTTACTTCCACATCAGATATGGGTTGTAAATAAATCAGTAACAACACATTAAGCTTTCTTCCCTTCCTTTATTATTAGCAATGTATGATACAAATGTACAGCTGCAAGTTGGCTTGCAAGTAAGTTAGCATTTTTTAAGAAAATATGATCATCTTTTTATCATCATCATCATCATCATCATCATTTCACTGTAAGAGCATAAGTGCAATACACACATTAAATTCCTGCACCAGTCGACGGGACGTCTGTCAGTGCCTGGTTGAACAAACACCCATGGATAACATTTCAAAAAAATAAGCCAAGCACATCAATGACCCACGTAGCTTGCAAATCAAAGCTATGTTCAGTTTTGAGGTCATCCATGCCCAGGGAACTGGCTGGTAATCAGGCGCACAGTTGTGTATTCTGCCCATGCATTTAGTGCACAAATTAAATGTTGGCACTGCATCATCTTTTTAGGCCCACAGCCCTGTATCAAATACTACTCTGACCCATTAACAACACAAGGCCCACTTTGCATTGATATAATAATACTAAGGTTAAGTGGATAAGAAGTGGGAGGGGAAAGGGGTTGGAAGGGGGGGATCAGGGAGTTACCGTAAATCATCAATAATTTAGGACACTTTCTAAAAATTAGAATTGTTATGGGTTGATGGTGGCCCAAGTTTTCTGGAAATACATTGCTGTAGTATCAGCAAGATTTACAGGTAGGTCCATATTTTGTGAAATGGCAATAGGCGATAGATCGAGGGTTGCCCAAATTTCCCATTGAATATTATGCTAAATAATTATAGTGGCCCAAGTTCCTATGGTGGTCTAAATTTCTGAGAATTTATGGTAAATCTTGTAGATGCAGGTACTAAGTAGGGGAAGTGGAATGGTTATTTGATTGTCACTATTTCGGCCACTTTTAACACGTTGAGGCAACTTCATGACTAGTGACAGTTGGGAGGAAACCTCATTGGTCAGATTTACAGACCATAATAGTCATTTAGTCTGATGCAGGATGGGTAGGTCCCGCAATATTTTGAATTTGACTGAATTGTATCATGTGATGCATCTTAGCCAATCAAAACACATCAGGTGACACATCTTAGCCAATCAAAATACTGAAAACATCATGTGACACATTTTAGCCAATCAAAATACTGAAAACATATCATGTGACACATTTTAGCCAATCAAACACTGAAAACAAACTTGGACCAATAAGCTGATTGTGTCCCTTACCAAATATAGCTAAAAGATTTACACACTATCCAAGCATTTTCCCTATTTTTCTTGGTATACGCAAAAACAACTGGCAAAGAAAATTATCACTCACATATCTAAGCAATGCAAATCATCACCAAAACATTATTGTAGAAACAGAATCTTTTCACACATATCTGATACAAAATTAGCTAAAACCATTGATATTTATTTACAGCACAATCAGAATACACAGGAAAAAATCAGAAGAAAGACTTATCAGTATTAACACAACCATTCATGAAAAATAACCCAAAAATCAAGGGATTCATACGTGGAACTTATCTCTTATCTCAAACAAGGAATGTCAGGGTATTACAAAGTTAGGGTTGGATACCGTAAACCCTTCCAATGCTGAGGCTTCTTTCGTCCAAACCACAAGGATGCAAAGATTTTTGAAAACCATCTAAAACCTGTCATGTTGGTAGTCATTGAAGAGCTCTCGATGAGTGCTCTCAGATGAGTACCCATGTGCCAGGGTTTAGGTCATTTTTCAGGTTTTTTTGCATCATTTTGTTTTGGCCAAATTATCCACCAGCAGCATAAGGGTTAAGAGGAACTGGTACAGGTACCTGCACCAGTATCATTTTAAAAAGTACTGTATCACATCGTCTCATTCCTTAAGGGTACTGCCAACGATACTAACCAATGTGAAGTTATCATTAATAAGGGGTTGTCCAAGATCTTAAACTTGACTATTCAAAACAAAATTTATAAGGTAAAAATGTGATCAGTACAGTTAACTGCACTGTTAAAATACTGTAACGTTTGATTGGAACCAATACCGTACTGTACTGTTTTACTCTATAAAGCGATGTTCATCATTATGTCTGGGGCTTACTCAATACATGGATACTGACCCTTAGAGCTTGAAGCTCAAGTTGAAAAGTGTTGTCTGCAAGTATTGTCTGCTACTCTCATACTTTTGAAAATAACTTGGGAATAAAGAGGGAGTTCACAAAATATTTGAAAGAGAGTTGTTGTTTGACTTCTGATCAACATTTCTCCTTCAAATAATCTGAAGAAAACGCTTTTGTGGGTATAATATTTCCAAAATCAGCAGGCCTCTTTTGGCCCTCTGAGTGTAAATAGATTAACCATTTGAAGGATGTTGAAGGTCGACTTCTTGTTCAAATATATTCTAAAGGATGCTTTTTTCTAAAAAAAGATCATCAATATAGTCGAGCCTTTATAAGCTGATTCAAGCAAGACATGCTGTTAATTCAAGACTGAACATTTTACAATAACATTTAAAGGATAGCTGTTACACCGAGAAGAAAATGCAGTTTCTTTTGTATATTTCTTTAACTTCATGGTCTTCACCTATTAATACTCACAGCGACCAAAAGCAGCCAGACAATTTTGATGATATCTTTCAAGCAAAAGCATAGTTTGAAAAATATTTGAAGGAGGAATGTTAAATAGGACATTACCAACACCTCTCCTTCAAATATTTTATGAAACCATTCCAAGTTATTTTCAGAGATATCTTAGATCCAGACGAAACATTCAAACATGTAAAGAAATTTGCATAAGACAGCCTTGGCACTCAGAGAATAGATGGGTCTAAGCAGAGAACAACAACATAAAACACACACTATTTCACCTCTTTCTGGATTTACACTGAATTTTCCTACCAGAAATATCAAAATAACATAAAAACCCATTGCCCCCAAATGTTTTGATCCATGCATTTTTAAGAGTCCTCCTTCAAAAGTGGTTTCGAGCAACAATATTTTTCAAGAAACAAGAGTGGATTTACATAAAATTGGAAGAAGGCTTCATTTAAAAAAATGTTTCTGCTTTAAATAATTCTGAAAAAATATCAGAAAGATAACTTCAGAATTGTCTGGGCATATCGGGTTTTACAGGCATGACAGGGTTGAACTTGCATATCAGGCACTGCTTATACTATACTAGACATTAGGAATATTTGCAAATAATTACAAATCTAATCCTTCTATGTCTGATTAGCAAAACTGCCATCGATTAATCAACCCTTACAATGCTGAGGCCACTTTCGTCCAAAGCACAAGGACGCAAAGTTTTATGAAAACCATTTAAACCATGTCATGTTGGTATCCATTGGATAGCTCTCGTCGAGTTCTCTCAGATGAGTACCATATGCCAGGGTTTCATTCATTTTTCAGGTTTTTTGCAGCATTTTGTAATACCAAAATTAGCAACCAGCAGCATACAGGTTAAGCTTGCATATCAGGCATTGTTTATACTAAACTTGAGAGTAGGAATATTTGCAAATAATTACAAATCTATGCCTCTATCTGATTAGCAAACCTGCCATCAATGAATCAAGGGAATGGATGCTTGTATTATTATATATGCAGTCAGTCCACACGTTAAATATTATTGCAACTCATGATTTAAATAAGTTATTGACAAACTTATTGTAGGCCGGGAGTACACATGGTAGTTCCAAAAAACATTTTAAAATGGGCCTTAAATTTGCATTTTGATTATCGTCACTCTTTCTGCCATATTTAGGCTTATTTTATTTAGGCTTATTCTTGGCTCGCCCGTCGTAAGTGGTGGAGGAAACGGTAGCACGTCAAACCCTTAACTCCAAGTCTCTGGCAACTTATTTACATGCCCCGGCTTGTATTGGAACCCAAGCAAGGGTGAGTCAGCGCCTCAGACCACACGGCCATCAGGGCAGGACCCAAAGTCTGCAAAATATCTTGATATAACATTACAGACTGATGTAAAGATTTTTTCTTGGGTTTTTAATGCAAAGCAAAAACCAAAACCTCAAAAAAGAGTTCTGCAAGTTCAAAGGCCAAACAATATATAAAACACCCTAAAAAATTGGGAGCAATTGACTTAACACCGATTA
>OZ012700.1:28310564-28340564 GCA_963942565.1 Maea johnstoni
GGTTTACATTTTCTCTCCAAGCAAAACAACAAGAATATGATTACCTTATATATATGTATACAAATAAATATATATATATATATATATATATATATATATATATATATATATATATATATATATATATATATATATATATATATATATATATATATATATACATATATATATATACATATATATATATATATATATATATATATATATATATATATTATATATAAATATATATATATATATATATATATATATATATATATATATATATATATATATATTACATATGTACATACATATATATATATATATATATATATATATATATATATATATATATATATATATATATTTATATATATATATATATATATATATATATATATATATATATATATATATATATATATATATATATATATATATATATATATATATATATATATATATAAACATATATATATATATATATATATATATATATATATATATATATATATATATATATATATATATATATATTATATATTATATTTATATACCTACAGCAGCTGTATGTGTACTTATAATCAAACAATTTCAGGAAGTATATCGACGAAGGAAGGAGATAGCATCATAAAGCATAGATATCAAATGTGAAATGAAACAGCCAAAACGGAGGATACAATAGAAAATATCACAGGATTTGACACTTGATAAAAAACAAGAAAACATTTCAAAAAAGAAAAATGATAAAAATCCAGTCTGAGTCGATGTTGGCGTGAGTGTGTGTGATTGTGCGAGGTCACATGATGTGTCTAGCGCGGGTCGAGGATGAGCGTTAGCGTTACGTTTTTGTCGTGTGCGACGATCCTGGTTGCCGCCATTATCCCGTCTCTTCTGATTTCTCGCTGTTCTGCTCTCGGTCCCACAGTCCAGCCACTCGTCGTCTCCGCTGGGGGTAACAAGGAAATCCAGCTGCCACAGAATGACGTCACGCTCTCAGCCTTCGCCATCCCAAAGAAACAGAAGGGTAAGTAGAAATAGAAAATATCTAAAAAAAACAAGGAACTAAAGGGTAAGTAAAAATATCAAATATTAACAAAAAAATTGAATTTCACAAAATACAAGAAACAGAAGGCTATGTAAAAGTATTAAATATTCACAAACAGGTAAGTAGAAATATCAAATAGTCGCAAAACCATATATAAGAATGACAAGTATTCACCAAGCCCAAGAAACAAAAGGGTAAGAAAAATATTTGATGACAAAAGGGTAAGTAGAAATATCAAATATTCACAAGAGGGTAAGTAAAAGTTTTTAGTGCTACAGGCATGAAAGGGTTTGATAGGGTTAAGGAATGACTATGACATCATTGCCATTGTGCCAAGCTCTGACATTGGCAATTGTGCGATGCACTTGTACTATTTGTCATAGCAGTCAAAAGAGGTAGTGTAGGGTAAGTGAAATTTCAGTTATTCACAAAGGGGTAAGTAAAAATATCAAATATTCACAAAACCCAAGAAACAAAAGGGAAGAAAATTACCAAATATTCACAAAACCCAAGAAACAAAAGGGTTAGTAAAAATATCAAATATTCACAAAACCAAGAAACATAAGGGTAAGTAAAAATATCAAATATTCACAAGAGGGCAAGTAAAAGTTCTTAGCGCTACAGGCACGAACGGATTTGACAGGGTTAAGGAATAGCTATGACATCATTCCGATAGTGCCAAGCTGTGCAGTTGTTATTGTGTGATACATTTGTATTATTTGTCATAACAGTCAAAAGCGGCATAAAACCCCTCACGGCATCTGCATACTTGACGTCAGATTTCTACAAGTGACAGCAAGCGTGAAAATCATTCCAGTTGCTTCTTTGAAAAAGATTATTGAATGGAAATTGGGGGAGGGCTACGATGGTGCAGGTGTGAACTGCAGAAAAAAAATCCCGCTGTTTTTCTGGAAAACGACAGAAAATAAGATTATCGAATGGGAAATAGGGGGAGGGCTGCCTTCTGCTGCTGTGTAATGAGATGATAACCCTTATGCTGCTGGTGGCTAATTTCACATTACAAAATGATGCAAAAAATGCTTGAAAATGACTGAAACCCTGGCATATGGGTACTCATCTGAAAGTACTCAATGAGAGCTATCCAATGAATACCAACATGACAGGGTTTAGATGGTTTTCAAATATTTTTTGCCTCAGCATTGGAAGGGTTAACAATAACCATTTAGCATATCATGTAACCTACTTAACAATGTTCATTGCATTAAACAATGTTCTGTAGTAGTTAGTGTTCGTCCGATTGTTTGAACAAGCCGAACAGCGTTCGTTTGTGCCTCCGATTATGATGATCGAACGCAATTTCACATGTTCGAACAAAAAAACGAACATGGATAAAAATTCTATTCAAAGAAATAGCTGGACTTTCGGTAGTCCTACCTGTCAGAAAATCTGAGAAAATGGGTGGACAATCATATTGTTTTGCATTGTATTGTATTGTATTGTATTGTATTGTATTGTATTGTATTGTTTGTTTGTATTAACCCTTATGCTGCTGGTGGCTAATTTTACCAATACAAAACGATGCAAAAAAACTTAAAAATTACTGAAACCCAGGCAAATGGGTACTCATCTGAGAGTACTTGGAGAGAGCTATCTAATGAATACCAACATGACAGGGTTTAAATGATTTTCAAAAATCTTTGCATTCTTGCGCTTTGGACAAAAGTAGCCTCAGCATTGGAAGGGTTAATATTTGTATTGTTTCTTTAGGTGAGGAGGAGTATAGGTATGAGTGGACACTCATATTGTTTTGCATTGTCTTGTATTGTATTGTATTGTTTGTTTCTATTGATATTTGTATTGTTTCCATAGGAGAGGAGGAGTATAAGTATGAGTGGACACTCATATCCCATCCCGAGGGCTCGGAGATCGGAAATATGCTGGGAAAAAACACTGCCACACTCAAACTTACAGGGGTAGGTACCTACACTCATAGTTTTCCCTTAGGCCACTCCAATTTAATTACTTGTCTTACAAGCTTTTTTTGGAAAAAAAATCCTGTCAGAAAAAAAAGTCACCTTTGGTGTCTTACGGACGAAAGTGGTTTTGAAATTTTCTGTCAGACTCCAAAAAAAAAAAAAGAAAAAAAACCGTGCAAGTTTTAAGAATATTCTTTGTAAGGGTGATTCAATCATCTACAGGAAGCTATCATTGCTGTAGTAGAGCCTCAGACTTTAGGAGGTATACCTCCCACTCTTCAGGGTACAGGGATTAATTGATTGATTGATTTTATTTAGTTGAGAATAGGCTGGTAGAAACGTATCGCTACCAGTCCTAGTCGGCAGACTCCAAAAAGAATTTAAGAAATAAAAAAAGTCACATTTTTCACCTTTTTTATTCCAAAATGGCCATTTCCTACCTCCTGAGCTCATAAGACAAGTAAATAAATTGGAATGGCCTTATACACAAAAAAATCACAGCTTTGGTACTCAGAATGCAACCTTCTCTTTATTAGCTGTTCCAAAATGTAATAAATCGAGTGGCCAAAATATGCTGGAAAAAACACTGCCCCGCTCAAACTAACAGGGGGAGGTACCTACACTCATACTTTTCCCTTATACACAAGAAAATCACAGCTGTGATATATGAGAAATAATAGTTCCATATCAGTATTCTCATATAGCTTGACATTAACGCATTGGCAACATAATCTGACTAACTCCGTACCTATGTATTTTTGATATTTTGATTTGATTTTATTTTATTCGGTCTAGTAAGATGTGTTTTACATAGCATTTGGCACACAAAAGATCATATATAACGGTGACTAGATGGAGAGTCATTAACTGCTATGCAGTAGAATTCTAACCAGACACAGGATATATACACTAAAAGTTAGAAACTTATTGCCATAGTGGTCCCAGTCTGCCCAGAGTCCAATGGCATCACATGTAATGATCAACTCCACTGCTCAAGATTGACATAACAACAATATAATATAGTACTTGTACTATAATATAGTATATGATTCAAGAATGAATGAAAAGGTTTTTTAAAAATAAATAAATAAAGGGAAAATCACCGCTATGTTACTCAAAATGCTACCTCCTCATCATCCTTGCTAAGACCCTGTATCATGGTCTTAGCCAGCAGGGCGTCTGGGTGTCATTTTGGACACCCAAACCCTTAAAAAGCACCCCTCAGGACACCCAAAACTTTTTGTGAAGAATTTCGTAAAATGCCAATCTCAAGCATATAATTGAATTTTCTCATCTCCAAATAATTCCCATGACATTGTATGAGGATATTATACCTTATTTTTAATAAATTCATACATGTTAATGGTTGAAATCTGAGTATATTGTGGTCCCCCTTAAAAATCTGGACGCCCAAATATTTTACAATTGCCAATTTTGGGCACCCAGTTTCTAAATCCTGGCTAAGACTCTGCCCTGTATTCAAGATAGATATTTATATTCATACCTGTAATGCTATACTGTAGACCACATTAACCCTTCCAATGCTGAGACTACTTTCGTCCAAAGCACAAGAATGCAAGATTCTTGAGAAACCATTGAAACCCTGTCGTCTTGGTATTCATTTGAAAGCTCTCGCCGAGTGCTCTCAGATGAGTACCCATTTGCTAGGGTTTCAGTAATTTTTCGGATTTTTTGCATCTTTTTGTATTGGCCAAATTAGCCACCAGCAGCTTAAGGGTTAATATTGTGCATATAAAGTAATGCACTTGGCAGGCAGCTGTCTTTGATGCACAGTTTAATTTTTGTGTACAGGTGTTGAATGACAAGCTATCATGTCAGCGTGGTGTACAATACTTGCATAAGGATCACATTAATGAAACTGCCACAATTTTAACTCTAGTCCTGCCAGACCCCCTGCTGGCTCTATATGCCCCTGAAACCAGCACATTCAGCAGAATGCCTGGTGGTTAAGTACCTTATAATTCAATGACACCATACTCTAACAAAACTTGGGGCTATCCCCCGCCGCATATCTGGTATCCAAATAAAGCTAGAAGAGGGGGCTTTCAAAATAGACTAGTGGCACGTAGATTGTGGGTGGGGGGGGGGGGGGGAGAGGTTATTTAGACTGGTAAGCCAGTCTTTTCTAGTGTTTCTGTGGGAGGTCAGGATAAAGTCAGACTTTATCCAGACCTGGCAGGAGCAGAGTTAACAGTCAGTATACAGTAGATAGAAATAGATGTATAATCATAATCTTAGTCTGGGTGTTATTTGGACAAAAATCACCCTTAAGGAAACCCAAATAATTTTGTGACAAATTTCTAGAAATGTCATTTTCAACCACATAATTGAATAATTTTCACCTCAATACAATTCCCATGGCATTGTATATGGACATTATACTTTATTTCATTATAAGTAAATACATGCTTATGGTTGTAATCTGAGTATATTGATGGCTCCCTTGAAAATTTGGATGCTCAAAAAATTTACAATTGCCAATTTTGGACACCCACTTTCTAAATGCTGGCTAAATCCCTGGATGTATTAACCCTTATACTGCTGGTGGCTAATTTGATCAATACAAAATAATGTGAAAAAACCTGTAAAATGGCCGAAACCCTGGCAAATGGGTACTCATCTGAGAGAACGCGATGAGAGGTTTCCAATGAATACCAAGATGATAAGGTTTAGATGCTTTTCAAAGATTTTTGAGTTCTTGTGCCTTAGACAAAAGTAGTCTCAGCATTGGAAGGGTTAAGATGTATATAGATATTATTGATCATTTTTCCATGTTTATTTCAGTTAATAGCTGGTCTCTATACATTCCGCGTCTCCGTGTCAACAGCTGGGAAGTTTGGAGATTCATTGGTCAACGTCAGTGTCAAGCCACGTAAGCATTGTCAAGTATTGATTCATAAGAGCGCATGTGAAAGAAACTTCTAGTATTTCCATGATTTCTCCAATAGTCTCGTTGCTTGGGGTCAATTTTTGGGTCTATCATTTTGGAGTGTATAAAAGTGCCAAACTTGGCATTGATGTCCCTTAGGTCCACCTGATTTATTTTTGCCTAGGAGCCCTCGCAAAATATTTTTGGTTGCCAAGGCAACAGCCAAAAATCCAAAATGGCGGCCATTGGCCTCTTCATAGGCTCATACCATACCATGAAGTTTCTTAGTCACCTGATTATAACCCATTAATGCTCACAACGGCTAAAACAGCCTGACAATTTTGTTGAAATATTGCAGGCAAAAACATATTCAGGAAAATATTTGATGGAGAAATGTTCATCAGGATATAAGTAACAACTCTCCTTCAAATATTTTGTAAAATTAATCTTAATTCGAAAATTGTAGTCATAAGTATCAGAGATCCAGACGACAATTTCTGGAGAAATCCTTAAGCATTAATGGGATAATGAGCTTGAACCTGCAAATTGCCAGTGATTGCCAAGTATAGCGGTCTTGGAGCACAACAATTTTTGGTGGTGATAATCGGTTGAAAAAATGGCAGCAAGTAGCGCTACTCGACTACCCTATTAGCTATATTATCAGTAATGAAGAATGTAGACAATAACAATAAATTGAGGATACTGGGTTTTAACTTTTGTATGTCCATATTGTTGTTTTCCCCACAAAGGTTTTGATGTCAAATTGTAATTGGAATTATTGGCCAATTAAATTTATTGATTTATATAATATATTGCAATAATAATGATAATGATGATGATAATAATAATAATGATAATAATAATAGTAATAATAATGATAATAGTTATTATGATAATAATGATTATAAGGATAATAATGATAATAATAACAATAATAATAATAATAACAATAATAATAATAATGATAATAATAATAATAATATTAATGATAATAATAATAATAATAACAATAATAATAATGATAATTCATATAATAATAATCTTGATAATAATAATGATGATGACGATGATGATGATGATTATGATGATAATAATAACAATAATGATAATAATAATAATAATAATAATAATAATAATAATAATAATAATAATAATAATAATAATAATAATAGTAATAATAATAATAATAATAATAATAATAATAATAATAATGATAATAATGATAATAATAACAATAATGATAATAATGATAATTATAGTAATAATAATAATAATGATAATAATAATAATTATAATAATAGTAATAATAATAATAATAATAATAATAATGATAATAATAATAATAATACAATGATATTATTATGTTGATGTTTCTTGCTTTGTGTTTCAGCTGACAGGAAGAATCAGGATCCCGTGGCAGTGATCAAACCTCCATACCAAAAAGTAAAGCTTCCCAACTCTGCTGTGTTGGACGGATCAGGTACGTTTCCTATCATAAAAAATCCAGGGGACAGATATTTGGAATTTCAATTTTTCGTCACCTTTTTGGCCACATTGCGGCTATGTTGTAACTAACTAATTGTAAGTGATAAATGTTTTTTCTTTCAAAAATAGGAATGATATTATTTAGCTCATTCACATCTCAATTAGGGTTGGATACCGTTAACCCTTCCAATGCTAAGGCTACTTTTGTCCAAAGCATAAGGACGCAAAGATTTTTTAAAACTATCGAAACCTTGTCATGTTGGTATTCATTAGTTAGCTCTAGTTGAGTACTTTCAGATGAGAACCCATTTGCAAGGGTTTCAGTTAACTTTACAAGTTTTTTGCATCATTTTCTATATGCCAAATTAGCCAACAGCAGCCTAAGGGTTAAGAGGTACCAGTACTGGTACTGGTATCGTAACGTTTCATTCCTTGAAGGTACTCTTAACGATACTAACCACCGTGAAGTTATCATTTATTAGGTATAGTCCAGGATCTTAAACATGACTATTCACAATAATATTTATAAGGTATTATAAATAATGCAATAAAGTACTATTAACAGTACCATTAGAATACTGTACCATTGCATTGGTACCGATACTGTACTGTACCTATTCATTGTTAACCCATTAACACTCACAGCAGCCAAAACTAGCTGGACAATTTTGATGAAATCTTTCAGCCTAAAGCATCATTGGCAAAATATTTGAAGGAGAAATGTTGATCAGAACATTACTAACAACTCTCCTTCAAATATTTTGTAAAATCATTCTCAATTCAAAAGTTATGGTCAAAAGTATCTTAGATCCAGACGACAATTTCTGGAGTTACTCTTAACCCTTATCCTGCTAACCACAACAATTGTCGTGGTGTGCAGCAGTGCTCACATGTTTCACAGCAGGATAAGGGTTAAGTGTCAATGGGTTAAAGGTATTCAAACGTAATCTCAATCATTTCAATTGTAACAAGAAGATCGCCCTTATGAAGTTCTGACGCATATTTCTATAGAGAGCACGTAAAAATACAAGATATATTTTGTACACAGTGATCAGAAGTTTTATTTTGCATACTTTTTCTCCTCTTTATTCTAGAGAGCACCGATGATGACAAAATAATTTCATATAAGTGGGAAGAGGTGATGGGACCTCTGAGTGAACGGAAGAATATTTCATTCTGCATATATTTTCTCCTCTTCGTTATAGAGAGCACCGTATGACATAATTTCGTATAAACTGGGGCAATGATCAAAAACTTTCGTTTCTTACTCTTTATTGTTATGGGGAGAGTTTACTTCGAAGAATTTCAAATCCATTTCATATCATTGTCCATTCATTCTGCATGTTTTTTCTCCTTTTTGTTTTAGAGAGCACCATCAATGACAAGATGATTTTGTATACATGGGAGGAGATTTATATATATATATGTATATATATATATATATATATATATATATATATATATATATATATATATATATATATATATATATATATATATATATATATATATATATATATACATATATATATATATTTATATATACATATATATATATATGTATATATATATGTATATATATATATATATATATATATATATATATATATATATATATATATATATATATATATATATATATATATATATATATATATATATATATACATATATCAGTGATCAGAATGATGCTAATATTTTATTCTTCATATATTTTCTCCTCTTTATTCTAGAGAGCACCGATGATGACAAGATACTTTTGTATAAATGGGAGAAGGTTATGGGACCTCTCAATGATCTGAAAACTCCTAATATTTTATTCGACATGTTTTTTGTCCTCTTTATTCTAGAGAGCACCGATGATGACAAGATACTTTTGTATAAATGGGAGAAAGTTATGGGACCTCTCAATGATCTGAAAACTCCTAATATTTTATTCTTCATATTTTTTCTCCTCTTTATTCTAGAGAGCACCGATGATGACAATATAATTTCGTATAAGTGGGAGAAAGTTATGGGACCTCTCAATGATCTGAAAACTCCTAATATTTTATTCTACATGTTTTTTCACCTCTTTATTCTAGAGAGCACCGATGATGACAAGATACTTTTGTATAGATGGGAGAAAGTTATGGGACCTCTCAATGATCAGAAAACTCCTAATATTTTATTCTACATGTTTTTTTCCTCTTTGTTTTAGAGAGCACCGATGATGACAAGATAATCTCATATAAGTGGGAGGAGGTTATGGGACCCCTCAGTGAACGGAAGAATATTTCATTCATCATATATTTTCTCCTCTTTATTCTAGAGAGCACCGATGATGACAAGATAGTTTCGTATAAATGGGAGAAAGTTATGGGACCTCTCGATGATCTGAAAACTCCTAATATTTTATTCTACATATTTTTTCTCCTCTTTGTTTTAGAGAGCACCGATGATGACAAGATACTTTTGTATAGATTGGAGAAAGTTATGGGAACTCTCAATGATCTAATATTTTATTCTACATGTTTTTTCTCCTCTTTATTCTAGAGAGCACAGACGATGACAAGATAGTTTCGTATAAATGGGAGGAGGTGATGGGACCCCTCAGTGAGAGGAAGATCAGCGGTGACAAGTCCATGTTAATGCTAAACAGTCTCTCAGCAGGAAACTATACCTTCAAGTAAGTCACCTAACTAGTGTTGTATTTGTCGGAAAATGTGCACATTGTGAGTGCAGGTTAGAGAAAAATGTGTGCTCTTCCATGGTAAAAAGACAAATACATGCTAATTAACCCTTCCAATGCTGAGGATACTTTCACCCAAAGCACAAGGACACAAAGTTTTTCGAAAAACATCCAAACCCTGTCATGTTGGTATTCATTAGATAGCTCTTGCTGAGTACTTTCAGATGAGTACCCATATGCCAGGGTTTCAGTCATTTTCCAGGTTTTTGCCTCATTTTATATTGGCCAAATTAGTTACCAGCAGCATAAGGGTTAAGAAGGGATGTTGATTATGGCAGTGATATTGAAATCAGATGTTCGATATTAACCCTTCCAATGCTAAGGCCACTTAAGTCCAAAGCACAAGGGCGCAAAGATAATTTTGAAAACTATCTAAACCCTAATATTTTAATACCCATTGGATAGCTCGGACTGAGTACTCTCAGATTATAGTACCCATTTGACAGGGTTCCATGTATTTTTCATGTTTTTTGCAACATTTTGTATTGATCAAATTAACCATCTGCAGCATAAGAGTTAAACCTACCTTGTGTGAACAACTGTATGCCTGACACCTATTGACCAATCAGCATAGAGAATTACAGCATAGCAGATGATATATATATACATAATAGACAATATTGATATATGATAATAAATGATTAACCCGTTCATGCTTGGAAATATCCTTGCCCATCGTTGTCTGGCCCTATGATACTTTTGAAAATAAATTTAAAATTAAGCCTAAATTGAAGCTGAGCTTTTACTTGGTTTCAAATAAACGTTTGTTGTTCAAATATCTTTGAAAATTGGTTTTGTTAGAGAGGAATCCCTTAAAATAGTCAGGCAGTTTTGGGCGTTAAAGGCATAAATAAATAAACAGATGAATAATAAACAGATAAATAAAGGAATGAATAAGTAAAGAATAAAAGGAACTAACTAACAACTGATGAATAATAAATAGATCATAAATAGATAAATAAAGGAATGAATGAATAAATGAAAAATATAGAATGAAAGGAACTAACCAACAAATAATGAATTTACTTCAGGTTGACGGTGACAGATTCAGACAATGTGTCCAACTCCACCACGGCCAACATCACAGTCATCAAGGAGACAGACTACCCCCCGAAGGCGAACGCTGGTTCCAACATCGTCATTAACCTCCCGACCAACCACGTGACCTTATATGGTAATGCCAGCAAGGATGATAAGGGAATCACCAGCTACGAGTGGATAAAAAAGTCTGACGACAAGTTGACGGCGGACGTGACGGTAAGTCCAAGTTTATTTCCTGCTGGATTAATCGTCCAAATTTTCGATCTATTAATCGACTATAATCGATAATTATCAATGTGTATATGCCCACTTGCCAGTAAATGGTCAGGAATTCTTAGTTTACATTTTTACAATATTCTTTTACCTTATGGTTGAGCAGAGAGCATAATCGAAAATAATATATATTTTTTTTCAATTATTCGCCAATCAGAAGTCATGTCAAAATGATTGATTGACCCATTCGCACTCAAGAGTTCCTCTAGAAACATTGTCTGATACTTTCATACTTTTGGACATAACTTGGGAATAAATCGAAACTTCGTAAAATATTTCAAGGAGAGTTGTTGTTTATCCTCTTATCAACAGTTCTCATTCAAATGTTTTCAAAAAAATGCCTTAGTAAGGAAAATATTTCCAAAATTATCAGGCCTCTTTTGGCCGCCCTGAGTATAAATGGGTTAACCGATTATATTGATTAATCTTTCCAGCATTAATTCTCATTATCTCTTGATGATTTCTCCTACAGGGTGTGAGGACGCCATTTTTGCACCTGTCTAACCTGGAGGTGGGGGACTACACCTTCACTCTGAAAGTGACAGACAGTGGGGGGCAGACTTCTACGGCAGATGTCCACGTCTTCGTTAAACCAGGTAAGATATTCATGTTCTACACCATGGAAATTTGAATAAAAGATGATTTTAATAGAAAATTTATAAAAACAAATGAAATGAAATAAAAATGGTTTTTAAAAAAATCATGTAAAATAAAATAAAATAATAATGATTAAAAATGATTAAAAAAAATTATAAAAAAAAAAATTAAATTAGATTAAATTAAATTAAATTATATAAGATTTAAAACAATGTTTCACACCTGAAATTTCTGTAAATCTGGTGCGAAATTTGACAGATTACCTTGTGGATGTTCATGTTTTCCTTAAGCCAGGTAAGATATTCATGTTCTACACCATGGAGATTTGAATAAAAAAATATTTTAAAAAAGTTAATAGAAAATAAAACGAAATCAAAATTGTTTTTAAAAGATTTACTAAAAATAAAATAAGATAAAAATATTTTTTCAAAACTGATAAAAAAGAAAATTAAATTGAATTAAATTATTATTTTTTAAATGTTTTACATTTGTCCTTTTTGTAAATCTGGCGCCAAATTTGACAGATTATCTTTCCAGTCTGGAAATACAAGTGTCTTCTTTTACAGAAAATCCTCCGTTTAACCATGGGTCTGTCGTTGGTCTGTGGCAGAAATTTCATAAAGGCATAAATGCATGTGTGGCATTGGAAGGGTTAAAGAAGGGTGTGTTTTTTCTTTGCAGAACATAACCATGATCAGGTTGTGAGCTCTAATGGGTTAAAGAGGGGTGTGTTTTTTCTTTGCAGAACATAACCATGATCAGGTTGTGAGCTCTAATGGGTTAAAGAGGGGTGTGTTTTTCCTTTGCATAACATAATAATGAACAGGTTGTGAGCACTAATGGGTTAAAGGGGGGGGGGGGGGGTTTCTTTGCACAATATAATCATGATCAGGTTGTGAGCTCTAATGGGTTAAAGGGTGTGTTTTTTCTTTGCAGAACATAACCAGGATCAGGTTGTGAGCTCTAATGGGTTAAAGAGGGGTGTGTTTTTTTCTTTGCAGAACATGACCATGATCAGATTGTGACCACTAATGGGTTAAAGAGGGGTGTGTTTTTTCTTTTCAGAACATAATCATCCTCCGATCGCCAATGCGGGCCACGATCAGGTTGTCCTTATTCCGACCGACTCGGTCACGTTAGACGGAGGAAACAGTACGGACGATCTCAAACAAATCACCAAATACAGCTGGGCGCAAGTTAGGTATGTTCTCTTGAAGTATATGTCTGGACTTATTGTACTTTCTTTTAAGGCTGTGATGCTGGTAACACACTCAAAATAAGACATCTCCTAGTTTAGCACTCTTGTCCCCTTTCTAACAATGGTTATCTAATCCCTGATCAAGAAAATCTCATTTGGGGTAAAACACTGTAAAATAGAAACTGTGGTCCTATCCAAGTCAGCTCAAGCAGCTAAGTTAAAGAAAACGTATAGTTGGAACACCAAGACCTCAGGGACTAGATAACCATTATTAGAAAAGGGACAGGAGTGTTAAACTAGGATATGTCTTATTTTGAATGTGTCACCAGCACCACAGCCTTCACCCTTCCAATGCTTAGGCTACTTTTGTCCAAAGCTCAAGGATGCAACGATTTTTGAAAACCATCTGAACCTTGTCATGTTGTTATTCATTGGATAACTCTCACTGTGTACTCTCAGATGAGTACCCATATGCCAGGGTTCCAGCCATTTTCCAGGTTTTTTGCATCATTTTGTATCGTTCAAATTAGTTACCAGCAGCATAAGGGTTAAGAGATATTTAAAGGAAAGCAGTTTGTAGTGTTCTGAGTAACATTTATCCTTCAAATATTATCGTCAATTTGCTCTTGCCTGAAACATTTCAAAATCGTCTGGCTGCTTTTAGCCACAGAGAGCATCTGGAATACAGATATTATATGAAAATATTCTAATTAGGCCACTCCAATTTAATTACTTGTCTTACAAGCTCCAGAGTCTGGAAATAAGCCATTTTGGAATTTAAAAAAAAGTTGAAAAATGTGTGTTTTTTAATTTAAAAATTTTTTTTTTAGAGTCTGCCGACTAGGACTGGTAGCGAGATGTTTCTAACAGCCTATTCTCAACTAAATAAAATCAATCAATCCTGTAACCTGAAGGCTGGGAGATATACATCCTCAAATCTGAGGCTCTGCTACAGCATTGATAAATCCCTGTAGTTGATTGAATCACCCTTACAATGAATATACTTAAAACTTGCACTTTTTTTTCCTTTTTTTTTTGGAGTCTGACAGAAAATCTCCAAACCACTTTCGTCCGTAAGACACCAAAGTCGACTTTTATTTTTAATTTTTTTGGAGTCTGACAGTATTTTTTGTCCACAAAAAGCTTGTAAGACAAGTAATTAAATTGGAGTGGCCTTATAAAGCAATATTTTGAGAAATATTCGACTGAAGGGTTTTGGGTTCATTTATGTTGCCTCTTCAGGATTCTTTGTTTACAATAATTTCTTAACCCTTCCAATGCTAAGGCTACCTTCGTCCAATGCACATTTAGAAGGACAAGATTTTTGAAAACCATTTAAACCCTGTCATGTTGGTACTCATTGGAAAGCTCTTGATGAGTACTCTCAGATGAGTACCCATTTGCCAGGGTTTCAGTGATTTTTCAGAATTTTTGCATTATTTGGTATTGGCTAACTTAGCCACCAGTAGCATAAGGGTTAATGCATGTATATTATTATTCCAGTGCTGGATCTAGATAAACATATTGATATTATATCAATAGGCCAGTAAGGGAATACATGAATAAGGTCCGGTCAATATTGATACACATGTGCCGCACTAATTACCTTTCTAAAACTTACCACTTTACTATTTACCTAACAAACAGCTTTCTATGGATAAAGAGCCCAGCAATGAGACTAATGTATAGCTTCCTATGAATATTGATACTATAGAAATTGGCATTTTGAATGTTATTAGATTTTTTGCCATAATCATGCAGGGGTGTCTTTTGAGTACTGGAGAAAAGACAATTGGTTCTGGAGCATTGCAACTTTTGGTGTGCGAAAAATCAGTTTGAATATTATCACCAGGTGGCACAACCACATCAGCTTTATAGCAATAATGAAGATTTATATCACTCACTAGATGGAACAGGTAACTCTGTGTAATCCGGACCGATGCGGACCCTAATTTTCTGTCTGGATTAGGCAAAATCCGGATTAGGCATAATCCGTATTATGTACGAATTACGCAAAGACATATGATAACATGTACTTCATGTGCCTAACCATTTGTCAATGCCCTTTGCTATAATATACACCGATGAACTGTCCTTTAATCATTTACCCCTTAAAAGTCATTTTTTTATTGGAAAGATTCTTTCTAAATTTATTTTTTCTCATTGAAAAGATTCATCATCAAATTCCCTCAAGATTAGGGAAAATACATGTACACCTTAGATGAGCTGTTCTTTAATTGTTCATCCTTTAAAAAAATTATTGAAAAGACTCATTATAATTTATTTTTTCTTATTGAAGAGATTCATTATCGAATTCCCTTAAGATAAGGGAAAATTATAATGATGTACATGTACACCTTAAACACGCACGGCAAGGCATGTTCGTTTTCACAAATTTGCGGGCCGTCGAGGATCTCCATGTAGTTACATTGAATAACATTGTACATACAATCTATACAACATTACATGAGCCGATGACTGGCGATGTACAACGCACCAGGTATGCAGGACAAAGCCTGCAAATTTCAATAAATATTGATGTAATCCCGGCCCATTTACTAGGGCTGTCATTGATAAGAAATATTTATCGATTCGATAATCGACAAAATTATTACCGATACGCTACTTCGATTCGATTCAGCGAATCGAATTCAAAATGAATGAAAACCAGCAATGTGCTTATGAGGAATGGTTGTAGTTCGCGTGTGGGGTGATCTTTTGACCTATTGATCACAGCCCTAACACATACACATTCATCTGTGTGAATTCAAGGATAAATGGAATGGACGCACACAGTTGTAGTGGGTAGTTTATGTGTTGTTCAAGCTGTGTTTTGCTGAAAAATAGTTTATTTACCTAATTTGCATATGAATCGATATGTTGTGCCTTCTTCGATATCGATAATCGATAAGGTTTTTTTGTCGATTCATCGATACGGGCGTTATCAATGACAGCCCTACCACTTACCACTCCCTGCTTTCCCTGACCGTCCCCCCACATCCCCCTGTCTATTTACCATTTGTTCCTCCTCCTTTTGTTAGGAGAGAACATTTTCATTCATTTTTATTCAAGCTAGAGCTTGGATGAAACGGCGAGGGCCCGCATTCCATTTAGTTGAGAGGGCGCATTTGATTCTTTAGAATGGCAGTCCAGATTACAGTACTAATTCTCTTTTTTCGTTTTTTCAGTGGACCGAGCACAGCTGTCGTGGATAACGCAGACAGGGAGACAGCGAGCGCGTCAGAACTCAAAGAGGGGACGTATGAGTTCAAACTCACCGTCACCGACAGCGAGGGGCTCACAGGAAGTGACGCTGTCGTCGTGACAGTCAAACAGAGTAAGTGCTACGTCAATTTCTCGAGTAATGCCGCAGTCACACTAGGGTCCGACTATCGCACGATTTTAAAAATCGGCAGGGCGGACTCGATTTTTTCACCTATCGGCTCCGTCTAAAGAGTCGGCATATACAATCTTAACCCAGTACCGACTTTTTAGATGGAGCCGATAGGTGAAAAAATCGAGTCCGCCCGGCCGATTTTTAAAATCGTGCGATAGTCGGACCCTAGTGTGACTGCGGCATAAGGAATTCCATCAGGAAGATAGAGTAGATATCATGAGTTATAAGAAACAGTGTTAAGGCTATATCCTAAGTAAGAAACTCCATAAGGAAGGTGGAATAGACAACAATTATTCATAAAATTATGATGCAGATGAAAAGATATTTTATATTTACATTTACACATAGAAATAATGTGCTGTTTTTTGTATTTATCTAGATGTGAACCGCCCCCCAGTGGCCAATGCTGGAGGGGAGAAGACCATTACGCTACCCATGGATCTGATGGTGTTCGATGGTTCTGCGTCGAAGGACGACAAGGGAATCGTCTCCTACGAGTGGATGAGAGACGATAGCAGTCTAGCCGCAGGGGTAGGTGGATTTAGCAGTCAAACAAGTGTGGGGTGCTTTCAGGGCAAGTAGGGGGCGCTCTTAGGGCCAGTGAATAGATAGGGCCAGTAGGGAATCGTCTCCTACGAGTGGATGAGAGACGATAGCAGTCTTGCCGCAGGGGTAGGTGGATATAGCAGTCAAACAAGTGAGGGGCGCTTTCAGGGCAAGTAGGGGACCTCTTAGGGCTAGTGAATAGATAGGGCCAGTAGGGAATTGTCTCCTACGAGTGGATGAGAGACGATAGCAGTCTAGCCGCAGGGGTAGGTGGATTTAGCAGTCAAAAAAGTGAGGGGCGCTTTCAGGGCAAGTAGGGGGCGCTCTTAGGGCCAATGAATAGATAGGGCCAGTAGGGAATTGTCTCCTACGAGTGGATGAGAGACGATAGCAGTCTAGCCGCAGGGGTAGGTGGATTTAGCAGTCAAAAAAGTGAGGGGCGCTTTCAGGGCAAGTAGGGGGCCTCTTAGGGTCAGTGAATAGATAGGGCCAGTAGGGAATTGTCTCCTACGAGTGGATGAGAGACGATAGCAGTCTAGCCGCTGGGGTAGGGGGATTAAGCAGTCTAACAGTGAGGGATGCCCTCAGCCCTTTCAATGCTGAGGCTACTTTCGTCCAAAGCACAAGGATGCAACAATTTTTTTATAACCATCTAAACCCTGTCATGTTGGTATTTATTAGATAGCTCTCGCTGAGTACTCTCATATGTATACGACGGATTTTGCATATGACGGACCATTTTTTTCCTGGTCCCATTGAGTCCGTCTTATCCAAGTTCACCTGTATTACAACTGTAATTTAGCCACAATATGGCAGAAAAAGTAACAAGAAATGGAATTCCAAATTCCTCTCATCCCGCTAAAGAGAAAGAGTGCATGTCAAACCTACATCAGATCAACCATCGATCGGGTGCTACATACTTCAAGCTGTTGCGTGTAGCTTGTTTTTCCTCTACGAGAAAATGTTGTAAATTATGCTCTCTCAGTGTAACAGCCTTCAGAGCAGATTCATGGCACCCATTACTGACATATAAACCACTAAACGTCAGAAAAGGTTTTAAAAATTGTTTCTATCCCAAAAGATGAATTGGGTAATTAAGAAGGAAAAATTGAAAAAAGAATGTTTTTTTTTTTTCAAAAAGCACTTTTTTATGCACGTTTTATGTTGATTGGGAGTTGAACGGGTGAAAAAAACTTAAGAGTAGGTATTTCTTTGAGAGAAAAACTAGTAAGGGTCAGGTTACAGGAAACCAACAATCTTTTTAGGCCTAATCTTTCAGCAGGCATGTTACTATGTTCTGTTACTCAATATACCTTACCTGTTCATATCTTGAAGCTTGTGATGCCAATCGCTCCTCTGACAAGCGCAGAAATATTAGTTTCCCTAGATGGCAATAGGTGGCGCTGTTCCTAACTATGTTCTGTTTTACTTCCGTTTTACAGGTGATCCTCAACAATTCCGACCATCAAGCCATTCTCCAGGTTACGAACCTTGTGTCCGGGAGATATATATTCACACTCAAAGTCCAAGACGCTGAGGGTCTAAGCGATCAGGAAACCGCTTCTATTATCGTAAAACCAGGTAAGGTAGTCCTCTTACAGCTCTCAGGATTAGCCCCTTAAACCCTTCCAATGCTGAGGCTACTTTCGTCCAAAGCACAAGGATGCAAAGATTTCTGTAAACCATCTAAACCCTGTCATGTTGGTATTCATTGGAAAGCTCTCGCTGATTACTCTCAGATGAGTACCCATGAGCCAGGGTTTCAGTAATTTTTCGGATTTTTTGCATCATTTTGTAACGGCCAAATTAGCCACCAGCAGCATAAGGGTTAAATGTGACAAAATATTGATATTTCCTTTATCACATTATAAATTAATGATATTTTTGGCAACACTTTCTGTTTCGAGGCAACATAAGTTTGTTTAACCCACTCATGCCTGTAGCAACCAAGATTATCAGCCTATCATCAAGTTAGACAATTAAGGTAGAACCCTATTCGATACACGGGTCATTTTTAAAACTTGAATATCTGAAAACTGAGTTTAATGAAGACAGCGGCACTTTTGCTATTGTAAAGGTTACATCTCATAGTTACAGAATAATGGTAAACTTATCAATAAATGACTATTTTGAAGTAATGCGGCACCCTTAAAGAACATATCTGGATGTGTTTCGTTTTTTGGCAAAATGTCAAGACTTACCCTTTACTTGAAAATGAGAGTCTACCATATGATTATTCATGTCTTTGGTGAGGTGCAAGGTCCTACCTCAACAGGGGATTTGCACGATGAGTATCTTAAAAACATTTTTGAATGTTCACATAAGTCTCAAAATCACTAACAGCACGTGGTTTACATTGTAAATGCTGATTTTCAGGTCCTGTCAGAATTCAACGTACCTGTGACATGACCTTGCACCTAGACAGGGTTCATATCTGTCATATTCTAAAATACTGGCTTCGGAGACTGTATCTTTATTCACTTTGAGCCAAAAAATGAGTTGAAAATTTTGGTCAAAATGGTCTATCTCGAAGGAATCTGCATGGTCGTAGCAGACACCCATGTTGTTTGGGACAAATTTAACACGGAGGGCCCAAAGGGACCCGGCCATTGTTCTGGTGGTCGTACATCAAAAGGAAGTTGCTAGGTCGAGATTCGTGGCTGGTGACCACTACTCATGTGCTATCTTTTGCTTTGATATCCATGCTTAGGGGCCGGCCAAAGACACCACCTAGTGGTGATGATCTTGCTGTACTAGACTATCACCTTAAAACATGAATGAATCTAGGAATGTAGAATGTAATGTATATCATGTTAATTTTGCACATTTGAAATAATGCACTTGGCAGGCACCTGCCTTTGATGCAGTTTGATTATTGCATTCTAATGTTGAATGACAAGTTATCAAGTCAGCGTATTGCACAATACAGCCATAGACATCAGATGTCCAAATAAAGGTGTGTAGTTCAATAAATGTACTCCAGGGGTGCACAAAGTATGCATTGATTAAACTGCTGCAATGTTAACACAGTATACAGTATTTATCTCTCACCATTGAACTTTTGTTTTATTTTCGATTCAGATCCTCATGAAAATGATTTGGTGGAACTGCATCTACAAACTCCAATCACAGCTTTTAAAGAGCACACAAAGGTAAAGTTTGGAATTTTGAGTATCGTCACCTTTTTGCCGTACTTAGGCTTAATCATGACTCATTAGTTGTAAGTGGTGGCGGAAACTGGAGTACCTGGCGAAAACCACCGCTTTTCACCAAGTCACTTGTAACTTTCTCGCATGCCCTGACCTGGTTTTGAACATAAGCAGTGGTGAGAGACAGCGAGCAGTTAATAGTGGCTGCCTTCAGATATTCCTTAAAATCATTCTTAATTTCAAAGTTATTATCGAAAGTGTCATAGATGCAGGGGACATTTTCAAGAGAATCTCTTACCTCTTCCAGTGCTGAGGCTACTTTCATCCAAAGCACAAGGACGCAAACATTTGTAAAAACCATCTTAAGCCTGTCATGTTGGTATTCATTGGATAGCTCTTGCTGAGTACTCTCAGATGAGTACTCATATGCCAGGGTTTTAGTCATTTTCTTAGTTTTTTTGCATCATTTTGTACTGGCCAAATTAGCCACCAGCAGCATAATGGTTAACTGAGAAATAGATCTCCGTCGTTGGTCTTTAGCAAAATAAAGAAAACTGACAATTCTTAGCAAGAATATTAACATTTTGAATTGCAAAGGTGGGTAGGGGGTGGGCATTACCGTAGTCGAACACTCTGTATCCGTAAATGAATGTTTGTTCCTTTATTTCTTCGAACAGAAAAACCTTGCGAGTAAACTGGAGCTGCTCCTTCACAAGGGAGGAGACGAGGGAGTGACCAAGGTCCATATAGAACACATCACCGAGGATAAGACCACCGGACAGTGAGTACAGTGTACAAGCCCAAAGTATTCTCTTGGCCTGTACGAGGCAGCCCGAAAATTCTCTTGGCCTGTACGAGGCAGCCCGAAATATTCTCTTGGCCTGTATGAGGCAGCCCGAAATATTCTCTTGGCCTGTACGAGGCAGCCCGAAATATTCTCTTGGCCTGTACGAGGCAGCCCGAAATATTCTCTTGGCCTGTACGAGGCAGCACAAAATATTCTCTTGGCCTGTACGAGGCAGCCCGAAATATTCTCTTGGCCTGTACGAGGCAGCCTGAAATATTCTCTATGCCTGTACGAGGCAGCCCGAAATATTCTCTTGGCCTGTACGAGGCAGCCCGAAATATTCTCCTGGCCTGTACGAGGCAGCCCGAAATATTCTCTTGGCCTGTACGAGGCAGCCCGAAATATTCTCTTGGCCTGTACGAGGCAGCCCGAAATATTCTCCTGGCCTGTACGAGGCAGCCCGAAATATTCTCTTGGCCTGTACGAGGCAGCCTGAAATATTCTCTTGGCCTGTACGAGGCAGCCTGAAATATTCTCTTGGCCTGTACGAGGCAGCCGGAAATATTCTCTTGGCCTGTACGAGGCAGCCCGAAATATTCTCTTGGCCTGTACGAGGCAGCCTGAAATATTCTCTTGGCCTGTACGAGGCAGCCTGAAATATTCTCTTGGCCTGTACGAGGCAGCCCGAAATATTCTCTTGGCCTGTACGAGGCAGCCCGAAATATTCTCTTGGCCTGTACGAGGCAGCCCGAAATATTCTCTTGGCCTGTACGAGGCAGCCCGAAATATTCTCTTGGCCTGTACGAGGCAGCCTGAAATATTCTCTTGGCCTGTACGAGGCAGCCTGAAATATTCTCTTGGCCTGTACGAGGCAGCCGGAAATATTCTCTTGGCCTGTACGAGGCAGCCGGAAATATTCTCTTGGCCTGTACGAGGCAGCCCGAAATATTCTCTTGGCCTGTACGAGGCAGCCTGAAATATTCTCTTGGCCTGTACGAGGCAGCCTGAAATATTCTCTTGGCCTGTACGAGGCAGCCGGAAATATTCTCTTGGCCTGTACGAGGCAGCCCGAAATATTCTCTTGGCCTGTACGAGGCAGCCTGAAATATTCTCTTGGCCTGTACGAGGCAGCCCGAAATATTCTCTTGGCCTGTACGAGGCAGCCCGAAATATTCTCTTGGCCTGTACGAGGCAGCCTGAAATATTCTCTTGGCCTGTACGAGGCAGCCCGAAATATTCTCTTGGCCTGTACGAGGCAGCCTGAAATATTCTCTTGGCCTGTACGAGGCAGCCCGAAATATTCTCTTGGCCTGTACGAGGCAGCCCGAAATATTCTCTTGGCCTGTACGAGGCAGCCCGAAATATTCTCTTGGCCTGTACGAGGCAGCCCGAAATATTCTCTTGGCCTGTACGAGGCAGCCTGAAATATTCTCTTGGCCTGTACGAGGCAGCCTGAAATATTCTCTTGGCCTGTACGAGGCAGCCTGAAATATTCTCTTGGCCTGTACGAGGCAGCCTGAAATATTCTCTTGGCCTGTACGAGGCAGCCGGAAATATTCTCTTGGCCTGTACGAGGCAGCCGGAAATATTCTCTTGGCCTGTACGAGGCAGCCCTAAATATTCTCCTGGCCTGTACGAGGCAGCCCGAAATATTCTCTTGGCCTGTACGAGGCAGCCTGAAATATTCTCTTGGCCTGTACGAGGCAGCCCGAAATATTCTCTTGGCCTGTACGAGGCAGCCCGAAATATTCTCTTGGCCTGTACGAGGCAGCCCGAAATATTCTCTTGGCCTGTACGAGGCAGCCCGAAATATTCTCTAGGCCTGTACGAGGCAGCCTGAAATATTCTCTTGGCCTGTACGAGGCAGCCTGAAATATTCTCTTGGCCTGTACGAGGCAGCCCGAAATATTCTCTAGGCCTGTACGAGGCAGCCTGAAATATTCTCTTGGCCTGTACGAGGCAGCCCGAAATATTCTCCTGGCCTGTACGAGGCAGCCCGAAATATTCTCTTGGCCTGTACGAGGCAGCCCGAAATATTCTCTTGGCCTGTACGAGGCAGCCCAAAATATTCTCTTGGCCTGTACGAGGCAGCCCGAAATATTCTCTTGGCCTGTACGAGGCAGCCCGAAATATTCTCTTGGCCTGTACGAGGCAGCCCGAAATATTCTCTTGGCCTGTACGAGGCAGCCCGAAATATTCTCTTGGCCTGCACGAGGAAGCCCGAAATATTCTCTTGGCCTGTACGAGGCAGCCCGAAATATTCTCTTGGCCTGTACGAGGCAGCCCGAAATATTCTCTTGGCCTGTACGAGGCAGCCTGAAATATTCTCTTGGCCTGCACGAGGAAGCCCGAAATATTCTCTTGGCCTGTACGAGGCAGCCCGAAATATTCTCTTGGCCTGTACGAGGCAGCCCGAAATATTCTCTTGGCCTGTACGAGGCAGTCCAAAATATTCTCTTGGCTTTGCAAGCCAAACTCAAAAACATTCTCTGGGCATGTGCAAGCATGTGAATTTTATGGGACTTGTATGGTTCCGAAATTTTTGGGGGTCTGGATTGTTGAAGTTCATGGTTGTACTTAGCATTTTATCTGTGTGTATTTCAGCTTTTTTGTTTATAAAGATTTTTTGTATTTATTCATCGCTTGCCAACTATGTCCATCATGTAAACATACTAGGTGTTGGTATCACCCGCAGGTGGGAAATTTAATGTATACTATTGTTAATGTTGACCTCTATTCAAACGTAATTCAACATATTTAAGAATTTTTAGCCTTTCCAGTGCAGAGACTACTTTTTTTCCAAGCACAAGGATGCAAAGATTTTTGAAAACCACTTAAACCCTGTCATGTTTGTATTCATTGGATATCTATCACTGAGTACTCTCAGATGAGTACCCTGTGCCAGGGTTTCGATCACTTGACAGATTTTTTGCATCATTTGGCAAAATTAGCCACCAACAACATAAGGGTTAACATACTAGAGGATTTCTTTTTAGTATGCATTGTATTTTTCATTTATATAAAGGTATTGAATATTGATATATCTTTATTATGTAATTGTTGTGTATTTCAGCTTGGTGGTAATGTTCCATGTGTTGTCAGTCGTCAAGGATACGCATACTTATAAAAAAGGCACCGATGTCGTTGCCATCCTCAAGAAAAAACTTAAGGCGTCTAGTGAGGTCCTTGACTTCCAGGTGGCGCTAGTGGATACTGTAGGTGAGTATGTTTCGAAAATTGCTCGTTCTCGACTAAAGAATTAGAAGTGCCGCCATTTCGTTATTGAGCTACACATTTGGGAGGCTCATTGTTGTATTCACGTGTTGGGACTTAGTGGCGCATGATTACCAAATAAAAAAAGGAATTAAGTGCTCTGAGTTATTGTTTGACTTTTAATGCTGTATTTATATTTGAATGTGGGCGATGTTTTGATATAAAAACTGGCAAGACCGAAGATTTTTTTTATATGAATGTGTGGTTGTTTGCGCTTTGTTCTCGCAATTACAGAAGAAGTGCAAAGAACTGATTATGATCAGCCATCGATCGGTTGGCTAAAATTGCTTATCGATCACCCAATTGCAACCAATTCTCAACCCTATTTGTTGCCATGTTTTTACAGCATTAATATCATTATTATTATTATTATTATTATTATTATTATTATTATTATTATTATAATTATTATTATTATTTTTATTATTATTATAATTATTATTATTATTTTTATTATAATTATAATTATTATTATAATTATTATTATTACTATTATTATTATTATTATTATTATTATTATTATTATTATTATCATTATTTTGTTATTAATATGTATGTTTTGTGTTTTGTGTTTCAGTGTGCCAGAATAATTGTAGTGGTCACGGTCACTGCGACCCCTATACCAAGTAGTGCTTCTGTGAAGCCTTCTGGATGGAGAACTATTATTATTATTATTATTATCATTATTATTATTAATATTATTATTATTATTATTATTATTATTATTATTATTATTATTATTATTATTACTATTATTATTATTATATTTGTTATTGATAAACATGTTTGTGTTGTGTGTTTCAGTGAGCCAGAATAACTGGCGATCCAGATACCAAGCAGTGCTTCTGTGAAGCCTTCTGGATGGAGAACTATTATTATTATTAATAGGCATGTTTGTTCATTATTGATATGTATGTTATTTGTGTGTTTCAGTGTGCCAGAATAACTGTAGTGGCCACGGCCATTGTGACCCCTACACCAAGCAGTGTTTCTGTGAGGCCTTCTGAATGGAGAACTATTATTATTATTAATATGCATGTTTGTTCATTATTGATATGTATGTTATTTGTGTGTTTCAGTGTGCCAGAATAACTGTAGTGGCCATGGTCACTGCGATCCCTATACCAAGCAGTGCTTCTGTGAGGCCTTCTGGATGGAGAACTATTATCATTATTATTATTATTATTATTGTTATTATTATAATTATTATTATTATTTTTATTATTATTATTATTATTATTATTATTATTATTATTATTATTATTGTTATTATTATAATTATTATTATTATTATTATTATTATTATTATTATTATTATTATTATTATCATTATTTTGTTATTAATATGTATGTTTTGTGTTTTGTGTTTCTGTGTGCCAGAATAACTGTAGTGGCCATGGTCACTGCGATCCTTACACCAAGCAGTGCTTCTGTGAAGCCTTCTGGATGGAGAACTATTATTATTATTATTATTATTATTATTATTATTATTATTATTATTATTATTATTATTATTACTATTATTATTATTATTATTATTATTATTATTGTTATTATTATTACTATTATTATTATTATTATTATTATATTTGTTATTGATATACATGTTTGTGTTGTGTGTTTCAGTGTGCCAGAATAACTGGCGATCCCTATACCAAGCAGTGCTTCTGTGAAGCCTTCTGGATGGAGAACTATTATTACTATTAATATGCATGTTTGTTCATTATTGATATGTATGTTATTTGTGTGTTTCAGTGTGCCAGAATAACTGTAGTGGCCATGGTCACTGCGATCCCTATACCAAGCAGTGCTTCTGTGAAGCCTTCTGGATGGAGAACTATTATTACTATTAATATGCATGTTTGTTCATTATTGATATGTATTTTATTGTGTGTGCCAGAATAACTGTAGTGGCCATGGTCACTGCGATCCCTATACCAAGCAGTGCTTCTGTGAGGCCTTCTGGATGGAGAACTATTATTATTATTAATAGGCATATTTGTTCATTATTGATATGTATGTTATTTGTGTGTTTCAGTGTGCCAGAATAACTGTAGTGGCCATGGCCACTGCGATCCCTATACCAAGCATTGCTTCTGTGAAGCCTTCTGGATGGAGAAATATTATTACTATTAATATGCATATTTGTTCATTATTGATATGTATGTTATTTGTGTGTTTCAGTGTGCCAGAATAACTGCAGTGGCCATGGTCACTGCGATCCTTACACCAAGCAGTGCTTCTGTGAAGCCTTCTGGATGGAGAACTATTATTACTATTAATATGCATGTTTGTTCATTATTGATATGTATGTTATTTGTGTGTTTCAGTGTGCCAGAATAACTGTAGTGGCCATGGTCACTGCGATCCCTATACCAAGCAGTGCTTCTGTGAGGCCTTCTGGATGGAGAACTACTTCAGATCAAAAATATTAGACTCAGAAAGCAACTGTGGTAAGTACTACTCAATAAAGTGTTGTATAATCTTGTGCTTCAAAATATTCCTCAGGAAGCAAAAGCCCTATTAGTTTATTGTACGTGATCATCGCATACCTTATTTTATCGTAATTTCACTTCAGATTGGAGAATATTGTACATGATTATTATGCTGTTTGTGATCGTGATATCTCTTGCGGCCATGATCTGGGGAATGGTCTGCTTTGTGCGTCGATGTCGCATGTATCTGTACTGTACCTATACCTTATGTTATTGTAATTTCACTTCAGATTGGAGTATTTTGTACATGATCATTGTCCTTTTCGTGATCAGATCAACGCTAATTATACATTTTTTTATCGCAATTTTTTTTCAGATTGGAGTATTTTGTACGTGATCATCGTGCTATTCGTGATCGTGATCTCTCTGGCGGCCATGATCTGGGGGATGGTCTGCTGCGTGCGCCGGTGTCGCATGAAGCCGAGGAAGAGACATCGCTACACGCTGCTGGATAACTTCAGCGACGAGGATGACCACGGGGGAGGTGGGAAGCCGCAGAAAATAGAGATGCTACCGCGAGGTGAGTAGTAGGCATGGATACCTTTAAGAACAAAATGGTACAGTACAATATCGGTGCCAATGAAATGGTACAGTACAATATCGGTACCAATGAAATGGTACGTACAATATCGGTACCAATGAAATGGTATGGTACAATATCGGTACCAATGAAATGGTACAGTACAATATTGGTACCAATGAAATGGTATGGTACAATATTGGTACCAATGAAATGGTACGGTACAATATCGGTACCAATGAAATGGTATGGTACAATATCGGTACCAATGAAATGGTACGTACAATATCGGTACCAATGAAATGGTACAGTACAATATCGGTACCAATGAAATGGTGCGGTACAATATCGGTACCAATGAAATGGTACGGTACAATTTCGGTACCAATGAAATGGTATGGTACAATATCGGTACCAATGAAATGGTACGGTACAATTTCGGTACCAATGAAATGGTATGGTACAATATCGGTACCAATGAAATGGTACGGTACAATTTCGGTACCAATGAAATGGTATGGTACAATATCGGTACCAATGAAATGGTACGGTACAATTTCGGTACCAATGAAATGGTATGGTACAATATCGGTACCAATGAAATGGTACGGTACAATTTCGGTACCAATGAAATGGTATGGTACAATATCGGTACCAATGAAATGGTACAGTACAATATCGGTACCAATGAAATGGTATGGTACAATATCGGTACCAATGAAATGGTACGGTACAATATCGGTACCAATGAAATGGTATGGTACAATATCGGTACCAATGAAATGGTACGGTACAATATCGGTACCAATGAAATGGTACGGTACAATATCGGTGCCAATGAAATGGTAGGGTACAATATCGGTGCCAATGAAGTGGTACGGTACAATATCGGTGCCAATGAAATGGTACGGTACAATATCTGTTCCAATGAAATGGTAGGGTACAAAATCGTTACCAATGAAATGGTAGGGTACGATATGGGTGCCAATGAAATGGTGCGGTACAATATCGGTACCAATGAAATGGTACGGCACAATATCGGTACCAATGAAATGGTATGGCACAATATCGGTACCAATGAAATGGTACGGTACAATATCGGTACCAATGAAATGGTACGGTACAATATCGGTACCAATGAAATGGTACGCTACAATATCGGTACCAATGAAATGGTAGGGTACAATATCGGTACCAATGAAATGGTACGGTACAATATCGGTGCCAATGAAATGGTATGGTACAATATCGGTGCCAATGAAATGGTATGGTACAATATCGGTGCCAATGAAATGGTACGGTACAATATCGGTGCCAATGAAATGGTACGGTACAATATCGGTACCAATGAAATGGTATGGTTCAATATCGGTACCAATGAAATGGTACGGTACAATTTCGGTGCCAATGAAATGGTACAGTATACTGCTAATAAAAGACATAAAGCCTAAAGGTCATGTTGTACCACAAAAAATAAAGATGTTACCATTAGGTGAGTAGTAGATACCTCTAAGAACGAAATGGTACGGCCAGGGACTCGGGACTTTTTGGACAGGCAATTTCTTGAAAACATCCTTTTTAGTCAGGCAAAGATTTCTATGAAAAAATTTCAATTTTGACTTTTTGGGGATAATAACCAATTATTTTTTCTAACAAAGCATCTTATTCCTTCCTATGCAGTCACTGTGTTTGTAAGATGGTCATTGCATTTGATATATATATATTTTCATTTGAATTTTAATCAGTAGACAGATATATTTATGTTAACCCATTCACACTCAAAGCAGCCAAAACAGGCCTGACAATTTTGGTAATATTTTTCTAACAAAAGCATTTTTAGGGAAATATTTGAAGAAGAAATGTCTATCAGAAGCCAAGCAACAACTCTTCCTCAAATATTCTGTTAACATATGCTTTATTCCAAAGTTCTTTTCAAAAATATGAAAGTAGCAGACGATGCTTTCTAGAGAAGCTCTGAGTGTGAATGAAAGGCTTATATGTTATGCTCCAAAGTCAGTTTTTTGTTACATCTGGAACTTCAATATGATTTTAAACATGACAAAGGCCCTTATTTACTTAATTATTTTATCACTTTTTCTATTAGTCTCCAACGACCCAGGTATTATGCTTTTGAATTTTTTTATTGTCATTTTTCTCTCCCCCATACTCTAAACTGTGCTGCCTGAAAATTAGTGAAAAATAATTCTTTAGGCTATGTTGTATCAGCCTTTTTCATTATTTCTGATATCAAGGCTATGTATTTATACTATTATTGCCCTTCTAAGCTTTAACCCTTATGCTGCTGGTGACTAATTTGGCCGATACAAAATGATGCAAAAAACCTGAAAAAATGACCGAAACCCTGGCATATGGGTACTCATTTGAGAGTACTCAGCGACAGCTTTCAAATGCATACCAACATGATAGGGTTTAGATGGTTTTCAAACATATTTGCATACTTGTGCTTTGGACAAAAGTAGCCTCAGCATTGTATGGGTTAACTACCATAGTTTTATGATAAAAGGACTAAGGATCTATACTAGACATAGTCTGTTGAACTTATGAAGGCTATTCATCTATTCTAAAAAATTATACTCTATATTGCAATTTACATACTATATATCTATATGTCTTCTTGGCTATGGATCTAA
>OZ012700.1:28345564-28457674 GCA_963942565.1 Maea johnstoni
AGATTTTATCAAAAATGTCAGGCTGTTTTGGCCGCTGCGAGCATTAATGGGTCAAAAATGCATGGATCAAAACATTAGGGGGCAATGGGTTTTTATGTTATTTTGATATTTCTGGTAGGAAAATTCAGTGTAAATCCAGAAAGAGGTTGTAAAATATTGTGTGATTTATGTTGTTGTTTTCTGCTTGGACCCATCTATTCTCTGAGTGCCAAGGCTGTCTTATGCAAATTTCTTTACATGTTTAAATTTTTCGTCTGGATCTAAGATATCTTTGAAAATAACTTGGAAATTGAGAATTGTTTCATAAAATATTTGAAGGAGAGTTGTTGGTAATGTCCTATTTAACATTCCTCCTTCAAATATTTTTCAAACTATGCTTTTGCTTGAAAGATATCATCAAAATTGTCTGGCTGCTTTTGGTCGCTGTGAGTATTAATAGGTGAAGACCATGAAGTTAAAGAAATATACAAAAGAAACTGCATTTTCTTCTCGGTGTAACAGCTATCCTTTAAATGTTATTGTAAAATGTTCAGTTTTGAATTAACCCTTCCAATGCTGAGGCTTCTTTCAGCCAAAGCTCAAGGATGCAGAAATATTTGTAGACCATCTAAAACCTGTCATGTTGGTTTTCATCGCATAGCTCTCATTGAGTTCTATCATATAAGTACCCATATGCCATGATTTTGGTCAATTTTCAGGTTTTTTGCATCATTTTGTATTTGCCAAATTGCCTCCAGCAGCATAAGTGTTAACAGCATGTCTTGCTTGAATCAGTTTATAAAGGCTCGACTATTTTGATGATATTTCTTTTAGAAAAAAGCATCCTTTAGAATATATTTGAACAACATCCTTCCATTTACACTCAGAGCGGCCAAAAGAGGCCTGCTGATTTTGCAAATATTTAACCCACAAAAGCGTTTTCTTCAAATTATTCGAGGGAGAAATGTTGATCAGAAGTCAGACAACTCTCTTTCAAATATTTTGTGAACTCCCTCTTTATTCCCATGTTATTTTCAAAAGTATGAGAGTAGCAGACAATACTTGCAGACAACACTTTTCAACTTGAGCTTCAAGCTCTAAGGGTCAGTATCCATGTATTGAGTAAGCCCCAGACATAATGATGAACATCGCTTAGAGTAAAACAGTACAGTACGGTATTGGTACCAATCAAACGTTACAGTATTTTAACAGTGCAGTTAACTGTACTGATCACATTTTTACCTTATAAATTTTGTTTTGAATAGTCAAGTTTAAGATCTTGGACAACCCCTAATTAATGATAACTTCACATTGGTTAGTATCGTTGGCAGTACCTTTAGGGAATGAGACGATGTGATACAGTACTTTTTAAAATGATACTGGTGCAGGTACCTGTACCAGTTCCTCTTAACCCTTATGCTGCTGGTGGATAATTTGGCCAAAACAAAATGATGCAAAGAACCTGAAAAATGACCTAAACCCTGGCACATGGGTACTCATCTGAGAGCACTCATCGAGAGCTCTTCAATGACTACCAACATGACAGGTTTTAGATGGTTTTCAAAAATATTTGCATCCTTGTGGTTTGGACGAAAGAAGGGTTCAGCATTGGAAGGGTTTACGGTATTCAACCCTAATTGTGTAATACCCTGACATTCCTTGTTTGAGATAAGAGATAAGTTCCACGTATGAATCCCTTGATTTTTGGGTTATTTTTCATGAATGGTTGTGTTAATACTGATAAGTCTTTCTTCTGAGTTTTTCCTGTGTATTCTGATTGTGCTGTAAATAATAAATATCAATGGTTTTAGCTAATTTTGTATCAGATATGTGTGAAAAGATTCTGTTTCTACAATAATGTTTTGGTGATGATTTGCATTGCTTAGATATGTGAGTGATAATTTTCTTTGCCAGTTGTTTTTGCGTATACCAAGAAAAATAGGGAAAATGCTTGGATAGTGTGTAAGTCTTTTAGCTATATTTGGTAAGGGACATAATCAGCTTATTGGGTCCAAGTTTGTTTTCAGTGTTTGATTGGCTAAAATGTGTCACATGATATGTTTTCAGTAATTTGATTGGCTAAAATGTGTCACATGATGTTTTCAGTATTTTGATTGGCTAAGATGTGTCACCTGATGTATTTTGATTGGCTAAGATGCATCACATGATACAATTCAGTCAAATTCAAAATATTGCTGGACCTACCCATCCTGCATCAGACTTAATGACTATTATGGTCTGTAAATCTGACCAATGAGGTTTCCTCCAACTGTCACTGGTCATGAAGTTGCCTCAACGTGTTAAAAGTGGCCGAAATAGTGACAATCAAATAACCATTCCACTTTCCCTGCTTAGTACCTGCATCTACAAGATTTACCATAAATTCTCAGAAATTTAGACCACCATAGGAACTTGGGCCACTATAATTATTTAGCATAATATTCAATGGGAAATTTGGGCAACCCTCGATCTATCGCCTATTGCCATTTCACAAAATATGGACCTACCTGTAAATCTTGCTGATACTACAGCAATGTATTTCCAGAAAACTTGGGCCACCATCAACCCATAACAATTCTAATTTTTAGAAAGTGTCCTAAATTATTGATGATTTACGGTAACTCCCTGATCCCCCCCTTCCAACCCCTTTCCCCTCCCACTTCTTATCCACTTAACCTTAGTATTATTATATCAATGCAACGTGGGCCTTGTGTTGTTAATGGGTCAGAGTAGTATTTGATACAGGGCTGTGGGCCTAAAAGGATGATGCAGTGCCAACATTTAATTTGTGCACTAAATGCATGGGCAGAATACACAACCGCGCGCCTGATTACCAGCCAGCTTCCTGGGCATGGATGACCTCAAAAACTGACCTTTACTTTGATTTGCAAGCTACGTGGGTCATTGATGTGCTTGGCTTATTTTTTTGAAATGTTATCCATGGGTGTTTGTACAACCAGGCACTGACAGACGTCCGGTCGACTGGTGCAGGAATTAAATGTGTGTATTGCACTTATGCTCTTACAGTGAAATGATGATGATGATGATGATAAAAAGATGATCATATTTTCTTAAAAAATGCTAACTTACTTGCAAGCCAACTTGCAGCTGTACATTTGTATCATACATTGCTAATAATAAAGGAAGGGAAGAAAGCTTAATGTGTTGTTACTCATTTATTTACAACCCATATCTGATGTGGAAGTAAACTGGCTAGTTGTCTTTGGTTTGACATTAATTTATGTAGCAGTCGAAGGCTTATGTCATATCTCAACGAGATAAAAAAAACCCTGAACACCCAAAAATGTCTTTCTCCCTAGACGTTTTTCAGTTGCAAATTGTGTAGAAGGCAAAGACATTTTTTGTTAAAAATTAATCTTGGCAATTCCGACTTATGGGGTCAAAGCCCTGTTTCTGGAATTACTCGATTTTGCCCCATGATTCCTTCATAACAGCAAAAAAATGCTATAAGCATAGCAAAACACTAGTTCAGGCAGTTAGAGTATTTCTGAAGGTATAAACATTTTCAAAGAAAGCGAATTATAGAGAATGAGATATAATCTAAATCGGATTATATTTTCAAAAATCTGTTGAAAAAATAAGTCTGTGACGTAGTGCTGGTAGCTAGTTTGGCCAATACAAAACGTGGTAAAAACCCTGAAAAATTAGTGAACCCCTGAAATATGGGTACTCATTTGAGAGCACTCAGCAAGAGCTTTCCAATGAATACCAACATGGCAGGGATTAGATGGTTTTGAAAAGTCTTTGCGTCCATGTGCTTTGGACGAAAGTAGCCTCAGCATTAGAAGGGTTAAGGGAATTCTCAAAAGGATGTGCTTGAAGGAAACATACATGCACTTTTATATCTAAATAAATGGTATCTTTTATGTATTTTTCATTTTTTAAATGTTTCGGTAATTGTCGGGTTGTCTGTACACTATGAGCATGACTTTGCAATTGAAACCCCATAAGTAATAAATTACTATGAAATTTGTGGGCACTTCTCTTTGGGAAATGCGCTTTTGTAATTTTATTTATTTTAAGTGATGTATGTGTTTGTTTGAGAACATGACAGTAGAGGCGGAAACCAAAGCAATGAGTCACTCATAGCAAACACAATTTGTGTAATTACCCCTGATCTGCCATTGCAGTAGGATAATTATGATAACATGTGCCAGTAGTCAAGAAAGTGATCGATCGATTTATTGACCAAATCCTCGACATTTACTTTAGAAATAAAGTACATCAGGATTGAATTCTCTTGAGTAAGTAATAAAGCCCGCAGTGAACTGAAAGGCCAGTGATGAAATGGGGGGGGGTATAAGCAACTTGGGGCACTTTAGGCAACTCTGATTTCCCCTGGCCAACTTGGGCTGGTATAGACAACTGGGTTACTATAATCAACTGTTGATTGATCTAATTATCAATTTATGACGTCATGGGGGATTAATCTGTCACAGGTGTTATGTTTACACAGGTATTATCATTGCCCTATGTCTTGTCATCAGCCAACAGGGATTTTCCATGGACAACTGGGTCTCCATAGACAAGAGGGTTTCTAGAGACAACTATAATTTGGTATATTCTGGCATCATTAGGAATAATGTGTATATATATATATATATATATATATATATATATATATATATATATATATATATATATATATATATATATATAAATATATATACTTATATCATAATTTTTTTTTCCTTTTGTTCTTTTTTCTTTTCTTTCTTTGTTATTTATGCACTTTATAATTATCATTTTTATGTTATCATTATTATTTTTCTTTTTTTCTTTTTTTTCTTTTCTTTTTTTTCTGTTATTTGTGCACTTTATAATCATCATTTTGTTATTATTATTTTTTTTCTTTTGATCTTTTTTTTTCTTTTCTTTTTCTTTGTTATTAAAGCACTTTATAATAATCATTTTTGATATTATTTTTTTTCTTTTGTTTTTTTTTCTTTATTTATTCACTTTATTCTTTTCTTTTTGCTTTATCAATTTCATTATTGTCATTTTATTAATTTTATCATTTCTATAAAAAAATTCTTTTTTTTTTCTGTCATACAATCACTTTATTATTGTCACTTATATTTTCATTATTATTATTATTATTATTATTTATTATTCATTATAATTACATTTATTCATTTCATTCTTTTTCCAGAGAAAGTCAATTATTCCAATGTTAATCATTTTGATAACCAAAATGTCACTTACCAATAAGGATAATAAGTTTACACCTACATTAGAGTTACAGATTCTTGTACATGTCATATGGTTTTTACTGTGTGTGTATGTGTGTGTGTAAAATATCACACTTAGACATCCTAAAGAAATCTGCTGACACAACCCCCTCTGATGGACATTGTTGAATTTTTTAGATGTTTATTGTCAAATGGAACTTAGAGTGATCAGACATATCCCATGCCATTCAGGGTGATACCCACACCCCCACTGATGGACATTTTGGATATTTTTAGATGTTTATTGTCAAATAGAACTTAAAGTGATCAAGCTTACCCCATATCATTCAAGGTGTTACCCACACCCCCTCTATTGGACATTTAGGAATTTATTAGATGTTTAGTGTCAAATGGAACTTAGGGTGATCAGGCCTACCCCATTGCCATTCAGGGTGATACCCTGACCCTCTATTGGACATTTTGGATTTTTTTAGCTGTTTGTTGTCATATTGAACTTAGAGTGATCAAGTCTATCCCATACCAGTCAGGGAAATACTATCTCTAATTATAGAAACACATTTATAGAAACCATAAACAAAGCCACTTGTAACCTCATCAGGGCCTTAGTCCCAGGGTGTGAAGGGATTATCTCTGGAATCCCCTGTGACTCACCCACACCTGGCATCTTGGTCAATATTGTTTACACTGGTGATTTAGTGAAAGGGGAGGTGTTTAATTAGGTGCATACGTGAAGATGTTCCTTATGAAATGACAGACTAACCCCATACCTTGGACTGGGGATTTACTCAAGATACTACTACTACTTACACCTTAGTTGAATTACTTGTGATCTTAATGATACAGGATGGCACCCAATCACACTTGTGGGATTTATTAGTAGTTTTTTACTCTTCTTAACTTAGATTATTGGGCCTACCCTATACCACTCAGGGCAATACCCACACCCCCTCTGAAGGGCATTTTGGAATTTCATAGTAGTTTGTTGTCTCATTTAACTTAAGAGTTATCAGGCCTACCCCATAACATTCAGGGTGATACCCATATCCCCTCTTTTGACATTTTGGATTTTTTTTAGTATTTTGTTATCCCATAAAACTCAACCAGCCTCAAAGCATTCGTATTGATACCCACACCCCCTCTATTGGATATTCTTGGGTATTCTATGTGTTTTACTCATCCTTTTAACTCTAGCAGGTTATTTATATGTCCAGGTTATTCAGAGTGGACCAGCTATCAGACATTTTGGGCATTTTAAGCATTGTACTGTCCCTTCAACTTATTGGTAATTTGGAGATGTTTCCATAGGTAAGTGCCCTATCTAACTTAACTGTCTGAGGCCTACCCGAACCAATTCTTATTGATACCCACACCCCTTGAATGTACATTTGGGGTATTTTATGAATTGTACTGCCCCTATCAATTTATTATGGCTTATTCATGTTTCTCACATTCTAGAATGATACATGACAAATCTTTCAATATGGTTCTCCACCCATCTATTGGACATGTTTGAAAATGTGTCAATTGTTATTCAATTACTTTTTATACTTCACATGTTTCTTCATTTTCTTGGTTTAACGTTTGTTCATACTTTCATTTTATTCTTAATGTTTGTCATACTTGTTCTCCTAACCCTGAATTGCTGGCAACTTTTTTAAATGCCCCAGCAGGGATTCAAACCAAGGCAGTGGTGAGAGACAGCAGTAAGTGGCAACGACCACACTTCCATCAGGGCAGGCCCTAGGCCATAAGTGAAAGGTTATCTTTACAAGTAGGTACTTCACAAAACCTATGAATGTTTTCACATTGATTTACAATTCTTACCTTTGATCTTTTAATTTTGTGAATTTCATGCATTTGCTTTACTATACATTTTCATTAAGTTATTGTTGCTTGTTAGTTTTTGTAATCTATATACTTTCTATACTTTATATCCTGTTTCTTATTTTTTGCTTAATAGTTTTCTTTATATCTTTATTTTATTTTTTAAGTTTTCGGCGTGCATTGATTTGTAAATGAATAAGTTAACCTATCATTTTTAAATATATCTTTTCACTTAGTTATTTCCCATACTTACGGATTTACAAGTTTTATTTTGTTTGTTTTCTAAAATATCACATATTTTCTTTAATTTGAGAACATGTTTCACATTTTGCTGTAATAGGTACATGTATTATTTTACATGGACTCTACTTTTTGAGAACAAATGCAAGGTGTAAGGGAAAGGTAATCCTTTACAAGTATGTACTTCACAAATGTTAATGTACCTTTTATTCTCTGGGTATAAAATTCACACAATATATTTCATTTTAGATTTCATTTCATTTTTTAAACTTTGGGATTGCATACCTCACTGATTTGAACTACACATGGCTGATTGAATACAAAGACAGGCACACATGTACTGAAGTATGGACTATTTCAAATGGTCTTTCAAATTCTTATTATTATCATGTTCATTTATCCACGATTTAAACTACAGTAACAAGATTGAATCTATAAAGGTGCATAACCTTGTAACCATGTATCCCAAACATTTCCATAAGGTGAGATCTCGCCCATTCCCAAAGTTGTATCAAATCAATGTTAAGGCTATTTACGTATGATTTGTACATAGATTGATGATTATAAAATCAAAAAGACAGTAGCATACCACCATATAGTGCAGCCTTGTCGTACATTTTAGTTTTTCAACTTTTGATTTTAGATTTTAACTTGGTGAATGATAACAAAGTCTAGAACATACCACCTATACATATAATACCACATCAATTTCTGCCTATCAATGTAGACATTAGCTTACATGTAGAGAACACAGACAATTTTCCAAACCACAGGGTCCCAAGAATACAAATGTACGAAGAATATTCCATCTTCTGTTACATGAGAAAGCACTCACAACATACCTTGGAACCCAGTAAGGAGTTATAGGGTACAAATTAAATTGAAAATCAAACTTAAAATAAATAAAATATATAGATGTAAAAAGAGCACACATGCACTAACTATATGCTGACTACTTGACATAGCTGATAGAATGAGAACTGAATCATACACCGGGTACCATACACCACTTCATCTAAACTTTGTGTTCTTTACTTTCCACATATACTGATGAACCCGTAGCTCATCTTTATCCCTCACAGCAATCCAAAGATTTTCATCAAAGTACCTTCTGACACCTTAAATCACTAGTAACACTAGATGAGTGTATTTTCAACCTCCCCTCACTTGTCACCGCTATAAGTTTACATGTCTAGCCCTAAATCTTCTGAAACAATTGCACTCCACAGCATCTGTCAAAACCATCCCATGCATTAACACCTACACCAACCCAACTACCAACGTCTACACATTTTGACAGAAAACTAACAGACCCCACACGTTGTTTCAGGTACTACTGTGTAGACCACCACTGTGTACTGCAGTGCTACATCTTTTGCAGGCTTTATCACATTCCTAGAGTATTCAAAACCTAACTCTCTCTCTCAGGGGAATCATGGTTGTGACACTCAAAAGAAATCTACACGTTTTTATTTATATACATGTATTAAAGTAAATAACAAAACAAGTCAGTAATAAACAAATTATGTATTTCCCTAGTTTTGTATTACATGTATTTATCAACACAGTATTTCTATCAATCTCTACTTTTGATCAAATACTCTTGTTTACATGCCCACAAACCCTTGCGTAAATGTTCTTATTTAGTACATACATCTAATATGAATAGAAGTAATGCATGAATGTGTCCATCATTTTGAATGTCAGAGCTAAACATGCTGTCTTTCATTCACAGGTAATGGTCAACACAATCTATTGATTTCATGTAGTGGATCCATTTTAGCTAAAATCAAGCGTAAAAAAGATTAAATATATAGATGTAAAAAGAGCACTAACTATTTGCTGACTACTTGACATAGCTGATAGAATGAGAACTGAATCATAAACCGGGTACCATACACCACTTCATCTACACTTAGTGTTCTTTACTTTCCACATATACTGATGAACCCGTGGCTCATCTTTATCCCTCACAGCAATCCAAAGATTTTTATCAAAGTACTTTCTGACAGATTAAATCGCTAGTAACACTAGATGAGTGTCATGAGGTGACCAGGGAAGAGGAAGAGAAGAAAGAGATGGTGACTATTGGAAATATGGTAATAGAAGTTGAGAAAGAGAACATGGAGTAGAATCAAACCATCATCAGATAGGAGTAGGAAGGAAAATAGAGAGAAGGAGAAGAACATAAAGATATAATATTAAAAACTTGTTCGACTCAACCCTTTTATTTTCAACCACACTTCATTTGTCTCCGTTATAAGTGTTCATGTCTAGCCCTAAATTTTCTGGAAACTGTCAAAACCATCACATGCATTAACACCTCCACCATCCCAACTACCAACGTCTACACCTTTTGACAGAAAACTAAGAGCCGCCACTCTTTGTTTCAGGTACTACTTCGTAGACCACCACTGTGTACTGCAGTGCTACATCCTTTGAAGGCTTTATCACATTCCTAGAGTATTCAAAACCTACCTCTCTCTCAGGGGAATCATGGTTGTGACACTCAAAAGAAATCTACATGTTCATATTTAGTACACACATCTAATGTGAATAGAAGTAATATATGAATGCCTCCATCATTTTGAATGTCAGAGCTAAACATGCTGTCCTTCAGATACGGGTAATGGTCAACACAATATATTGATTTCATGTAGTGGATCCATTTTAGTGTGAAACAGTATTGGGGTCTTTTTCACCTGTTGTAAAATACAATTTTCCAGAATCCTATCTCCCGCAGCATGACGTGCATGTCTTTTTTCCGATCTAGATTTTGCATTTAAATGCTTCGATATATACTGCTTTAGACAAACTGGTGAAGTTGCTCAGTCATATATGGTATCCTGCACATCCCTTCTATCTTTGCATCAAATGATAGCTCTTAAGGAATCCAGTGTTCATCAGTGCCTTACAGTGAACTAGGTAGATCACATTCGAGTGTATTTCAGTGAGGTACTTGATGATACGTTTTTTACCCTAGCTGCACCGAATAGGGGAACTGTTGGTGCCAATCTTAACTTCATATCACAGGCTGAGAGAAGGATAATACCACTGTTTTGTTTTGAGATGCAGGTTACACATACTCTTCTATGAACCATGGGGTGTTTGAGTGCAACTGGACAGAAAGTGCTGTTTAATGCACTAACATCCAGAGAGTTATTACTAAAGCTATTAACATAACTTGGTTTGCAACGAATAGGTAAACTCCTTCACATGAGACAAGTGTATGAAATATGTTTATTATAATTACTACTTCTAAGAATGATTTTATTATTTTATGTGCAACTTCATAGCCACCTTCCCTTTTAGAGTAAATGCTATACATGTTTATTACCTTAACAAACTAATTTTCTTTAGGATGAAGATTTTACGACAAACAATGTTATTTATATTTTAAAATTGGTACTTGGTTGTTACTGACTTTATAACCTTATATGTATATTTTGTTTTCCAACTGTTTCTTTAGGGCCATCAGGCCAGTTCTCTTATCTGATAGGGGCACCAGAAATTTCTACACTAACTAGAGTAGGTATTAATTGGTTGGTATGTCAAGTGAGTACACCAAAAGTAGTCTTCTCAGTGAAATAGGTGCAATTTTTTCGGAGCGGTCAATTATGATCTTCGGGTAGTTTGATTAATGAGGAATGCTTGTGGTTATGACATCTGTGAGGTGGTCTGGATGCTCTGAATGGTAGACAAAGTTGTTAAAATACCCCTTTGTCTAGTGAGGGCTCTACTGTATTCTGTGGTATTCAAGATGTCTGGTTATGGAAATAACAAGCCAACAATAGGCGGAGTTGAAAGAGACCATGAACTCAAAATAATGCTCAAGGGTAGAGTTGGTAGTTACAAAGACACTAATGTTACTTATTTTAAATCTAATCAATCAACCTTTGGGGCACTATTGTATCACTATGAGTCAACTGGGTACAGATGTGGCTTATTTCTCAGATATAAATCCCCATAGAACTCTTCACCTGCTCCCCCAAAACTTATTTCCTCTAGATTTAACCCTTTGCCATTAAAGAAAGTGACTAATTTCTATCCTGATCACTAACAACTGGCTAGTCAAAATTTACGCAACAAATAAAGAAAGAGGGTGTGCAAGAAACTGGGGCAATGAGAATTTGTCTGTTTAAAAGCAAGATGGTTTCACTGTCCATGAGTATGCCAGAAAGTTTTCAAAGAAAAACGGGCGTTAGTTTTGGATAAGACATATACCAAGCATATTTGAGTGGCATAACTTATCATTCCGATTAAACAGAGAAACAAAACATGCTCTTTATCATTACAACATATTAATAAGATAGACCAACCAAGGCTAAAACTGGGGAAATTGTAGTCAGGGCGTTAAAGCTCTTTGTTAATACTGAATTTATTCCAAGATGTCCAACCGCTGTGTATTGGATGAAGGATATGCATAATGCAACTATACTTGGTACTTTTTATCTCTATGAGTTACAAAAAGTGAAAAACCAGTCGATGATTATTGAAAATAGATAAAAAAATCATCAGGAAAGGTGAAGTATAAAGAAGATAGGAGAATATGGTTAAATGCTTCTGCTACTCTGATAGGGTTATATTTTGATTGAAAGGAAATGAAATGAACAACGTTAGATTGTCTTTACCTTTTCTGTTATTTGTATCTGTCATGAGCATCATACTCATCGAGATAATCTGGAGAAGGAGCAGTTGATGGATCCTCCAGCATAATCCATTCTTTTTCAGTATCTTTGGTATCATATCCAATAACATAGTAAACAAAGTCTGACTCCTTTTTTCTGGTAAAAATATACCAAAAGAAGAGCACATGTAACAGAGAAACTAGTAAGAATATTTTTAGGACCCGTTGCACCATCTTGAAGTTTCAGGTCACTTTGCGGTTGTAAGTTGAAGGTTGTGCGCACACATGCAAACCTTACTTACACGTTATTGTCACAGGTATCGATAAACAATCATTTATGTCAAGGTTTGTTTATTATATTTATGCAGTGTCAGCAGTTTTGTAATCATGGAGGCGTTTTTTCGGTAAATGAATGGGAACGTTGGTATTCCGTTTATTGCACTGCGGAGGGGATATTCCAGCTGTTGAGCTAGTAAGCACGTGTTCTGCTAATAGTCCTGCTAGTCCAAGTGCAGGACTATTTCACATGCAGAACACGTGCTTACTAGCTCAATGTGGAATCATCGAGGTCATTATTGTTTTATATATATATTTTTTCAACAATGGGCTATATTATTTCATTGAAAGTTGATCTTTCGTGTGGTTGTAGGATAAAATGCAATTCTTTTTTCATTAAGTCTGTATTAACAGCATCAGCTGCGCCCAACATTTTATTTCATTGTCCCATTTGATCTATTCCATTGCAGTAATAGGTTTCCTCCTAGTCATCCTGATCATAGTAACAACTAGTGCCTGATTTACATTATACCCTGTAGTTTTCACATGTATATATATATATATATATCTACATGTATATATATATATATAGTTGTCATAGACCATTAGGTGAATTGACACCATGATGTTGAACATATTGGGATATATGAACATAAAAGTATCTGCCCACATTGTTTAGAAAAGTATCACCGCTGCTGTTTCAGGGTAAAGCCCTGTAAAAGAAACTTCTCACCTTCATGTTCAATGCAGTAAGGACTCTAGAAACTTTGAGAGAGACATCTTTCCTAAAGTTGATGTCCTCAACAGCTGGAATATCCCCTCCGCAGTGCAATAAACGGAATACCAACGTTCCCATTCATTTACCGAAAAAACGCCTCCATGATTACAAAACTGCTGACACTGCATAAATATAATAAACAAACCTTGACATAAATGATTGTTTATCGATACCTGTGACAATAACGTGTAAGTAAGGTTTGCATGTGTGCGCACAACCTTCAACTTACAACCGCAAAGTGACCTGAAACTTCAAGATGGTGCAACGGGTCCTAAAAATATTCTTACTAGTTTCTCTGTTACATGTGCTCTTCTTTTGGTATATTTTTACCAGAAAAAAGGAGTCAGACTTTGTTTACTATGTTATTGGATATGATACCAAAGATACTGAAAAAGAATGGATTATGCTGGAGGATCCATCAACTGCTCCTTCTCCAGATTATCTCGATGAGTATGATGCTCATGACAGATACAAATAACAGAAAAGGTAAAGACAATCTAACGTTGTTCATTTCATTTCCTTTCAATCAAAATATAACCCTATCAGAGTAGCAGAAGCATTTAACCATATTCTCCTATCTTCTTTATACTTCACCTTTCCTGATGATTTTTTTTATCTATTTTCAATAATCATCGACTGGTTTTTCACTTTTTGTAACTCATAGAGATAAAAAGTACCAAGTATAGTTGCATTATGCATATCCTTCATCCAATACACAGCGGTTGGACATCTTGGAATAAATTCAGTATTAACAAAGAGCTTTAACGCCCTGACTACAATTTCCCCAGTTTTAGCCTTGGTTGGTCTATCTTATTAATATGTTGTAATGATAAAGAGCATGTTTTGTTTCTCTGTTTAATCGGAATGATAAGTTATGCCACTCAAATATGCTTGGTATATGTCTTATCCAAAACTAACGCCCGTTTTTCTTTGAAAACTTTCTGGCATACTCATGGACAGTGAAACCATCTTGCTTTTAAACAGACAAATTCTCATTGCCCCAGTTTCTTGCACACCCTCTTTCTTTATTTGTTGCGTAAATTTTGACTAGCCAGTTGTTAGTGATCAGGATAGAAATTAGTCACTTTCTTTAATGGCAAAGGGTTAAATCTAGAGGAAATAAGTTTTGGGGGAGCAGGTGAAGAGTTCTATGGGGATTTATATCTGAGAAATAAGCCACATCTGTACCCAGTTGACTCATAGTGATACAATAGTGCCCCAAAGGTTGATTGATTAGATTTAAAATAAGTAACATTAGTGTCTTTGTAACTACCAACTCTACCCTTGAGCATTATTTTGAGTTCATGGTCTCTTTCAACTCCGCCTATTGTTGGCTTGTTATTTCCATAACCAGACATCTTGAATACCACAGAATACAGTAGAGCCCTCACTAGACAAAGGGGTATTTTAACAACTTTGTCTACCATTCAGAGCATCCAGACCACCTCACAGATGTCATAACCACAAGCATTCCTCATTAATCAAACTACCCGAAGATCATAATTGACCGCTCCGAAAAAATTGCACCTATTTCACTGAGAAGACTACTTTTGGTGTACTCACTTGACATACCAACCAATTAATACCTACTCTAGTTAGTGTAGAAATTTCTGGTGCCCCTATCAGATAAGAGAACTGGCCTGATGGCCCTAAAGAAACAGTTGGAAAACAAAATATACATATAAGGTTATAAAGTCAGTAACAACCAAGTACCAATTTTAAAATATAAATAACATTGTTTGTCGTAAAATCTTCATCCTAAAGAAAATTAGTTTGTTAAGGTAATAAACATGTATAGCATTTACTCTAAAAGGGAAGGTGGCTATGAAGTTGCACATAAAATAATAAAATCATTCTTAGAAGTAGTAATTATAATAAACATATTTCATACATTTGTCTCATGTGAAGGAGTTTACCTATTCGTTGCAAACCAAGTTATGTTAATAGCTTTAGTAATAACTCTCTGGATGTTAGTGCATTAAACAGCACTTTCTGTCCAGTTGCACTCAAACACCCCATGGTTCATAGAAGAGTATGTGTAACCTGCATCTCAAAACAAAACAGTGGTATTATCCTTCTCTCAGCCTGTGATATGAAGTTAAGATTGGCACCAACAGTTCCCCTATTCGGTGCAGCTAGGGTAAAAAACGTATCATCAAGTACCTCACTGAAATACACTCGAATGTGATCTACCTAGTTCACTGTAAGGCACTGATGAACACTGGATTCCTTAAGAGCTATCATTTGATGCAAAGATAGAAGGGATGTGCAGGATACCATATATGACTGAGCAACTTCACCAGTTTGTCTAAAGCAGTATATATCGAAGCATTTAAATGCAAAATCTAGATCGGAAAAAAGACATGCACGTCATGCTGCGGGAGATAGGATTCTGGAAAATTGTATTTTACAACAGGTGAAAAAGACCCCAATACTGTTTCACACTAAAATGGATCCACTACATGAAATCAATATATTGTGTTGACCATTACCCGTATCTGAAGGACAGCATGTTTAGCTCTGACATTCAAAATGATGGAGGCATTCATATATTACTTCTATTCACATTAGATGTGTGTACTAAATATGAACATGTAGATTTCTTTTGAGTGTCACAACCATGATTCCCCTGAGAGAGAGGTAGGTTTTGAATACTCTAGGAATGTGATAAAGCCTTCAAAGGATGTAGCACTGCAGTACACAGTGGTGGTCTACGAAGTAGTACCTGAAACAAAGAGTGGCGGCTATTAGTTTTCTGTCAAAAGGTGTAGACGTTGGTAGTTGGGATGGTGGAGGTGTTAATGCATGTGATGGTTTTGACAGTTTCCAGAAAATTTAGGGCTAGACATGAACACTTATAACGGAGACAAATGAAGTGTGGTTGAAAATAAAAGGGTTGAGTCGAACAAGTTTTTAATATTATATCTTTATGTTCTTCTCCTTCTCTCTATTTTCCTTCCTACTCCTATCTGATGATGGTTTGATTCTACTCCATGTTCTCTTTCTCAACTTCTATTACCATATTTCCAATAGTCACCATCTCTTTCTTCTCTTCCTCTTCCCTGGTCACCTCATGACACTCATCTAGTGTTACTAGCGATTTAATCTGTCAGAAAGTACTTTGATAAAAATCTTTGGATTGCTGTGAGGGATAAAGATGAGCCACGGGTTCATCAGTATATGTGGAAAGTAAAGAACACTAAGTGTAGATGAAGTGGTGTATGGTACCCGGTTTATGATTCAGTTCTCATTCTATCAGCTATGTCAAGTAGTCAGCAAATAGTTAGTGCTCTTTTTACATCTATATATTTAATCTTTTTTACGCTTGATTTTAGCTAAAATGGATCCACTACATGAAATCAATAGATTGTGTTGACCATTACCTGTGAATGAAAGACAGCATGTTTAGCTCTGACATTCAAAATGATGGACACATTCATGCATTACTTCTATTCATATTAGATGTATGTACTAAATAAGAACATTTACGCAAGGGTTTGTGGGCATGTAAACAAGAGTATTTGATCAAAAGTAGAGATTGATAGAAATACTGTGTTGATAAATACATGTAATACAAAACTAGGGAAATACATAATTTGTTTATTACTGACTTGTTTTGTTATTTACTTTAATACATGTATATAAATAAAAACGTGTAGATTTCTTTTGAGTGTCACAACCATGATTCCCCTGAGAGAGAGAGTTAGGTTTTGAATACTCTAGGAATGTGATAAAGCCTGCAAAAGATGTAGCACTGCAGTACACAGTGGTGGTCTACACAGTAGTACCTGAAACAACGTGTGGGGTCTGTTAGTTTTCTGTCAAAATGTGTAGACGTTGGTAGTTGGGTTGGTGTAGGTGTTAATGCATGGGATGGTTTTGACAGATGCTGTGGAGTGCAATTGTTTCAGAAGATTTAGGGCTAGACATGTAAACTTATAGCGGTGACAAGTGAGGGGAGGTTGAAAATACACTCATCTAGTGTTACTAGTGATTTAAGGTGTCAGAAGGTACTTTGATGAAAATCTTTGGATTGCTGTGAGGGATAAAGATGAGCTACGGGTTCATCAGTATATGTGGAAAGTAAAGAACACAAAGTTTAGATGAAGTGGTGTATGGTACCCGGTGTATGATTCAGTTCTCATTCTATCAGCTATGTCAAGTAGTCAGCATATAGTTAGTGCATGTGTGCTCTTTTTACATCTATATATTTTATTTATTTTAAGTTTGATTTTCAATTTAATTTGTACCCTATAACTCCTTACTGGGTTCCAAGGTATGTTGTGAGTGCTTTCTCATGTAACAGAAGATGGAATATTCTTCGTACATTTGTATTCTTGGGACCCTGTGGTTTGGAAAATTGTCTGTGTTCTCTACATGTAAGCTAATGTCTACATTGATAGGCAGAAATTGATGTGGTATTATATGTATAGGTGGTATGTTCTAGACTTTGTTATCATTCACCAAGTTAAAATCTAAAATCAAAAGTTGAAAAACTAAAATGTACGACAAGGCTGCACTATATGGTGGTATGCTACTGTCTTTTTGATTTTATAATCATCAATCTATGTACAAATCATACGTAAATAGCCTTAACATTGATTTGATACAACTTTGGGAATGGGCGAGATCTCACCTTATGGAAATGTTTGGGATACATGGTTACAAGGTTATGCACCTTTATAGATTCAATCTTGTTACTGTAGTTTAAATCGTGGATAAATGAACATGATAATAATAAGAATTTGAAAGACCATTTGAAATAGTCCATACTTCAGTACATGTGTGCCTGTCTTTGTATTCAATCAGCCATGTGTAGTTCAAATCAGTGAGGTATGCAATCCCAAAGTTTAAAAAATGAAATGAAATCTAAAATGAAATATATTGTGTGAATTTTATACCCAGAGAATAAAAGGTACATTAACATTTGTGAAGTACATACTTGTAAAGGATTACCTTTCCCTTACACCTTGCATTTGTTCTCAAAAAGTAGAGTCCATGTAAAATAATACATGTACCTATTACAGCAAAATGTGAAACATGTTCTCAAATTAAAGAAAATATGTGATATTTTAGAAAACAAACAAAATAAAACTTGTAAATCCGTAAGTATGGGAAATAACTAAGTGAAAAGATATATTTAAAAATGATAGGTTAACTTATTCATTTACAAATCAATGCACGCCGAAAACTTAAAAAATAAAATAAAGATATAAAGAAAACTATTAAGCAAAAAATAAGAAACAGGATATAAAGTATAGAAAGTATATAGATTACAAAAACTAACAAGCAACAATAACTTAATGAAAATGTATAGTAAAGCAAATGCATGAAATTCACAAAATTAAAAGATCAAAGGTAAGAATTGTAAATCAATGTGAAAACATTCATAGGTTTTGCGAAGTACCTACTTGTAAAGATAACCTTTCACTTATGGCCTAGGGCCTGCCCTGATGGAAGTGTGGTCGTTGCCACTTACTGCTGTCTCTCACCACTGCCTTGGTTTGAATCCCTGCTGGGGCATTTAAAAAAGTTGCCAGCAATTCAGGGTTAGGAGAACAAGTATGACAAACATTAAGAATAAAATGAAAGTATGAACAAACGTTAAACCAAGAAAATGAAGAAACATGTGAAGTATAAAAAGTAATTGAATAACAATTGACACATTTTCAAACATGTCCAATAGATGGGTGGAGAACCATATTGAAAGATTTGTCATGTATCATTCTAGAATGTGAGAAACATGAATAAGCCATAATAAATTGATAGGGGCAGTACAATTCATAAAATACCCCAAATGTACATTCAAGGGGTGTGGGTATCAATAAGAATTGGTTCGGGTAGGCCTCAGACAGTTAAGTTAGATAGGGCACTTACCTATGGAAACATCTCCAAATTACCAATAAGTTGAAGGGACAGTACAATGCTTAAAATGCCCAAAATGTCTGATAGCTGGTCCACTCTGAATAACCTGGACATATAAATAACCTGCTAGAGTTAAAAGGATGAGTAAAACACATAGAATACCCAAGAATATCCAATAGAGGGGGTGTGGGTATCAATACGAATGCTTTGAGGCTGGTTGAGTTTTATGGGATAACAAAATACTAAAAAAAATCCAAAATGTCAAAAGAGGGGATATGGGTATCACCCTGAATGTTATGGGGTAGGCCTGATAACTCTTAAGTTAAATGTGACAACAAACTACTATGAAATTCCAAAATGCCCTTCAGAGGGGGTGTGGGTATTGCCCTGAGTGGTATAGGGTAGGCCCAATAATCTAAGTTAAGAAGAGTAAAAAACTACTAATAAATCCCACAAGTGTGATTGGGTGCCATCCTGTATCATTAAGATCACAAGTAATTCAACTAAGGTGTAAGTAGTAGTAGTATCTTGAGTAAATCCCCAGTCCAAGGTATGGGGTTAGTCTGTCATTTCATAAGGAACATCTTCACGTATGCACCTAATTAAACACCTCCCCTTTCACTAAATCACCAGTGTAAACAATATTGACCAAGATGCCAGGTGTGGGTGAGTCACAGGGGATTCCAGAGATAATCCCTTCACACCCTGGGACTAAGGCCCTGATGAGGTTACAAGTGGCTTTGTTTATGGTTTCTATAAATGTGTTTCTATAATTAGAGATAGTATTTCCCTGACTGGTATGGGATAGACTTGATCACTCTAAGTTCAATATGACAACAAACAGCTAAAAAAATCCAAAATGTCCAATAGAGGGTCAGGGTATCACCCTGAATGGCAATGGGGTAGGCCTGATCACCCTAAGTTCCATTTGACACTAAACATCTAATAAATTCCTAAATGTCCAATAGAGGGGGTGTGGGTAACACCTTGAATGATATGGGGTAAGCTTGATCACTTTAAGTTCTATTTGACAATAAACATCTAAAAATATCCAAAATGTCCATCAGTGGGGGTGTGGGTATCACCCTGAATGGCATGGGATATGTCTGATCACTCTAAGTTCCATTTGACAATAAACATCTAAAAAATTCAACAATGTCCATCAGAGGGGGTTGTGTCAGCAGATTTCTTTAGGATGTCTAAGTGTGATATTTTACACACACACATACACACACAGTAAAAACCATATGACATGTACAAGAATCTGTAACTCTAATGTAGGTGTAAACTTATTATCCTTATTGGTAAGTGACATTTTGGTTATCAAAATGATTAACATTGGAATAATTGACTTTCTCTGGAAAAAGAATGAAATGAATAAATGTAATTATAATGAATAATAAATAATAATAATAATAATAATAATAATGAAAATATAAGTGACAATAATAAAGTGATTGTATGACAGAAAAAAAAGAATTTTTTTATAGAAATGATAAAATTAATAAAATGACAATAATGAAATTGATAAAGCAAAAAGAAAAGAATAAAGTGAATAAATAAAGAAAAAAAAACAAAAGAAAAAAAATAATAACAAAAATGATTATTATAAAGTGCTTTAATAACAAAGAAAAAGAAAAGAAAAAAAAAGATCAAAAGAAAAAAAATAATAATAACAAAATGATGATTATAAAGTGCACAAATAACAGAAAAAAAAGAAAAGAAAAAAAAGAAAAAAAGAAAAATAATAATGATAACATAAAAATGATAATTATAAAGTGCATAAATAACAAAGAAAGAAAAGAAAAAAGAACAAAAGGAAAAAAAAATTATGATATAAGTATATATATTTATATATATATATATATATATATATATATATATATATATATATATATATATATATATATATATATATATATATATATATATATATATATATATATATACACATTATTCCTAATGATGCCAGAATATACCAAATTATAGTTGTCTCTAGAAACCCTCTTGTCTATGGAGACCCAGTTGTCCATGGAAAATCCCTGTTGGCTGATGACAAGACATAGGGCAATGATAATACCTGTGTAAACATAACACCTGTGACAGATTAATCCCCCATGACGTCATAAATTGATAATTAGATCAATCAACAGTTGATTATAGTAACCCAGTTGTCTATACCAGCCCAAGTTGGCCAGGGGAAATCAGAGTTGCCTAAAGTGCCCCAAGTTGCTTATACCCCCCCCATTTCATCAGGCCAGTTAGAGTAATACATCCCAGTGGGCACAAATATTACCTGAATGTTACATGAATGTTCTATTTTGGTTGGAATATTCTGAACCAATTATGAACATTTCAGCACTAAATGTTCAGGTCCTTACATCCTTACATCCTGGAATGTTCTTATTTGATGTCATATGGATGTTCTATTTTGATTGGAATGTTATGCACCAATAATGAACATTCCTGCAGCCTTCAGGTCTGAACATTCCTAAAATGGCCCCCTTGGTAATCAACCGCTTACGAAATAATAACCGATGTTTTCTCCGCGCATCGATAACAACTTCAGGTTGTATTTAGTTGTTTTTTTGTTAGTGGCTGCGACCACTTTTTGTATTAGGGTGCTGTAACCCTGGAGCCTTATGGACCCTTTTTCGTTTTCTGTTTCGATATTCCATATTGGTTCGTTTTGTTTATTTCCACAAAATGATGTATGCCTCCAACTTTTGTAAACCTGTTTTACAGTCAATAAAAGATACATACATGCCCACTTTTGCTACCAGTCAAATATGTAAGAAATGGACTTTGATTGTGCTTGATGTATTAATGTCTTATTTCATGAGTACTCTGAAGGGGAGGCTTTTCATTGTGAGGGAGAGACTATAATCTTGGAAGTATTCAAGGGGACCATCCTGATAAACAGTAGATTATTGTTTCTCCTCTTGGATCCGTCTGACCCAGAAGTGCCAAAATTTGTTGACCTGCCTACGCTGGATGTGCATAGCCTCAAGAGGATATCCAGGGACTGCATCTTCTCCCTGCATCTCAGAAGGAATGCCTTGTTGACAGACAACAGCTCGTTATAGACATTGTGGTGCATTGTGTAAATAGTGTGTGTGCATGTTTTTCTACGCAGTTTAGTTAGTAGATTAATAATATTGTACTCCCGTTCGTTATAACTGACTTTATTCACATGTATACAGCTCCTACAGAGGAGGGATATATCACTAAACAAGAAGTAGTCTCAAGGTGCAAAAAACAACAAACTACAAAAATGATTTTGCAAGATTTACTGTATGTCACTTTCTATAACTATCTATATGTGTTCTGGCTAGATTACATAACAGCCATTAAAGATTCAATTGTGAAACGACAACCTTTCAACTTTACAGAAGCATGCGCTTTGCATATATTGTACAATTCCACAATTGCCTTGTTTAAAATAGGGATTAAATGTATTGGGACATATGGAAAGCGGAGAAGAGGTAACTACTAAATGGGGCATTATTTGCAACTTCTTAGAATATGAACAATTGAGATTAAGAATTCACAATTTTTTGAGAAATCATATGGATGGTACAATGGTTATAAAGCCATGTTTGCCTTTTCTAATTCACATCTCAAATCTTTCTTTAATGGCTTTGCACATTTCTATAAAAGTATTGAGAAGGCCAACAGAAGCATATTATTTCAAATGAAGGCAAAATAGGAAGAAAATCTAAATGATGCAGTCAATTTCGATCACATGAAAACATGCTTCTGACTCTATAATAATGTACTTAGTTGAGGTGTATACAGTTTAAGAATCTACACAATAGATTAGTGACCCAGACATTATTAAAGAAAATAGGCAAATACTGTCTATACTGTAAAGAAAAGGATTCTCAAGTACATGCACTACTTTATTGTCCCTCGACCATTCAACTATGGAGTAATGTTGAAAAATGGGTGAGAAAAGATATTCAACGTCATTACAAAATGTGTGACTGGGATAAAGTGTTTGGCAATCCCAAGTCATCCTTCATAATAAATGCTGTTATTCTCACTGCAAAAATACTATACATGAATAAGCAAACTGGTAAAGAGATTCATGTTAACTTAAGGCTGATAAACAGCAAATCTCATCTCAACTCAGAAAAGCAAATTTCAATATGACCATGCCCCAATTTGATGAGAGGTCCAATATAGTACGTGTATATGATTCTTTAAAGCACTTTGAAAATGGATATTGAAATATTTTGCCTTTTATTCACTGTCATTTTATTAACTGACATTTACATTGCCTTTTTATTGTATTTAACCTTATACATGCTTTGAGGATTATATGATTACCTGTGGTTGAAATACAATTTAATGACGCATATATATATGAAATACAATTTAATGACGCATATATATATACTTATAGATACAATAAGAATCATCTCTTTGACAATTAAAAAAAAGATAATTTTGCAAGATTTACGGTATATTACTTTGTATAACTATCTATACATGCAATGACTCAGCCCACAATCTCTACATATTGATTAAGCATTTAAATCCTGTATACATCGTCACAAAGATGCCTTTTCTGTATCTATCAAAACATCAAACTATATTTGTACCTGTATAACAAAGTTTAAATATAATGACAAAGTAAATTAATCCCTAATAGGTGTGTTCTTTCCCAGTTTAACGTGGCATTTGAAGAAAGTCATCTCCAAGCTAATCCATGATGTCAATTTACTAGTAACTTCTTCCGAATAGGAAATTCAAACCATTATGATATACTTCAAATGTTTTCACTTCAGCAACAGTGGCCTCTTAAATGATCAACCGAAGTAATGGCCAGGAAGAAAACTGTATTTGTTGCATTATTTCAATTTTTAGTTATAGCAATTTTTGAGATGAAATAAGAATGGTTCTCCATATTGTTCGTCATACAATGATTTGTTCATAACATGTTATTTATTTAATGAGGACACTCCTGAGTATTTTGAAAATGAATGAATTAAAAGAAGGAATCATGTCAACTTGACTGCTTAAATTGAAAATAACACTAAAAATTAATATGGCTGTTTAAGGTATAGGGAGCATTCAGTAATGTTTAGATACCCTCCATATGAAATGCTGTATAACGTGTTAATATTTTGGCAGTTTAATTGATGTGTTCTTTGCACAGCATGGAGTCGATATCTAATAAACTGCGCACCATTACACGGCCATCCTATCCCCATGGTATTATCTGACATAATAGCTTGACATTCAACACAGGCACAAACAGATTCAACTGCACATCAAAGGCAGCTACCTGCCAAGCGCATTACTTTATAATCACAAAATTAACACTGTATACAGTAGGGGCTAGTATTTCAGATCAAACTAGGATCAAAGTCCCAGTAGTAGATGCTCCCGAAATGCACCTCGATCAGTAAACTTAACCCAGTGGGCACAGTAACGTTCATGTAACATTTGAGGAATGTTCGCCCCAATATTCGAAAATGATTTGCTCATAGTTCAGAATAAAAATTGTATGAATGTTCAGGTGAGAATGTTCATAGAATGTTCAGAGCTGAATTCTAAATGAATCATTTGGATTCCGAATATTGTCTGAACATTGGAAGTTGTCTGTGCAGTGGAAGCACTCGATAACAGTTCAGTTTTTATAATATAGGAAATACCTCAATTGAATGTTTATATAATGTCAAATCTGAACATTCCAGGAATGTTCGAACCTGAAAGTTGCAGAAAATGGTTATTAATGGTGCATGACATTCTGATCAAAGTAGAACTTTCCTATGACATCAAATAAGAACATTCACTGAAGATTAGGACCTAAGGGGTCTCTTAAATGTTCATAATTGGTCCAGAATATTCCGACCTAAATTGAACATTCATACAGCATTAAGGTAATATTTGTGCCCACTGGTAGATTATGCAATAACTTTTGTGTGTGACAATCACAGCAACAATTTCACCTTTTTAACCATTTTGCATTTGGAGCGTACATAATGTCTACCAACTTCTTAACTCTTCATTCTGAGCAATAATTGAAGAAACATTGGCAAAAGAATTGTTTATGAACAACACTATTACACTTTTCACCCAAGATATTCCTTTAGGACATTTCTCTGGCTCTGGGAAAGACATTATCATGTGTACGCTCCAGATGTTAAAAAGAGATCAAAGATGGATACTTTGTCATCAGAACTTTTCAGCGAAGTATGTTGATCTTTCTCCATGAAATGTCTGCTGCCTATGATGGAATAACCACACCTCGCCTTCAATCAACACCATCTAACTTTCTGATTCACTCATATTTTCCATAGTCTGAAAAACATAACGGGAATTTTTTCTCACCCAAATCAATTAAAATGGCAATACTTAAGTCTTTATGCACATTTTCTTACCATGTAATTATATACGCTCCTCTCATCCTTATTATCACTCTTAAGCTTGTTCTGCATTTCAATTAGTTCTATACAGAGAAAATCATAACTCATTGCAACGGATATTCCTATTGAAAAGAATATTTTCTTAATGAATTCAATAGAGTGAAACATCTGAGATGTGAACACTTTGGGACAAGGCAAAATTATCTACATAAGAGTGTGTTTACATATAAAGATGTCTTTTCAAATGTAATTTGGTTCAATTGGTCTCTGTCATACTGTGTTCACAATAGGAGGCGTTCACATCCCAGAAATGTTCACAGTATAATTTCACTCATATTGCACAATACAATATTCTATAAAACACAAGCAGAGTTCAACGTTTTCTGGAACTAAAATAGAACCGAAAAGTGATACCAAAAATATATTTTATCATTTAGTAAAAAAAACACTGCTCTTATAATAGTTTGGCAAAATTAACATATCTTAATCTTTTTGCTGCTGGTGGCTAATTTGGCAAATAAATATGATGCAAAAACCTTAAAAAGGACTGAAACCCTCACACATGGGTACCCTTCTAAGAGTACCCAAATGAATACCAACATGACAGGCTTCAGCTGTTTTTCAAAAGTCTTTGTATCCTTGCGCGTTGGATGAAAGTAGCCTTTGCATTGGAAGGATCAGAATAGGTATAACCCATTATCCATATTAAGATTAACTGCCTATTTCTCTATCATGACTCTACCCTTGAGACTGGCTTTGAGTCACAACAAATGAATATAAGCAAAATTCCAAATTCCATCTCTCCCCTGTACTTACCAGAACTGTTGAGCGTATCCTAGTATCGGATGAAGGAGGCCTCAAGTTCTCATTGCCCTCCTCTGGCTCTGCAGGTTCACCATGCAATGGCTCAGTGTAGTCGCTGTCAGTGTAGTCACTGACCTCAACTACTGGGGTCGCCCCTCCACTTACTGACCTGCTGCTCTGCACATCATTGTTATCCCCTACAATATCAACAAAATACATTACATATAAATCTTCATCTAAACCTTTTATGTGAGAGAGTAAATCATCATCCTAATCCCCAACAATATCATCAAAATACATTACATGTAAATCTTCATCTAAACTTTTTATGGGACAGAGTAAATCATCATCCTTATCCCAAACAATATCAACAAAATACATAACATGTAAATCTTCATCTAAATCTTTTATGTGACAGTGTAAATCATCATCCTAATCCCCGACAATATCAACAAAATACATTACATGTAAATCTTCGTCTAAACCTATTATGTGACAATGCAGATCTTTAGGAGGCTCTGGCGAATAAATATTGTGAATATTCCCTCCTAATTGCAAAAACAAATATCTCCCCCACTGTAAAAATGACAAGCTAGAAGCTAAAGAAAGGAATGGCCTTCTTTGGGTGAACCCCTGAACTTTTTGTTTATGATCTGGCAAGAGATTTGCAGTCATCAACTGTCAAAAACATGCTTCTCTCACAAAATGATATATTTAACTGATGCACTCATAGTGTTGAAGTCTTGAAAATTAACTCAACATTGCTAAAATATATCTTCTAAAATGCCACTGAGAAACATTCCCAATCCATCCATTAGGCCAAGAAAAATTTAGGTATCTTGATCACATTAATCTCATTGATTCACAGAAAAGGTACATATTGTTAAATTGGTTGAACATCTAAAAAGATACATCTTTTGCAGACTTGCTGACTTGCTGAAAAAAAGTTGGTTTAATCTCAAAGGACACATTTGTTGCACTAATATAATAATCTCAAGCTTAGAGCCTCAAGCATAGGATCCAAAACCTCCCAAATGATCTTGCAAATGAATCAAAGGTTATCAAAATTTAATCAAGTAATGGAAATGACATAAGAAAGAATCATCCCTGACAATTTGAGAAGATTTTGGTATTTGATAGTTAAGACCCTAATGTTGATGCAGATGGGAACTGTGCAAAAAACAACATGTCTCCCTTCACAAGGGAGGGGGGGGGGGACATAAAAAATATCCAAAGACATGCACATACATTGCAAAGAATTCTGTTAATTAAAATGAAGAGCTGAGACTACGGAAGTGAAGAAAATCCAGATGCAATTAACACAAACTAAATCCTAACTTGACTCTGAGATGTCGTATAAGTCTTCGATAACCCACCTTCCTCTAGGTGAACATGTTGCCCAGATTGTGTATTCAATTTGCGTGTTTTGCGTCTTCGGTGCTTCCTGCAATGTAGATATGGACTTGGGAAATGCAAAAATAATGATATAACCAATAAAATAAATATCTTAATGACATACATACTGCAATACTACATCTCAGCTATTAATCTAAACTTACTACGGATATGAGATCAATCTTAAGAAACAGGATATGTGAATCAAGAAATAAAATCGATTGTAACAGTAGGGTACATGTTTTTGAGCGCTATGTGTGTTAGTGATATTTTTAGGTTACCCTGTAGTGGTGATGCCTGCACTGCATGTGTGTGTGGAGTCACCAGACCATCACAATGGAGCGTGTATTGTATGTCGCTGCAGCTTAGGTGTGATATGGTCACCAGACCAATATAATGAAGCATGTATTGTATGACACTGCAGCTTAGATATGGTATGGTCACCAGTCCATTACAATGACGCATGTACTGTATGGCACTGCAGCTTAGGTGTGGTATGGTCACCAGACCATTACAATGAAACATGCCCGGGGGGGGGGGGCACTTGGGTATTTAGGGGGGCGCATACGTTCGTTATCAAAATTAAAAAATACCCCTAAAGCACTGATTTCTGGCCAAAAAAGCACCCTTATTTTAATAAAAACGCTGACTTTTAACACTAAATAAACACCCCATCTTTTATCAAAACACTGACATTGGATGTACGGAAACACGTATTTTGACTTTAGATTTTATAATCCTCTGCGTGTTTAGCGGCAGCAAGTGGCGGCAGCAAACTCGGATGCCCAGATACTTCGAGAGTCACTCCGCGTCAGAGCTGCGTATGTTTCGTGGATTGTAAGGGTATTTTGACCCCCATACTTCGTACCTGGGTACAAAAAAGTACCCTTCTTTTACAAAATCGCGGACATGCGGATGTCTTCAAAAAAGACCCCTTCTTCCGCGAAATACGTAACTAAGGTGCGGCCCCCCTCTGTACCTGAGTGCCCCCCCCGGGGAAACATGTACTATATGACACTGCAGCTTAGGTGTGGTATGGTCACCAGACCATTACAATGAAGCATGTATTGCGTGTCACTGCAGCCTGGGTGTGGTATTGGCAGATAGGTGGTCAAAATCGCTTGACCATTACATTTGTGTGCTATAGGGTGCTGTATCTTGTTATGTTGTATGCAAAATGCCTATTTCCTTCTGTATATAAGTTGGTGTGACCAGCACCTTCTCATTTTGCACTGGGCAACAGTGGTGTAGATGTGCAGTGGGGTAAATGGAAAGGTGTGGCAATTTAGGCAGAGCATAAGGAGGCCGAAAGAGGTATGTATGTAGTAAATGCTGTTTCTATGAAGTACAGAAGTATTTGATCTAGACTTTCTAATATTAGTATGGCAGGGATAAGTGACTTTAGTGGTTTACTACTTGTATTTCTGGTTTAGCAATGAAATAGTCTATGCAGTAAAATATAAAGTAGGTCATGTATTTTCATGTCTCTTAAATTGCTGGTACTTGTGTATTACGTGTGTAATGCATGTACATATGTTAATGTAATGTTAGTCGATCATATTAAGTGATCCTTGTATTTTGTTTTATTTGTAGTTTCACGGAGGTTTGTGCGAATAACACCTGCAGTTTTAACCTGTTGGTCATGTCGTCTTTCCACAGGCAGCTATATTGATCAATCATAGTCAAAAAGTTAAAATGTGATTCCATTGGCATGCATCTGATACATCTAGATTGGTTGAATTGAATAAGAAAATGTTGACTATTCATTAGATTTCATTTAGTATTTGAACAACTTTCCTATAAAATATAAACTTGAAAGGAACATTTGTAGTCTACATAAGTATTGCATATTCCCAAAAAGCTAAAATTGGAACATATGAGTTCATTAAATAGGCCCCATTTCTAATGATAAGATTCATCAAACAACATTTGTGTCTTGCAATGAAATTTGATACCATCTTCCTTCATACCCGACTGTTGAAATTGTCATAAAAATATCTTTAATCATCTATCTAAGCTAACTTTAACTTGTCTGTCATTAGATGTCTTTTTTCCCTCTGTTTCGTCCCCTTAAGTCATAGTTAAAAACCCTTTTAGTAGTTAATTCAACCTTGTTTTATTTCTTGTAATATTATTGGTATTATTTTCACTTACATTTTCGTTCTCTTGTTCTGTTTGCCTTTTTGTGTTTCCGTACTACCTCCTCCCCCTCCTTTGAATCAAACGATTGATAACATTGATTTGTTTAAAATTGATTATAAATATTAGATGTACATCTTTATCAAAATACATTAAAAAGATGCCATGGTACATTACTTCTTCTGACTCTAAAACTAACTAATATATAACTTTCAATCAATGATTTTTCACCAAGGTTCTTATTTTAAAACATTAGTGCATATTCATCAGTCAGACCACTTGAGTATATGCATTGAATAGTGCATAAACAGATCATTAAACCCTTATCTAATATTGATCAATTGATTATTACATCAACTCAACATGGAAAAATATGAAAACATCACATAGATAACTTTTACCACAATATCATATTATGAGAGGGAAAAAGTTCAATAGTGCGCACATCTCAAATGCTAAAGTTACTTGAAAGTCATATAATCATATATTCACAGAGTACATTCTGACGTTAGAAATAAGTACATACACACTTACATACAGACATAAATACACAGGCACACATACACACATACAATATTATACCAACACACATATTTTTATAGATAATTCTCAATACCTAGATCTGTTGAAGGAGCCCATTAGTACATGTAGAACCTATCCTTGTTCCACAGGCACACCCAAACTCTTATACACTTATGAATGATTCTCAATGCCTATATTGCTTGCTATCTGTTGTGTTGTAGGAGCCCCTTAAATTGATGGCTCCTCTATCTTCGTACATCTTCTCGTGCATTTCTTCCTGTTTGTCGTTGGTGGTTCTAAAGCTACTTTCCCACTATGAAGAACTCTGACAAGACCTTGCCGAGAACACCCAAATTTGGTGTTCTTGGAAGATTCTGCATGTCACTAGCTCTTGTTTATTCGTGTTTGTTCCTAGGAACATCTCAGAACATCTTGGCTGAGTCCTAGCAAAGTCTCGAAGTTTTAAACATGTTCAAAACATTCTTGGAATTTCTTGAGTCATGGATCAATGATTTATGGTCCTAACTCATTTCTAGGAGTGTTCCTAAGACATTCCTAGTATATTCGTCTTAATTCTTGTGTGTTCGGGACCAAATATTTCATTTGAAAATTCTTACCGTATTCTCAGGAATGTCCTAGGAATGTCCTAAGAACATTCCTAAGAATGACTACAAATATGATAGGACTACCAGAACTAAGTAGAATGCATCACGTAACTTGCCTGAAAGTAGCGCACTTTATGTAAACATGGCATCATGGGACAGAGGCACATGAATCACTAGTTCAAGAAAAGCTCCAAAAATATGCAAAACTGATTAGCGAAAGAAGGAAATAAAGATGAGTGAACAAATGGATGCTACCAAGGACAGCACAGGTGAATCATCATCCCCGAATACCATTCAATCTGTGGCAGAATTTGTGAGAAAAAACATAGAACCATTCAAAAAACCTACATGGTTTTGGGGATGGACTATCCAAAATTTGTTGATCACATCTTTTAAGATATTGTAGTAACAACAATTGTAATGAATCATGTGAGTATCGACAAATAGAGATATGTTAATATGTTGAAAATAAACTCATTTGAATATTGTTCAAGTGCTTTTTTGAGTTTATTGGCCTTTAGTCTTAAATCATACTTAGCAAACTTGTGCTACTGTCCTAGGAATGTATTAAGAGCTACTTAGGAATGTCTTATGTTGGTCTTGGTAAGTTGGCAAATGTCGTACAAAAGTCTTATATATTCTTAACTTACTCTCAAGATATTCTTAAGACTATTCCTTAGACATTCCTAAGACATTTCTTAACAACTTCTTATCAATGTCTTAACTTATTCTTGCCCATGTTTGAGGAACATTTTGGGCACGGCTTTCAGACAAGTCCACCCCCTGCTGAGTGAATTTTGAGTTCTTGTCTGAGTTCTTGATATGGGAAACTAGACTTATCCCCTTCGCCGCATGCATGCACACACACACACTCACAAACATATGCACCCACATTACAGGAATTGTGCACAGAGCCTACAGCCGGCAGGCCCCCAGAAGTGGGGTCCTCGTTACGGTATGTGGCTTGGCTGGGCTGGGCTGGGCTGTGCTTCCTGCTTAGGAGCCCCCCCCCCCTCAATGTTATAGGCGGTGATTTTTAGCTATCTATATATATATATATCAAATCAAGTAGGCTATTAGAGGGGGTGTTACATAAAAAGAGACAGCCTCACAGATTTCCTCTCATAGAAGGAAACTGAGTATAAAAGCAGTTTTAATGGAAATGACTACATACAAGTGGAATATTTAGATTAGGAAGTATATAAAACACCGGCTTGCAGCTTAATACACACTCATACATTTATAGATAATTCTACATACCTAGATTGCTCGCTATCTGTTGAAGGAGTCCCTTAGTACATGAAGAACCTATTTTTGTTTCACAGGCACACCACACTCACACTCACATACACTTATCAATTATTCTACATGCCTATATTGCTTGCTATATGTTGTAGGAGACCCTTAAATTGATGGCTCCTCTATCTTCATTCATTTTCTCGTGCATTTCTTCCTGCTTGTCGTTGGTTGTCACACCCAAACATATACACCCACACAATATCATACACTCATGAATAACTTTCCATACCTATATTGCTTGCTATCATTTGCAGAACCCCTTTGATGTCTCCTGTCTCTTTGTACATTTCCTCGCGCATTTCTTTCTTGAAGGTTCTGATCTCCTTCCTAAGCTCCTGCGATAAAAAACTTTGATGCCATAATGCTGACAAGGATTGTGAGAAATGGGCCGTTGTGTTCTATAGGTAATACATGAACATCCCATTCGAAGTCACAAAAGCAAAGCAATATGGGTTGAAATTTTGTCAAGGATGGGAAGCACATCTGCATTGTTTAAATGCAGTAATCAGCGGAGGATCCAGGATTTGAGAAGGGGGGTTCAGTGTAGTTCTGAAAAGTGACACCCGTGGCACCACTAACAATGATTCTGAAAACACCACCAGGGGTCAATCAAAAGCAACATTGCAGTGGAATATGAGGCACCTTAAGATACTCAAACTTTATGTTTCCAATAGAAATATTGATTTCTAGTTCTGCACAAAAATAACCATTTTCAAAACACACCCATTGCTTTTATTTTGTCTATGTATACATGCCTCTGCGTCTACTTATCGATGTTCACAGTACAGGCTAGACAAAGTGTCACCAGAGAGTTTTATTTCTAGGGAGTGGCGACAGGAGGATGCAGCTGCCTCAGCAGTCAGGCACTATCGCTATGCAAATGAGCTCCTATCAGTACCCTACTGTCCATATGCATACATCTGAGCATGTGCAATGCTCTACTTATCATCATGATCTGTGTTGGTGTGTGGACTAATCGTACCACAGGCACAAGCTTATTTGCATCTGTGGTATAGGGGAGAGTGCTGATATGGATATGGCTTAACCAGAGAGGTATATACCTAGTTAATAACCATATAAATTAGTATGAAATGTTTTGAGTTATAAGGTAAATAATTACCAAAAGTATGTAATGTTTAAGTCTTAACTGGGCAAACAAAAGGCACCCTGGACACATGAACTAAACACCTGGTGCAATTGCAATTCCTTCCTGCCTTTTGTTTCTTCAGGTCTTGAAAAGACAATTAGCTAATTGGTGTCAGACAGGATAGCCTGAATAGCACCCTGTCTGAAGGGATAGTCTGTTGTCAGCAGGCAGATACAGAATTACAGTTAAGACATTTGATTCACAGACTAATCATACAAAGGTGTCATTTTAGCTTGGAAAATCTCAACTTTGTTTGGTGGAGGGAGGGGGTTCATCGGCCTCTTAAACATCTAAATAGTTTTAGTTTTTACCTTTTGAGGTGGCTTAACAACCTGGGCATTATAGGAATGTAGGTGAGTACTGTTAAATGACTATGTTAAATTAATGTTAACCTCGTTGCAATATAGGCATACTTTTGCTTCAGTTTAAGACTTTTGGCGTGTCTTTAGGATGCTAACATAGGTTTGTGTCATCAGCGCTTTATCATTAAATAACCCCTTATGTGACGGCCTATTTCTAGTTTATTTGTCCGTTGATGCCATGGACCTGGAGTTTACCTCAATTTTTAGACTTCAAAATCCTGGAAACTAGCATATGCAGCACAGAATAGCTTATAACAATGATACAAGGAAATACTATTCTATTATAATTTCAAAACTTTACATCAGAGAAAAAATGAAAAATGTATAAAAAATGTCTTTTATTCACCATTCAGCATACAAAATAGCAGAACATATAATTCCATTGATACCTTAGAAAAGGTCCAGAAAACCGGGAGAAAAAACACTGATAAGAAAGCATGGTCTAGTACTTCATGCTTATGCAGATGATACGCAACTCTACATCTCTATCAAACCTATCAATCAGCGTGTAGTGGACGAAGGTGTAGCTAAGTTGGAAAACTGCCTCACTGACATCTATACATGGATGTCTTAAAATAAACTGAAATTGTATGCAGACAAGACAGAGGTGCTGGTCATAGGTACCCCACAGATGCAGGCGAAAATCTCCATTCCTAGTATTACCGTAAATGGTGTAATAGTAACAGTTCTTAATGAACCCGTGGGTAATCTGGGCGCTGTTTTTGATCCGAACATGAATATGTCTGCACATGTATCAAAAGTTATCAAGTCTGCAAATTACCACCTTAGGAACATTGGAAGAATAAGGAAATTTCTCAATACTGATACAACCAAGAGTGCCATCGTCTCACTCGTGACATCACGCCTTGACTATTGTAATGGACTTCTCTGTGGAATCACTGATAAGCTGCTATGTAGGCTCCAAAGTGACTCACCAGCCAGGGTGGAGGGGGTTGGGCGAACCATCTCGCTACCCCCCCTGGCTCAGCCATTGTCTTGATTTATTCTTAAAGTTTCCTCTAGATCATAAGTTGAAAGTTTGTATATTCTTAGAGGTAGATCCCAGTGGGCACAGTAACATTCATGGAACATTCCATGAATGTTTCGCTGAACATTTGAAAATGATCCTCTCATAGTTCAGAATGAAAATTGTATGAATGTTCAGGTGAGAAAGTTCATAGATCATAGAATGTTCACAGCTGAATGCTCAATGGATCATTTCGATTCTGAATGTTATCTGAACATTGGAAGTTGTCCGTGCAGTGGAAGCACTCGCTAACTGTTCCTATATTATGATATAGGAAATATCTGAATTTAATGTTTATATAATGTCAAATCTGAACATTCCAGTAATGTTCAGACCTGAAGGTTGCAGGAATGTTCATTATTGGTGAATGACATTCAGATCAAAATAGAACATTCATATGACATTAAATAAGACCATTGCAGGAGTGTTAGGACCTAAATGTTTCTGAAAGAATATTCCGAGTACAATTGAACATGTATATAATATTCAGGTAATATGTGAGCCCACTGGGATGATTTCACTCACCAGCTGGTCACTTTAGTACAAATCAGGGTTAATGGTATACCATAGACAACAGGTATTCTTCAAAGGATAAGAAGAATTTAAATGATCTAGAAGTTTGAAAGTTGACGAGGTAAACGAACCCCCCCCACCCGACTCACCAAACAAACCTTAGGATTTCCTAGCTGAAATGTCACTTTTTAATAGTATTCTTAGCCTCCAAAGCAAACACCCTAGACCGTAAATGCGTAACTGTTCGTTATAAAAGCATAATCTCCTCAAACAGGCCGATCCCTGTCTGACACCAATCAGCTTGTTGCCGTCTCAAAGACTGACGAAACAAATGACAGGCAAGAATTGCATTTGGAACTGGTGGCCGAAGCGAGTATAGCAATTTGTTTTGATGTTTGTCCACAGGTGGTGCAGTGGTGCAAATGACTCACCAGCCAGGGGGGTTCGACAAACTACTCGAACCCCCCTGCATTGATAATAATGGTTGCCGCGTGTGGTCGCGGTAGCTCATTAGCTCCGATCTGCCAATATGATCTTAGTCATATTATCTAAATAGTTGAAAGAGGGTGCCCACATTCAATTTATTTGCGGTTACTTAGTTGATAGTGAACAAGCAGTCCATAAGCTTAACACTGTGGGGGCAAATCCTACCTAGTAGCTCACTGAGATAAGGGGGCGGCCACCTTGCCTGGTGTTTTAGTTAGCAGGTTGAATGGACCTCTTGTACTTTCAAACATATAAAAGATAAATTTCACTACTTGGAGAGGCTTAACAATGTAGACATCATGGGGATGGAGGTATGGCTATTGTTTACTATGCTTAAGTGATGTTAGCGTAATTGCAATACATGTATTGGGGAGGTTCAATTGCTGACTCTATTTCACCTGTGATATGACTTAACATCAGTCATGATAGTCATTTCAGTAAATTCCACCTTCTAATTCTAAGAAAACAATAATTTCAAGTTCGTTTATAAGGTGCAATAGATAAGTTAATCTCTAGCGTTATTCTATTTTCAAAGAAGTTTGCACACCATAAATAGTATTTCTTTTCATGTTTTCTGGACCTTTTCTAAGGTAACAATGGAATTATATGTTCTGCCATTTTCTATGCTTAATGGTGAATAAAAGACATTTTTTTTTATATTTTTCCATTTTTCTCGCATGTAAACTTTAGAAATAATAATAGATAATAATAGTATTTCCTTGTATCATTGTTATAACCTATTGTGTGCTGCATTTGCTAGTTTCCATGATTTCGAAGTCACAAATTTCTGGTCAAATCCAGGTCCATGGCATCAACAGACAAATTAACTAGAAATAAGCCCATGTAAACATAGTCATTCAACAAATAAATAACACAGTTAACAGTACTCACCTACATTCCTAGAATGTCCAGGTTTTTAGGCCTCCTCAAAAGGTAAAAACAAAACTATTTAGACGTTTGGGAGGTCGATGAACCCCCTCCCTCCACCAAACAAAGTTGAGATTTTCCAAGCTATAATGGCACTTTTCTATGATTAGTCTGCAAATCAAACTTCTAGATTGTAATTCTGTATCTGCGAGGCTGTTGACAGCAGACAATACCCTCACTCGGGATGCTATCCAGGCCCATCCCGCCTGACACCAATTAGCTAATTCCAAGACCTGAGGAGACAAAGGGCAGGAAGGAATTGTCTGTGCCATATGTCCAGGGTACCCATTGTACACCCAGTTAAGACTTAAACATTAAAAACTTTGATAAGTTAAAAAACTTATCTAATTTTTTTCCATATAACTTAAAAGCTTTTATGCTAATTTCTATGGTTATTAACCAGGTATATACCTCTCTGGTTAAGCCACATCCATATCAACACCCTCCCCTATACCACATATGTAAATAAACTTCTGCATGTGGTATGATTAGTCCACACACTGCTAATACAGAACATGATGATAAGTAGATCATTGCAAATGCTCGGATGCGTGCATATGGACAGTGGGTTACTGATAAGAGCTCATTTGCATAACAATGGTGCCTGACTGCTGTGGCGGCTGCATCCTCCTGTCGCCACTCCCTATAAATAGAACTCTCTGTTGAAGCTTTAAAATTTAAAAAACCCTTTCCTGTACTAAAACCTTGAAATATTCTGGATATATGGTAATTCATAAACCACCAGGTGAATATCACCTTGCATTTCATCAACTTAAGAGAATGCAAAAAGAAACAGAAGTCACTAAAACTAACTTTGCATAAATAAAATGACATTATTCTAGCACTTTCTTGCACATCTTTAGAAAAATAATACAAAGAGAAAAATATAGATGATGAAAGGTCAAAATATTCATTATGTAAATATTTTAGGTAATTGTACAGTCTTAGAAAATCTGTGAACCCATACAGAGACCGAAACAGTCACTCTTTTACGCCTAGAGATCTCCTTGAGCAGTGTTGTCTGGGCTGTTGATACTTTTGGTAATAACTTTGGAATGAAATATAAATTAGCAAAACATTTGAAGAAGAGAGTTGATTATGAGTTGCTTCTTCAAATATTTCCTGACTGAAAGTAGCTTTTATTAGAGAGATATAAACAAAACTATCAGGCAGTTTTGTGCAATACATGCAAGCATGAATAAGTTAATATGTAACATGAACACAAGGTGAAAAAAAGAGCAGCCCCGGAGAGCAGCACACCCCATGAGATTCATCCGTAGGGTCTGAGAGTTGCTTTGGTTTTACGATCCTGTCTTGCAAATATGCTTCCAATTCAGTTAGCTGCTCCTGGTAACTAGTAGATTGAAGAGCAAATAAATCTGTGTTTATCTTATATACGGATAGTCTATAGATTTCACACAGTTACCATCAATTACCAATAGTTATACACCTTCACCAACACTAAAAGATATATATGCTACATTAATAACAAGAATCTGTATATATGCTGTTCAAATCACCCATAACCGTTGTAAAGCAACATAAAGAACTATAGAATATAGATATAAAGAATATAGATATTATTTCATACAAATTTGCCATAAGTTATAGAAGATAATAATCCTACTACATTGAAATGAAAACAATATCTTAATGCTATACACATTATATATACTTATACTGATTATATGTCTTATAGCGGGGAAAGTTTATAATATAGAAATGAATGTCTCGAGGGTTGAACTTTTAAACCAATCTCTTTGGTCGCCATCAAATGGACTTTTCCCAAAGTCAGTTCTTGGGACTTTCACCATTAGCCATATGATGTTACCCAGCGGGCAAATGTACGTACAATGTACATACATTGTACGTACAAGCCGTACATATGGATTTGGTACAGATTGCATTCGGAATGAAAGTTTTTTGGACGTACGGGTCCGTACGTACAATGTGCTTGCATAGCTGTACGTACAATGTACGTACAAAGCTGTACATTGTATGTACGGTCCAATACCAAAGGAGTTTTTACATTACATATAAGGAAATTCTGAAGTGAATCTCATATAGGATTTCCCTATCATCACTTGTAACAAGTACAAATAATTTGGGATTCCTTGATCAGTGTTCCCTTTGAAGGAGTATTCTGTTCAAGTATACACCAATTTAGGAATCTGAAGTTATATTATACCATTTAAATTCTGCACTAAATCATGCCATGTGACCTATATTCAGTTTCTAGGCTTTATAATCAATTCTCTTGCTCAAACATGGTTATTGGTATCATAGACACTTAGGGAATAATTCTTATAGAATTCTTAAACAATTTAAAATGGAGTTTGTCTTAACTATCTACCCGGTTTTCTCAAAAAATGCCATTTACTGTGTTCACCGTATCTAGTTCGTTTACGTACGATATACGTATAGACATGTACGTACATTGTACGTACGAACCCGTACTTACATTGTACATACAGACCAGTACATACAAAATACATCCATGAGTGTGAACCAAAACCACATGCACAGTGACTTTGGATACTCAGGGGAAAATCTATCTGAACCTAAACCGAACGTAATCCGAATGTTCCGCTTTGGTACAGGGTGCGAACCTAAACTGTACATACAATGTACGTACATGGTACGTCCATGAGTGCGAACCTAAACTGTACGTACCATGTACGTACATTGTATGTCCAGTGCCCTCTGGGTATATTTATTCAGTAATTTCTCAAAGGTGATTAACCTGAAACATTAAATTGTTTCCAAAGAAAACAATTCAAAGACACCAAATGACATAAATCCCTAATTATCAAATCCCACAATAAATAGAATAGTCCGGGAGGCGAGTGGTAGAACCCTGCACTGAGAGTTAAAGTTTTTTTCTTTGCTGATTTTTGTAGGCTATGTATTGGTCTAACCTTTTCAGGTGGATGACCGCCGGTCACCCTTGAGCAGTCTTCGTATTAACCCTTTTGTGTTGAGAGTGTTGCCTCCAGAAATGGCCGAAAATTTGGACATCCTGTTAATATTCCATACCACCCATGTTCAAATATGTTGAAAGCTGACTAAACTATAACAAACAAAAGACAAGTAGTGTAAAAAGTATACTAAAAATATGATTTTACTCCTCCAAATGCGGCCTAGATGTGTTGATTTTGAAGATAATGAATCATATGACCACTTAAAATGTTGGTATTTACAAGCCCTCTCTGATGGCAAATCAACTATGCAAATTTGGTTGATAATGAGGTCACCAGAGATCAAAAGATCACTAATTCTTTACTTCTTTGAAATCTTGCTATGATGCTTTTAGCCCCCCTTCCAAGGCGATGGACAAGCACTCTTGATACACCCCTTAATTTGTGCTCAAAGGCAACCTGATAACATTCAGACCATGACATTATATATGTGTACATTTTCAATTTGGATTCCACTGACGTGCTGATGGTTCCCACACATTTAAAAAAATTGTAACTTGTCAGCCTGTGTAAAGCACTGCTTAATCAATTAATTACTTCTGGAATCATCTATCAACAAGTGTTATGGTCTATACACTATGCACTTCTAATATCAAGGTGGCATACCCAAGCTTTGTTAGTGGAGTCATAATTGCATTAGGGTGTAGCAACTCAATACATTTGAAAAAGGGGAGTTTGAAATCACATGGTGTCTCCTTGAAAAAAATGTTGGGGAAAAGGTCTCATTTGAGCCGATTTTTGGCTAAGGCAGAGGTGTTAGAAAGTAATTTCAAGGTTCTGCAAAATAAAATGCTGACCTCCTTACCTCTTGTTACCTAATTGTTGACTTGTGTATAATTCATCTTCTATAAAGGGGTCCTCAAATATCTAGAAAGTTTTTTGTTTGCCCTATCCCTGTATTTTTGCAAATATTTATATTGATCCTATTACCACTAAAAAAGTTAATTCATAGAATATGAATACATCAAATATTGTGAAGACTTCGATAAAAACACTAAATACTAAGGTGCTATCTTAAAAGGCTGGTTCTTCAAGACAATTAGCACATTGAAGCAATTGACTTCACCTTTACATACTCCCTGTAGATTGGACAAACTGCGTCTCAATCTATAACTAAGCCAATGGCCTTCAAATAGCAATGTCTCATAGCAAATTTCAATATCACATCATTTGTCTTTCGTTTATAACAATAAGGTTATTTTCTAATGTTCCCAGTGGGCACTGTACGTACAATGTATGTACATTGTATGTACAGTTGGTACAATGTACGTACAATATACGTACATTGTACGTACAGTGCCCGCTGGGTTGTTAAACATGGGTGGAATACAATATTAGCAAGGTGTCTATGGGAACAATTTGAGGGGAAATATGTACAATAAGTGCCAGCCCTTAGTCAAAAACTGGTGACCTTTAGACCTCTAGTGATTTATTATTGACTTAATGATTTGCACAATCAACCTACAATCAGAACGAACCATTCAATACTGACAATTTTAAGTGGTGACATCGTTTGAAACAACAAATATAGAAAGCGCTTTAATCAGTAGAGGAATAAAAATCTGTTTTACTATATTTTTTCACGTCACTTACCTATCGTTTGTTATTGCTTGGTCTATATTCAGGCAGGGTCTTCGCCAGCAGGGTGTCTGGGTGTCTTTTGGACTCCCTGGTTCATGAAAAATACCTGATTTTAGGTAAAAAGACACCCTAGATGTTGGGATGTGTTTTTTTTATAAATACTAATTCAAAGTTAAATTTCTAAAAGGTTTAACTTCAAAAATGACAACAAAGACATTTTGTGAAGAATTAAGCATATACTTACTTTATTTGAATTGTAAACGTGGAACGGCCGTTCACTTTGATTGTGTGCGTAGACTAAGAGATGAATTGTGCTCTTGTCATGTATAAATATGATACATATCCGAAGTGTTCTAATGAACTTTTGTTTTATTTTGCAGATCAGAATCTGCCGCGTCTGGAGGTAGCAGAAGCAGCTGGGTAATTGGCATGGCTCATGTCTGACGTATGATGTGTCGTGTTGCTGTCCGTACATGTGACTGTCCCATGTCTGTGTGGTTTCCGAGTTGAGTATAAAACAGGAAGTGGCAGTATATGTAAATAAAAGTACTCTGTGTTTTGTGTGTGTTCTTTTATTGAACTCAAAAATAGCTGGGTCCTCGATGAAGGAGTCCTGTAGGTAGGGTAGTGTAGTCTGAGGTAGGCTTTGGTCCTCATTTGGTACCAAAACAGTCAAAGTGCGAAATAAACCACCGACGGAGTCAGGTAGATATTTTAGTAGGTAAGTATCAACAAAGTCAGAATAGTGTCCCTGTGATGTGGGATTAGAGAAACTGATATAGACTGTCATGATCTGTGATCTTCGTCGATGGGTTGGTGTCGCAGACATATACGTAGTCAGGGTGAAAGTAGACAAGACTGGTGTATAGTGCGGCACGTAATATGAAATAAATTAGAGGGTCAATCGTGACACTAGATATCAGGTCGGTAGTTTTATCTGATATTCCAATAGTGAATAAGAAAGGGATAGTTTCTTATGTTTAGGTGAGTGGGTGGTGGGTTACCATCTCAGTCAGCTAGATATCGTGAGTTTGGATATAGTTAGTCTACTAAGTTGAGTCCCAAAGGGACAGAACTCCTGAGCCTGAAGATCCATTTAGCTTCTAGGTCTTCTCTAGCTAGTTTAGAGAATGTCGCGTTTGGGGGTGTCTTGACAAACTCCAGTTTGTAGAACAAGACATCGTGAGTGCACTTATGGCCGGCGGAATTGTAGTGTCGGCCAACCACAAGGTGTTTTTTCTTTTTACGAATTGAGGTGAGGTGCTTGCCCGCTCGTTCCCTTAAGGAGCGTTTTGTCTGGCCGACGTATATCTTTGAGCAGGTCTGACAAACTAGACAATAGATCAGGTTGTTAGAATTGCAATTCAATTTGTTTCTCGGGATATACAATCTTTTAGTGTAGGGGCATGTTATTCTGCCCGATTTATTGATGAGTCTGCAATATGTGCAGTTCATTCTAGTGCATTTGTTGCTGTATTTGCTTCCGGACGGCTGGTGGTTGCCGTCAGCAGTCGTAAGCCTGGCTCTCACTAGGAGATCTCTTAGGTTTTTAGGGCGTCGAAAGCCCCTTATGACTGGTATTTGGAGGATGGGCCGCGTAGAGCTTGAATTGTCAAGCATATCCCAGTTGTTTGACACTATGTCAAGGACTGCCCTGAATGATGGGTGATAATCAGTGATGAGGTACAACGAGGGGTCTGACTTGTTGTCCTTGTTGCGATTGGAGGGTCTCTTGAGTAGCTCCTCTCTGTTAGTATGATAGGCCTTATCAAAGCCACTCTTGATGATGTTGTCGGACAGTTGGCCTTGTGGAAGGATTTAGCTGGTTTGCGGCATTGAATGACAAAGTCCTCTTCATCACTGCAAATGCGCCTCAGCCTGAGGAAATGGCTGTATGGAATAGATTTTTTGCAGGAAGTGGGGTGGCAAGAACTAAAGTCTAGATGGCTTAGGGTATCAGTGTCTTTAGTGAATAAGCTAGTAGTTATTGCGTTGTTTTTGATGAGTACTTTTACGTTCAGGAAATTAATTTCTGATTCCGAAATATTAGATTCAAAATTAATACTGGGAAGGCATTGATTTAAGTGATTAAAATAATTTTGTAGTTCCAAGATGTTTTCGGACCAAATCATGAAAATATCATCAATATAGCGCCGCCAAAGCAGCGGTTGGATGCAATAAGTATAAACGAAATTTCTCTCGAAGTAGTCCATGAGAGGTTGGCATATGAGGAAGCTAAGCGTGTGCCCACTATACATTCCACATATATCCACCAACAGGGATGAATACACAATCCCGCTTAGGGCGAAATAAATGTCTTGCCCACCGATTTTGTGCGCATCTGATGAGAGACCTATTAGGCCCGAAACTGTCAACAGAGGACCACGTAAAAGGGTCCATTGTTATCTAGTTAGAGTGACGTTATCCGACGTTAGGCCACTTTTTTAAAAAAAATTTTTTAGGAAAAATCCCTCGTTGATTTTGGGCCCCTCATTGAAAAAAAAAAAAAAAAAAAAAGAAAGGAAAGATAAAATAAATTTCCTTGAAAGCAGTATTTGTGCATGCTTTATAAAAGAAAAAAAGAAAATAAATATATACATATTGTTTCCAAGTTGCTAAATAGGAGTCAGGTCATCAATATTTTGTTATCATTTTACTCCCTAGCAGGGACTAGATGGAGCGGGCAATATCCAGCATGGTGCCGGGGTTCCCACAACCCCAGTACTGGGTATAGTCACCACAGGCTTAGGAGAACAACTCCCTAGCAGTTTGTGGCTTCCATTGGAGAGAGGAAGATGGGTCCTGAGAGGGTCTAACCTCTCCACCTCCCCTTCCTCCTCACCCTCGGCCTGGTCCAAGAACTGGTTCCGGGATGTTGCCAGGGAGGAACGGCCCAACCTAGACCTCGACGGAGACCTAGACACCTAGCTAGAGCTGCACTCGTTGAGGGAGATCAACTCATGAGCTCACTACCCGTTTGACTCGTGAGCTCATAGCTCACAGACGCACGGAGTTTAAGAAACAACTTTTTCTCCAGCCAAGCTATTAAGAAATAAATACTTACTGGTGGAGATATATTAACATTTTAAAATGTGCTGACTGGGTACAAAGGTCAGTATAACACTCTACACTGCTTGTATGCATGGGAGATTGTAAACAAGACATGTCTGCGACAAACAGTTATAAGTAGGTGTGTTAGGTGCTCTGTATAACGTTTGTGTTTCCAACATAGATGAGCTCACAAGTTGACCACTTCATCTCGAGCTCGGCAAGCCTGCCCCATTGCTTGAGCCACTCGAGTTTGTGAGAGGTGAGTGCAGCTCTACATCTAGCGGGACTCATTTCTCTAACCAGGACTGGGGAGGGGGATGGTGAAGGGGAAGGACAGGGGGGGGAGCGGTCTACCTGTGGGTGATTCCTTATAGAGTCTACTAGGGCTGGGCTCGATAAGCACGACATCGAGTGATCGGCAAAGTCGTAAGAACAATGTTCAACATGAGAGGAATCAATTGCAGAACTCGATACGGCCCCCCCTTCCTCCATTGTTTTCCCTACCCCCAAAATACAAGAGCCTACCCTATTCTTTAAAAAGATCGTGGTGCTGAGCCGGCCACAGGCGGCCGCCATAGAAACTGCACTACAATAGATACTATCGCGCGCGGTAGTACTTGGAAAAGTGTGGAACGGGCCACGCAATGTATTTTACATGGTGATGGTCCGGCCCCCACCACACTTTTCTAAGCACTACAGCGCACGACAGAATCGAATCGAGAAAATCGACATCGAGAAAAATCAAGCAATTAATCGGATCGCAAAAAAATGGCTGCTGAGCACAGCCCTAGAGACTACGCCAATCCTTATGGCGATACTGACGGCAATCTAGTAGACTGACTCCCCCCCCCCCTTTTCTTTCTACTAGTGCGGGCAGATTTACAACCCTTCTCCTTTATACCAGTGCTACCTGTACCTTCGCTCTTTGAGGTACCCACACTATTTGCGGTACCTGCACGCCCTGCGGTACCAGCGCTCTTTGTAGCACTGACACTCTTTGCGGCACCCTCACTCTTTGTGGCACTGGCACTTTTTGCTGTACCCACGCTCTTTTAGCTAGCCGCGCTCTTTGTGCCCCTGGCGCTCTTTGAGGTACCCAAGCTCTTTGTGGCATTCGCTTTTTTTGCGGGACTAAAACTCTTTAAGGTACCTGCGCTCTTTGCGGCACCCGCACTCTTTGAGGCACCTGCGCTCTTTGAGATACCTGCACGCCCTGTGGTACCGGCGCTCTCTGTAGCACTGGCACCCTTTGAGGCACCTGCGCTCTTTGCAGTACCCGCGCTGTTTGCTGCAGCCACGCTAATTGCGGTACTGGCGCTCCTTGATGCACCAGCGCTCTTTGAGGTACTCGTTCTCTTTGTGGTTCTACACTCTTTGAGGAACTCGTGCTCTTTGCCGTGCCTACACTCTGAGGTACTCGCGCACTTTGCAATACCCGCACTCTTTGCAGTACCTGCGCTCTTTGCGGTATCTGTGCTCTTTGCGGTACCTGTACTATTTGCAGTACCTGCATTATTTGTGGTACCCGCGCTGTTTGAGGTGATCGCAAAAAGAAGTTGAAGAGCCCATAGTTAATGTAGGTGCGGTGACCACAGAACGTGATACTGCGGTTGAGAGGCTCTTCTCACTTTCTTGACCAAGTCTGGAGATGTTCAAATGTTTTAACACATGGTAGACTTAGATTTCTGGGGCAAACCATCCAATCATATGAAAGGATACCTGTATTCATACCCTACAGAATGTATACAAGGGTTTCTGACAATAAAAAAAATTATGGCTAAGCTTGTATAACCGGCTTTTCACTTTTTTATTTTTTTTACTTTTTTTTCTTTTTAGCTCCCTCTCGCATTGATTTTGGGAAAAAAATCTTCCTAAAACAGAAAAAAAAAGATGGCCTTACCAGCGCGAAATACTCACGCCGTTCTATGCGTGATGCGTTACCGTGACAACGTTTGTCCTCACGTGTAGAACAGAGTGTTAGGGATAGACGCATACGGCAGATCAATTCAGTTGTACTTTCTCGTTACAACCCGACGGTCAAGTTAATCTACAGATTAGACGTCCCAAAGATCCCATCCCTCGTTCCAGATATAATTACTTTATTTGTCAACGTACATAATCAGTGTAATGATTTTTACTTTTTCAATCAGGGATTTTTGACACCCTTTATTCTTGAAATCTCATTTTGGACACCCTGTTATTAAAATCCTGGCTAAGTCCTTGTATTCAGGATTTGTTGCCATGGATGGTCGAAATTGTTAGCAGGTGGTCTGTTTTTACAAATTGAGGGTAAATGAATAGGAAATACGCCTTTTGCTCATAACCGCTAGGGGTGCAGCAGGGGTGCAGATGCAGCCGGCTGGCAGCCTGCGCCCATTAGAATAGCATAGGGACGCTAGGGCAGGCCCCCTAGAAGTTCCACATAATGTGCTTAAAATGTCACTTAGTATCATCAACCTTTCCTGAAAAGATGAATGTGAATATTCTGTTGAACAATGTAAACTTTATTTGGGTAATAAGACTCAGATTTCCTGTTAATACATGTAATTTGACTCCCTTCAGCTTCTCACTGGGTAAAGCTTATACCAGATCAAATCTGATGTCTGCTACAAATTTGTTTCAAATCATTTACTCTCCCTGTCCTTTGTAATTTAGTCTATGGAATACAATCAATATATATTGTATCCCTCTCTTTAGATAGTTGTACACCCTCATATGCATAATTCCTTCCCCACATTGCCAGTGCTAGTTCTGTAGAAGCCACTGAGCAGTCAGGTTATTTCACAGAAATGATTTGACTGATAAGACGTTATAACAATTGAAAAACTGTGAACTGTTCCCAGCTTTATATAGATTACAGGTTTAGTGGTAATGAGGAACACCTTATTTCTAGAGCATTTTCTGTGTGGAAATGAAAGCACCAGTTGTCATTTCTTAGAAAGAAGGGAAAGGATATTAGCCAGATCATGTAGGGATCTTCTCCTAAAGGGAACTTACTGGACCCTTTGACAGATCTTGACTGTGTTGGTGAATAGATATCCTGGTGCTAGCAATACTCTGTTTTCGAATAAGCATAGTAGTAATGTTTGACAGTGAATCTTAATCACCTAGCAATTAACTTAAACTGTCTTCTGGACAATAAAATGAAAGAAACTGATTATCCTTTTATTTCCTATTAATTTCTACTAGCTGATACCCGTGCACAATACGGGCTTATACACAGCATATCAGTTTTATCAGATGAGAACAGCCAACATTAGCAGCCAAGGCAAGATCTCTTCATAATCTTTCTAATAACGTCGTGATTTCAGGATCCACAATTACTAGTTTGATATATATTTTGCCGAGAATGTCGGGAAATCAGAATATGTGTTCAAGGCGTTTACATTCAATTATTTCTCCGTGATTACTGGGCCTTAAATGACGATTTTGATATATCTAAAAAGAACATATTAGGTACTTTCTATATATATAAATTTTGTTGTCTTAAGCCCAGTAATGTATAAATGCAGTTTATATGATGTTTTGCGACTTAGGTGGTAGCCATGATATATTGTAGGAATTGATCAAGGGAGGTAGGATATTGTGGCAACACCTTAGTGCCCTGCCCAGTCAGCAGCCAAAATCTTGCCCTATGGGCTCGGTTTCTACTGCTGACTGGGCCAGGCACTGGTCTTGCCACAATCACCTACCGCTCGTGATCAATTATACCACATGTCTTACAAACGGTTTTGCCAAGTTTTTTTGCTTTAAATGAAGATCTAAACTAAGCTCTCGTTGTAACATTCTGGATGGTGCAACAACCAGAGCATCATAAAACAATAGGATTTCATATTGTTGGAAGCATATGCATGGGAAGAGCTCTTTGTGATCTTTCTAACAATGTCGTGACTTCAGGACCCACAATTAAAATTTTGATATATTCTAAAAGAATAGATGACTGCCTTCCAAAATATATAACATTTGTTGTCTTAGGCCCAGTAATAAGTGAGAAATCATCAAATGAAATTGGACATATTTGCCGAGAATGTCGGGAAATCAAAATATCTGTTAAATGTATTTTGATTCAATGATTTCTCTGTGGTTACAGGGGTTAAAATTACGATTTTAATATATTTAAAAGGAGCATATTATGGACTTTCTAGATATATGAATGTTGTTGTCTTAAGCCCAGTAATGTATAATGCTATATGATGTTTTGTGGCTGAGATGGTAGCGATGGTATATTGTAGGAATTGATCACCGGAGGTAGGTAATTGTGGCAATACCAGACCGCTGCCCGAGCCCAGTCAGCAGCCAAAACCTTGCTCTATGGGCTCGGTTTTGGCTGCTGACTGGGCTGGGCGCTGGTATTGCCACAATCACCTACCTCCCGTGATCAATTCCCATTATATTACAAGGCTTACAAACATGTTTTTTTGGCAAGATTTTTGCTTTAAATATAGATCTAAACTAAACCTAAACTATTGTTGTAACATGCTGGATGGTGCCACAATTGGAACATGATATAACAATAGGATTTCCTATTGTTGGAAGCATATGTATGTGTGACGCTCCCTTTGTTGAGGGAGGAGTTTATTTACAATAATAACCTCCTCCTTCAACAATGGGAGCGTATCACATACACATGCTTCAAACAATAGCAAATCATATTGTTCTATGAAGAACGGATTGTTGCACAACCCAAAATGTTGCAACAATCGGCTCATGCTGAGTTTAGTTTAAATTTTCATTCAAAACAAAAAAAACTCCACAAAAACATTTCGTGTAAGTTATTTTCACTTCAAACCTAGCTATCGCAAAACTTCAGCCCCCCACTAATCGGCATGCATAGCCACAGCATCAGACTTGGAGCCGTTTCGGAGGAGTTACGGTCACAAAATTTGGAACCTGCTATTAATATAGAGATTCTTACTGTGGCCTTAAAGAGTTAATCCATCCTAAGTATGGGGTTATGAATACATTTCTTTTTGTCACGCCCCCCTGCACACTCCTTGAACATATCCATGCAAGTTACAGAACTCCCCTGCCCATTTTCTTAATTTCTGCTTGCTATTATGGCAGCCAAAAACAGCACAATTAGTTTTATGTAAGTATGATGGGAATCAATCACCTATATTTTCATTAAACCCTGGAGAAGGAAAGAAAAGTGTTGAGAAGGTTCTAAATTGTTTAAGTCTCTCGTATATATACATACATCCTATCAGTATGTCTATCTCTAAATGCTTAATATTGAAAAATAAATTACGGTATTTATGCAAAATACATTCAATAGATGTTTGATAAGCTCAATATTGCATGATTTTCCTTAATACACCCTCGGATGTGTTGCATTCAATATGTTAACTGATGACTCAGCACAGTAATAAACTAGAATTTAAACAAGGTAGATGAACTCCCATGGGCAATCTTTTCAACATACAATATCTCATTTGAGGGCTTCTGAATGGGTGCAAAATTCTCATCATATGTTCATAATATCCTTACTTCGGTAGACATTGCTCCTTAGTCACAAAATCCAGATATTTTTTACCGCAAACACATAATTTATGATGGACCCTGCATAAGCTGCACTGGTCATCCTATGTGTTTGTATGGAAAGGAAGTACTTCCGGGTCAACATAGCACCCTTTGACATCTGGATTTACATAATGGCTGGCCACATGGGGGCCTGTAGTCAAGTCGCTTATTGCCACAGGACTAAGAGCAATATTGCAAGATTTCAAAGAAGGCAATTATTGATGACCTTTTGACCTATCTTGACCTTGTTAGGGGTCTGATTTGCATAATTGACTTACTATCAAAATGAACTTTAAGTCCAAACATTGAGTGTTTATATGATCTCTTATCTTAGGTTACCAGAGATCTAGGAAGCATTTTATGGAAGACCAAAGTGGATAAAAAGAGCATTTCTTAATATCAATAAATGATTTCTTAATATTAATAAATGATTTCTTAATATTAATAAATGATTTCTTAATATGAAAAAAATGGCATGATCTATAAATATCAATAAATGATTAATAGATGCTTAGCATTTCTTAATATTAATAAATGATTTCTTAATATTAATAAATGATTTTCTAATATTAAGAAATCATTTATTTATATTAAGGAATGGCATGATTTCTTAATATTAATAAATCAATTATAAATATCAAGAAATCATTTATTAATATAAAGAAATCATTTATTAGTATTAAGAAATGTTGAGCAGTTACTAATATTAATAAATGATTTTCTAATATTAATAAATGATTTTCTAATATTAATAATGAGCGCCATCTTTTGTTTGCTGAGGGAGTCTTTACATGTGAAATAGTGAATACCCCCTACACGTGCTTAGGATAAGCGGGACAATTTGACCTTGTTGTCTGTCAGATGTCAATTTTAAGTGTATATTTGATCTCTTTTCCATCTTGATATGATTCCCACGGAATTGTATATGGATAGTATACCTTATTTTGATGAATAAATACATGTTAACGGTTGTAATCTGAGAATAGAGTGGTCTCCCGTAAAAAGTAGGACACCCAAAGATTTTACAATTTTCAATTTTGGGCACACAGTTTCAAAATTCTGGTTAAGACAATACTAAACTATACGTATTAATTTATAAATAGAATTGTATGAACTAAATTCTACAAAATAATGTACAACTCCCTCTCTGCCATTTTGAAGCAACTGCCATGTGCTAGGGAGCATTCATTATTTCATAAAGAATTGAATAGTTCAAGGTTTCTTCAATAGATGTCACTTATTTATTAATATTAATATATGATTTTCTAATATTAATAAATCATAGCATTACGTAATATTAGAAAATGATTGATTAATATTAAGAAATGATTTATTAATATCAAGTAATGATATATTCATATTAAGAAATACAGAGCATTTATTAACATTAGATAATGATTTCTTAATATTTAATAAATGATTTCTTAATATTTATAAATCATTTTCTAATATTAATAAATCATTTATTAATATTATTAAATGCCATGATTTATCAATAATAGAAATAATTTATTGATATTAATAAATGATTTATTAATATTAAAAATTCATTTTTCTAATATTAATAATTGCTCTGTATTTCTTAATATTAATAAATGATTTATTAATATTAATAAATCATTTCTTAATATTTATAAATAATTTATAAATATTAATAAATGATTTCTTATTATTAATAAATATTTCTTAATATTTATAAATATTTATTTATATTAATAAATATTTATTAATATTGATAAGTCAATTATAATATTAACAAATCATTTATTAATATTAGATAATGCTCTTTTTGTCCACTTTGGCCTTCCATAGCATTTTAGTTATTTGAAGAATAAAGTTCAGTTTGAGTATATATTTCACATCACTTATCTTTTGTTTGTTATTGGTTGGTTATTTTTCAAGATATGTGAACAGGGGGTGGTCTAAATGTTATCATGTTGCATTCTTGTACAAAGTAAGGGGTAAAATATATCAAGAGTGCTTGTCCATGGCCTTGGAAGGGGGGGGGGGGGATAAAAGCAATATGGTAATATTTCAAAGAAGTCAAATATTGGTGACCTTTTGACCTCTGGTGACCTTATGATCAACCTAATTAGCACAGTTGGTTTGCCATCAGAGAGAGCTTCTAAATACAACATTTTAAGTGGTCATATGATTCATTATCTTCAAAAACAACAGATATAGGCAGCTCTATAATTTTCATAGGAGCAAAATCATATTTTTAGTATACTTTTTACATTACTTGTCTTTCGTTTGTTATAGTTTAGTCAGCTTTCAACATATTTGAACATGGGTGGTATAGAATATTAGCAGGATGTCTATTTGTATAAATTGAAGAGTAAAATGCATCATTAGTGCCTCTCCATGGCCTTGGCAGGGGGCCAAAAACAATATCTCAAGATTTCAAAGAAGGGAAAATTCGGTGACCTTTTGACTTCTAGTGACCTCATTATAGACTTAATCATAAATGACCTATCATCGGATAGAGCTCCTTAATGCCAACAATGTGACTGGTCACATGATCCATTATCTTCAAAAGTAAGAACTGTTGCTGGCTTTTTGTTTTCCCAACCCCAAATCTTTAGCCATTTTTGAGGCGACACTCTCAACACAAAAGGGTTAATACAACAAATTGCTCAAGGGTGACCGGCGGTCATCCAGCTGAAAAAGTTAGACCAATACCTAGCCTACAAGAATCAGCAAAGAACTTGAACTCTCAGTGCAAGGTTCCGCCCCAAAATGGGGGTTGGCTCCCGGACTAGAAGGCAATTCAATTAAGAAGAAAAAGGCCCAAATTTCAATTCTAAATACTTCTATTTGAAATGTTACCTTTATCAGGTCATCACTGCCATCCTCTGTAAAATCATCATCATAATACTCATCATCACAGCGAAATTTTTCCTGATGCTCTTTTGACAGGCCCTCTTCAATGTTTAATATTGTGATAGCGTGTTGCATGGCAGCATGTGCCTTTGCATTATCGTACACTCTGAAATGATATGGATATACATTGTATAATCACAATAGGTCAAACGAATCAAAATACAAATATCGCATAATTCTTTTGAAATGCAAAATAAGCTATACCTTTGGTTCACTTAAAAGTAGAAAACATAGACTAAGTGTGACATTTATCATAAATTGAAAACTGAATAATCAAAATTCTTATTGCACTTTTCCTTCCTTGTGTGTTCAAAGTTATTATGAATATTCTGTTCTCCAGCCACTTGTAGAAAGTATGTATTTGTGTGCAATGTAAGTCCCCCATACCCAGAGCATGGGTAGGTTGATTAAAATGAGAAAAACAGTGAATGTTGATTTGGATTAGACGTTTATCACACTTTTTCTTCCACATTAAAACTAAATCATTTTCTAGTTGTTAATGGTCGTGGAATTGTTGAAGTTCATGGGTGAAATTTTTGACTAACCCCAAGTCATTGGCAATTTACTCACATGCCTCAAACAATATCCAAACCCAGGAGTTTTGGCAAGAGACAGCGACTTGTTAGTGGCAATGCTTTTGACCACTAAATTGGAGCAGCCCCTGAATAACACTCGAATCGATTATCCTATCCATGGTTGTACTAGCCAAAACAGCCTCAATACTTTTATATTATTCTGATGAAAATATATTTACAAAAGAGTTGATGCAGTTCTAATACTCAGAACACAATCAAAATATCTTCCCTAAATATTCAACAAGTTTATTCCTTATTCATAATATAATTCTAATAAAAAATGAAAAATATTTGTTTAAGTCATACTACTCTGAACTAAATCTACACCTCTTCTCTAAACATTCAACAATGTTATTCCTTATTCAATGATATAATTCTGAAAAATGTATAAATTTAAAGATATTTGATGGACTCGCATTACTCAGAGCAGAATCTACACCTCTACCTTTAATATCAATTTAGGGGTACTCTCCAATGGGTCAGATTTTACAGGTATGTGTCCAACTTATGGAGGATATCAGTTATGCTGAAATGGTAGAAAATTGTTTCAATGCACCCTAAGAAAATGTTGGTTTCCATTTGTTAATGAACTTATATAGACCCTTATGAAAACTATCATTCGCACTTAAATGATGAAAATTGATTTCAAAGCATCCTCAGATAATGTTTGTTCCCAACGTATTAAACTAATGTATAGACCCTTTTTCTCACCTTTGGAATGTATCTGAGAGTAAGGCAATGAAGAGATTGAGGCAGATGAGGGCTGATAATGCCAGCCACATGGAAACTAGGAGAGGGGCCATCAACGAATCCAAGCGCTTCATTTTCTGAAACATAGAACATGTATATTTAGTGATTGCAACCACACAAGGGACTTTGATTTTGGTGGCAAAATTCAAAATCAGAATTAAGCATAAATTTACAAAACATATAGAAATTAAGTTGTAGCTTTCCCAATTAAATATTTTTATAAAGATGCTTGATTCACAAAAGTATTGCCAAAATTGTCAAGGTGTTTTCAGGTGCTATAGGCATACATGGCTTAACTAATTTATGCCAGTGGTGACCATAACCGCCTCGCCTCATTATTTTGGTCATGTCTCAAACCAAAGTAATTTTTCAGAAAATATTTGAAGGAGAAATGTGGATCAAACAATTGCTTACAACTCTCGCTCAAATACTTTTGAAATCAATGCTTAAAACCAAAGTTATTCATAAAAATGATTATAGATCCAGTCGACGCTTGTCAAGGAAATCTCTAGGCCTGAATGAGTTAATCAACCAAAATCACTAAGAGTCCTATATCTGTTATACGCACCGCATAGTCATAGTCGTCTACCATGGTCAGTCTGAACATGCTGAAGAGGAGTTCATCAATCTTGCCGTAGCCATCAACTGTAAGCGTGGTGTTGGCATACTCATCAGCTAGCACTGTCTCTGGCTTCTTATCGGTACCACCAAAGATCATCCAAAAGGCACTTGCTATGAGGAACGAAACAACATAGTCAGGCAAAGCAAAGAAACGTGTGTATTTTGTCACCAGCTAACAGTCTTTGGATTTTTATCAGTAACATCGAAGATCATCCAAAAGGCACTCCCTATGGGGAACAAAATACAGTCCAGGACAAGATAAGAAAAGGCCTTCTTTGAAATGTCTCCAAAAAATCATGTCAGAAAAAATAATCGGGTAAAGTACAATTGAAATGCCTATCATTAGCAGATATTTAAAGCAGAAATATGAGGGAGAAAATAGTTCTAGAATAGGAAATTTTAAAATGGATTTATCAAGATACCTAAAATATTTTTTAAAAATAAATACCTATGAAAAGTGGCACACCAGTAAAAGTGAACTGCCAATTATAATTTATCATTCATTCAATTCTTTCACATTTAAGGTATCCAATCATTTTTGTACACACAAGTGCATTGCAACATGGATTAAAAGAAATGCTTACCAAATGGTATGTAAAACACCAAGTATAAGAAGAGAAACTTAGCACATTCTGCAACCATGAGACCCAATATTACAATAAAAGGACCTAAAAGTAATTGAAGAGGTATCCATTATAATGTATCAACTTAGTAAACACACCTTGCATGGTCTCCTTGAATTTTGTTCTACTGATGATAACAGCTGTCCAGAAAATAATACATTGCTTAGTTGTCTGAAGCAGGCTGAGGGACATACCTAAAGGTCATGCAATCTTTCCTCAATCAAAGGTAATCGATATGTATACAAGTACATCACAATCTGTAGTGAATTTATCATCTAATACCAACATTATTCATTTATTATTCTATCTATATCAGTTTGACACACATTTACAGTTGTTTCACATGCAATTTTACTTGAATATTATTTTTTTTACTGAATTCTAAGACTCTTTTGATTTCTGATCTTGAGGTGGCCTTTACTAGGGATAGCAAATACAAGTATAGAATGAGAAAAACTATCGTATCAAAAAAGGTACAATTATCATATTGTGCCATTTAAGATTTGAAATTTATATAAGATTGACTCATAATTTAATGCTCCCTGGATGTCTGCACGCGAAGGAAAACAAATTTTCCAAAGCGAACATTGCTAAATCTAACAAAATTGGTCTCTGGGAGGCAGGAAGTATTGTCAAAAATATCATTAAGGTATCGTATCATTCAGGAAATTTCAATATTATATTGTATCGAGAAAATGTTAAAGGTGCCACCCCCTAGTCTTTACATACCTAGAACTGAGAAGGCACGGGCAGTTTTCATCAGTCGCAGCCAAACGAGAATGACGGTGACTGCCATCAGACGAATGTGAACTCGTGTCAAAAACGTCGTCTCCACAAACACATCAACAATATGTGTGGTTAAACAGGCAAGCAACATCGTGTACACAATCCAGTCAAATATGTTCCTGGAACAAAAACAAACAATTGAATTAGTTAAGCTGACATTGGAAACCTAAAGGCATTTGATCTAACAATGATGATTTTAGACGATTATTTAAGTTCTGTATATAGCTAAGACAGCCATGTGAATGCAGTCACATAATTGTTTTGAAACCAATAATGCCATAAAGTGGAATGTGATTACCACAGATAAATGATTAAGCAGCACGACAGAAAGAATTCAAAACACGATAACAATGTCTGTTCTCTTTTTTACATGGAAATTTCAGGTTCAAGTTTGTTAAACCAAATTTAATAAATAAGGGCTTTTTCCAAGGAAAACATTCATTTTAGGACGTTTCTGAAACCCATCCATGTTCTCTGCACCAAAAGCTCTATTTTCACTCACCAGAGGTCTTTGAAGTACCGTGTTGTCTGTCCCTTATTTATATTGCGGTTAGACACATCAGAGATTGTGAGAAATTCCCAACGCCAGCAAGGATGGGTATATTCTAAATCTCGATTTTTCTGTGATTCTCTCCATTTCTCCCATTTCTACAAAATATCAATATCAGTTAGGGTTACAAGTAGGGTATGCAATTACAGTTTTTGGATTTAGTTCTATTCTCTTTGATTAATCATAAAAGCAATTAACTACTTTACTACATCTTCTTGTGATTCGATATGTAACTCAAATAGCAAATGCCCAATTTTGAAACTTACTTGATCAATTGATAATCCTATAAACAATTAACTACTATACTGTAATACATTCTTTGTAATTTGACATTTGATTGAAATAGCAAGTACCAAAATATGATACTGCAAAGATATCAATGTTAACGTGGAATTTATATTATCTACTGTAATGAGTGGGTCCGATTCGCGAATATTACGATCTGTTGGTCGCAAGTACACATGCCCAGTTGATAACCATATTTATCATCAGCTCCACCCTGATACCAGCAGCTGATCGGTCAATTTCATTGTTGTACTGGACTGTATGTAAACATTGCTTTTCATTAATTTTCAATGTTAGTATTGCGATAAGTGTTTTGTCCACTCAGCGTCATAGCAACTATGACGTCATGACCTCAATGTTACAGGTTACCACCTCGTTTGGACCCATAGCGACAGATACAATGGAGGACATTACCATGACTCTCTCGTCCACCGCTGCTAAAAAATAGTTTTGGGCGTTTAAAACACTATTTCGCAATAAAGTCTGCCAACAGGGTGTAAAGTGGAAATAAAAATAGCAGAAAGCAATTAAGATGGAGTTAGTTTGGTGTGTTTTCATTTTTTTGTGACAAAACGTTCGAGTTTGCCATCCAAACTTGACAACCTCTTTGGACGGACTAGGTCGTGTATGGATAAACATACTTTTTGTCTCAACTCTGCAAAATATTAGGTCCCATTGTTAAATAGCCCATTGTCAAAAAAATAAATATGAGCGATCTCGCGTGTTTGTTGAGGGGGGGGGGGGGGGGAAGCAGATGATAAATTCGTTACCTGGCCTCTTTGTAAAAATGGGATACGGCCTGGTGTCTGCGAGTGGCCAGCCATATGGCACAAGGCCGGAGGCACCCACACAGATAACTAATAGTACATACATAGCCACACATATGTTACCACCAATAATGTAATAACTCCCAATGATGTAATAACTTCCCGAGCGTGTTATAATATTTACCAATAATGTAATAACTTACCAATAATGTTATAATATTTAGCAATAATGTAATAACTCTGGGTTGCCGATCGTGTTATAAACTTCACCAATAATGTAATAAACTTTAAGATTTAACATATATGCACTATTTTCTGGTGTCCTTAATTATTGCCTCCAATAACTCAGTTTTAAAAGGAGTTGGCCTTTATGCACTTTAATCTTGTATTCTTAATTGCCTAAATAACTTGATTTTAAAAAGTGACAGTATATCAAATGAGAATATGCTCTTATGCTTGTCAACCTGTCTACTCGGGAAAGCAAAATGGCTTTAAAGAATGATAAACAAGGAAACCTAACTACTAAGGCCACATTAAACAGTAAATGTAAGGATTTAAACATTTCTAAGGATTTGAACATTTATAATATTTACCAATAATGTAATAACATTTCCTTGCAATATATGAACCCACTTAATAGGCTCATTTGACATCAGCTTTGGTATTTATCAAGTTCACCCCACTATAGTGGTCACCAACTGAAGATAGGAAATCATTCGGGAGGTGACCTTGCTAGAAAGTTTCCAGCAATCATATATAAGTGCAAATTTAGATGCAAATGAAAATGTTATAACTTAACTAATGATGTTATAAACTTCCCGATAATGTTATAATTTTTACCAATAATGTAATAACCCTACCGATAATGTTATAATTTTACCTATAATGTAATTACCCTACCAACAATGTAATAAACTTCCTGATAATGTTACAATTATTACCAATTATGTAATAACTTCTCCTTGGAATATATGAACCCATTTGGAAAGCTCATTTGATCTCAGGCTCGATAGTTATAAATGTCACCCTCCCTATAGTGGTCAACAACTGTAAGTGCGAGATCATCAGGGAAGGTGAACTTACTGGACAGATTCAAACAAACATATCTTAGTGCATGTTACAAATAAAAATGATAATGTTATAGCCAATAAATTAATAACTCTACTGATAATGTTATAACTTAACCAATAATGTTATAAACCTTCCGATAATGTTATAATTTTTACCAATAATGTAATAACCCTATCGATATTGTAATAAACTTCCTGATAATGTTATAATTTTTACCAATAATGTAAGAACTTCTACTTGCAATATATGAAACCACTTGAAGGTTTCACTTGATCTCAGATTTGATATTGATAAATGTCATCCTTTTTCAGTTTTAGTGACATTTATCAATATCAAATCTGAGATCAAGTGAGCCCTTCATGTGGGTTGATATATTGCAAGTAGAAGTTTTTACATTATTGGTAAAAATTACAACATTATCAGGAAGTTTATAACATTATCGGTAGGGTTCAGCAAACATATCTAAGTACAAATTGAAGATGGAAATGACAATGTTATAACCTAACCATTAATGTAATAACCCTACTGATAATGTAATAAACTACCTGATAATGTTATTATTTTTATCAATAATGTAATAACCCTATCGATAATGTAATAAACTTCCCGATAATGTCATATTTTTACCAATAATATAATAACCCTATTGTTAATGTTATAATTTTTACCAGTAATGTAATAACCCTACCGATAATGTCATAATTTTTACCAATAATGTAATAACCCTACCGATAACGTTATAATTTTTACCAATAGTGTAATAACTTCTCCTTGCAATATATGAAACCACTTGAAAGGCTCATTTGATCCCAGCTTTGATATTTATAAATGTCACCATCTCTGCAGTGGTCACCAAATGAAAGTCTGAGATCGTAAGGGTAGGTGACCTTACTGAACAGGTTCCAGCAAAAATATATAAGGGCAAATTAAGATGCCAATGATAATGTTATAACTCAACCAATAATGCTATAAACCTCCCGATAATGTTATAATTTTTACCAATAATGTAATAACCCTACCGATAATGTAATAAACTTCCTGATAATGTTATAATTTTTTACCAACAATGTAATAACTTCTACTTGCAATGTATGAACCCACTTGAAGGGCTCACTTGATCTCAGATTTGATATTGAAAAATGTCACCCTTTTTTAGTGGTCACCACCTGGTTAGGTTCCAGCAAACAAAGCTAAGTGCAAATTGAAGATGGAAATGATAATGTTATAACCTAATCATTAATGGAATAACCCTACCAATAATGTAATAAACTTCCTGAGAATGTTATTATTTTTACCAATAATGTAATAACCCTACTGATAATATAATAAACTATTCGAAATCATTAAAAAAAAATGGGTGTAAAATCTGAACAAAGCAAAAATTTGAAAGAATCACATATCTTTCCCTCTGCATGGATCTTTTCTTACTTACAAAAAGAATGGTGGTTAGCGGTCACTCTTTGTGGTTGTGAGCTACGTTCAAAAGAACTATGTCACTTTTCCTGTGTTTTGCCCCTAATATCCAACCCCCTGTGGTGAAGATATTCTTTTAGTCCTAGATACATTCCTTACCTAGAAACCTGTCAGGAAATATATGCTCTATGGACAAATAAAAGCAGGTTTTACCAAAATATGATTTTCATAAAATACCCGCATAAGCCACCTTAAATCAACAAAGAAGTCACTAAATTACCAGCAGTTTTGGAATGTTCACCCTGTGAGATGAAAGAAGAATAGTGCCTCTAGTATTCTGATTCCTTCGTAGTATTGGAAATTAAGAACAAAGAATGACTCATTCATCGATGCCAAGCTCATCTCCTGAAAGACCATTAGCACTTCCTACAATTTGCTGTTACCCTCTAAATGTATTGTTATTGGATGCGTGTCTCCACTGAAGAATAAACCATTGACAATTTTAACTGATTTTGTCCATCCATACAGAATGATAGATTTGTTTGTTTGGCTGAAGGCTCATGAATACATGTAGGTCATTAGGTACCACACTGTTTTACAATATGGAACGGTTTCACATTTGAGCCAGCTGTGGGCCACTGCATCATGCAAAAACACCATTGGATGCCAAACCCACGGAGTAAACTGGAGACCCAAACCCAAAATCGGGACATCCCCCTACTCTTACAAATAGTAAATATTATAAGTTTATAACATCATTGGTTAGGTTATAACACTATCATTTGCATCTTAATTTGCACTTAAATATATTTGCTGGAACCTTTCTAGTAAGGTCAGCTCCCGATTGATCTCCTATCTTGAGTTGGTGACCACTATAGTGAGGGTGAACTTGATAAACATCAAACCTGATGTCAAATGAGCCTTTCAAGTGGGTTCATATATTGCAAGGAGAAGTTATTACATTAATGGTAAATACTATAAATGTTTAAATCCTTAGAATGGTTATAATCCTTACATTTACTGTTTAATGTGGCCTTAGTAGTGAGGTTTCCTTGTTTACAAGTTTCTAAAGTCATTTTGCTTTCCTAAGTAGACAGGTTGACAAGCATAAGAGCATATTCTCATTTGATACACTGTCACTTTTTAAAATCAAGTTATTTAGGCTATTAAGAATACAAGAATATAGGGCATAAAGGCCAACTCCTTTAAAACTAAGTTATTGAAGGGAATAAGGACACCAGAAAATAGTGCATATATGTTAAATCTTACAGTTTATTATATTATTGGTAAAGTTTATAACACAATTGGTAACCCAGCGTTATTACATTATCAGTTGAGGTGTTATAACATGATCAGTAACCCACAATATTACATCATTGGTAAATATAATAACATAATCGGTAAGTAATTACATTATTGGTAAATATCATAACACAATCGGGAGATTATAACATTATTCGGAGTTTATTACATTATTGGCACCAAATTTGAATGATGCACATAATCACGGTAAATCTGAGTTCCTTAATTGCAATATTCCAATCAGGACGGACCTTCATTGACATGTGTGTGTTCGATAAACAGAGAATATGTTTCACAGCATAAGTCACGTGGTTCAAAGAAAGATGTAATTAATCTTTATTCATTTACCTAGGTTCCAATGTTGCAATAAACCCATTTTAACAATCACGCATTTTGTTCATAGCTCGAACTGATTATCTTGAAAGGACCACACACGAGTATTACGATCATCTATGATTGAAAAAAAAACGGATTGATTCGCGAAATCTGGATCCATTAATATTTATGCAATACCGTACCTATTTCATTGCTATTTTTTCATATAACTTTTGCCCTCTCTGATTTACCTAAATCAAACTTAAAGCTCAACTTACTCTGTGACTTCTCTTGGAAGAAATGAATTCCTTCCACTCATCTTTAATCTGCCAGGCAGTCATTAGAATGACAAGCACCTGAAAAAGAAATCAGTTTTAGGTCATCCTATCTTTAACCCATTCATGCCTGCCCGTATGAATTGTTCCTACTATTTTCCTGTAGGAATCCTATAGGAATGCTCCAGGATCGGGAATCCTATCTGTAAAGCACCCAAAACAGCTTAAAAGTTTTGATGCTATTTTTCCAACAGAATCATCCCATTTAAAATGTTTGGTGGCAAAATGTTGACAAGAACCCAAGCCTCAAAGTTCCTTCAAATATTTTGTAAAATCATGCATTATTGCTAATGAAGTTATTTTCCTAAGTATTTTAGCTCCAGACGACAATAATCAAATACTGTAGAACACACAATGTTAGCGTCTGTTTATATATAACGTACATAGCGTGTGGTTCCGCTTCGCTATATATAAAAATGCTGTACTTTTTTCTTACTGTACTGGCGCTGTCAACAGCGGCTACCGTCGCTAACATAAAGATACGTTATGATGCAAAAATTCCGCAATTCGCTATATTTGGGACACGCGTCATATATGTGTTCTCCAGTAGTAGCCGAAGCATGAATAGGTTTACCCATTCATGCCTGGAAATCTCCTTGATATGGGCTGTTCCTACCTCATTTTTTACAAATCTTACACATTTTGTGCTGAAATTAAGCAAGAGAGCTTATTTAAACTTCTATGTTGCATCAATTTGGATCAAATTCAAAATTCAACCTTTCTAATTCCACCCACGCATATATGCGTTTGTGGTAACATAACCCTGAGAACCTGATGCATGCATATATGTCTACGAGGTTGTTTCGATAGCAGCCGTTGTCGGGGATTAGGTTGGATAGACAATGCAGATCAAAGCAGCTCAAACTACATACTCCATGTTTATTTCAGGACACACAGACACACAGGTATACTCTGGAGCTCTCTATGGCCAGACACGTAAACTATCTCACTGATGCCCTCTATTAGCAATATGGTAAACTAAAATAGACTTCACTTAACAGAGGTAATCAAATTAATCTAGAGAAGAGCATGACTAGCCATTCTAAAAGACTCCCTACATAGCTTGAACATTAGGCAATTGGCTGTCAGATTCAAAATTCCTTTATGTATAATTTAGCAGATTTTGGGATGGACCCCAGCCAGCGGTACAACAAGCAGCATCATAAATCAAATGAAAGCTAAGAATCTCAGGATTCAGAAACTGTCCAATGCCGGAACCGAAAAGTTGTACAGCAGGAGATATCGAGATGTTTCCTTGGCAACCTTTTTGAAGTAGCGAAAACACTGAAAAAATACTCTTCAATCCAGTTCTTGTTTGGTGGCCTTCCTACCAATATTTCTCATTCAAATTACTCTTGATGATTAATAAGGTCCTTGTCTAGTAAAAAATGTAAAATAAAATTTTGAAGTTGTGTCTGCTCTGAGTGACCTCCCATTTAGGGTACATATGTAGAAACCGGTAAGAATCGACATTTTTGTACTTTAAAGTTTGAATAAAAGGCATATATGAAGTTGTTCAGGCAGGCAATAGATGCATTTGAAAGGTAGACACTATAAGATTTCATTTGATGTATCTTTAGACCCCCTTGCACATTTTTCTATCAAACAATTGGCTTCATACATAGTAGCTGTATTGAAGGCTACATACAGCAACTTGGTGAAAACTCACCCAATGACCATCTCATTCCAGTCGTGTGGCTTCTTAGCGCTATCCTTTATTCAACTTATTCTTGGCAGTTAATAAGGTCTTTGTCCAGCGAAATCATTGAAGACAAATGCATAAGATGTGTGTTGTACTGAGTGACCCCACAAAAAGCCCACATTAAGGGTAATTAAGTAGAAATAGGAAAATGCATTGTAATTATGGAAATATTTGTTTAAATAAGAGTAATATTTAGTATATGCAGGCATACAATGTGTATTTTCATAAAGTAGAAACTGTGAGCAATCGATAATATCAAACCCCTTGCACATATTCTTTTCATTAAGAATATGGCGTCATACATAGTAGCAGTAGTGAGGGCTATATACAATAGCTTGGTAAAAACTCACTTAATGACCATCTCACTTTACTCTTGTGGCTTCTTAGCATTGATTCTCATTCAACTTACTCTTGCCAGTTAATTAGATCCTTGTTTAGTGTAAAGAAATGTTAAATTTGTGTTTGCACTAAGTGACCCCATGATTAGAATATATGCGCAAAAAGGGTGTAAATTTGATATGTTTGACTTCTTAGTTATACTAAAACACGTATAACGTTTAATAAGGCAACTAAAGGATACAATCCTGAAGGTAGACCCTATGAGTTTCCATTTTATATATCACTCACAATGTTATATTACCTAGTGTAAATATGGCTCCACATGATAGTTTCAGAACTCGTCAAAATACGTTTTTTCACAAAAAATAACCGTTATTGTTTTATTCGCTTAGTGCTATCTAATCCTGTGATAGTCTTAAATGACTGGTGCCCTCATATATATTGTCCCCTACCCTAGTTCAAGGTATGTGTGAATAATGCTGGTAATAACCTTGATTTCCTCAGTGTTTCTTAATTACTAATGATAGGTTCATTATGCCGGAGGTGTCTATCCTGTGATATGCTGTTGATTAAATAAATAATACAGAGAACTTAAAATGTGACTAGTTTAATGATTTATAAATGGTGTCATTTTAGGTATATTTGATTGTATTTGAGAGATAGCTGGAAGGAGCAATATTAATTGTCATTGGACGTTTGTTTATTTGAGGTCTAAAGCCATTAATTTACATTGGTTGAAAGAATTGGCACCTGGCAGATACAGCTCTGTGAGCAGTTTTCAACCCATTGCTGGTGATGTGTTTCACTTAGCAAGGCCTGCAGCACCTCAATATGACCATTTTGAGTTTATTCTCCAATCTAAAAGCATATTTGAAGGATAGATATTAATTGCAGCATAATCCACTACTCAATAAGAAAGGTGTTGATGTTTTGCTTTATACCTAATTTGTAAAATTATTTTCAAGAGTTTCTTAGATCCAGACGGTTCTCTCAGATTAAATATCTAAACATGAAAATGTTAAGGTAGGTTGTGAGATTAACTTTACAGATGCGGTTCTTCCTCTACCCTGCTTTTATCTGACTAATTATAGCTCATACAAAATATATATTGCATAAAAGATCTGATGAAGAACACATTCAAACATCACAAACGTAGCCTCCAAATAGGGTGTAGAATTTTCAGGGTGAAATGTTGAAGAAACATACATGTTCTGTGTGTTGTCAAGCAGAGCTCCTATTTATAATAATGGACCATAGACCATCACACAACATTGATGTGGAGAAAACATCCATTAGGAAAAGGGTTTCACGCTTTTAGCCATTTATATGTTACAAACAAAACCAATAACATTTGATACCCAACATGCTTGTTTAAAGCATGCATTTTGTTGGTGCAATTTAATAAGGAGAAAAGTGAATGTAATGTTTCCTTTTTATGTGCAGAAGTATGTGAGATGAATTTTGTCACTTTTTCTGCTCAGTGGTAGCCTATACAGTGGCTGTCGGTCTGATTATGAGGATAAGGTTGTACAGTACAAACATGTAATACCTGCACAAGTTGACCAGACTCCTCCCAGTGCCTAGTTGTACAAACACGCATGGATAACATGTCAAAATAAATGCAAGAACATTAATGACCCATATAGCTTGTGAATCAAAGCTACGCTCAGTTTGAGGTCACTCATGCATCCATGCCCAGGAAAGCATGTGGCAATCGGGTGTGTGGTTGTGTATTATGCCCGGGTTGCCCATGCATTTAGTGCAGGAATTAGATGTCGGCAATGTAAGCTTTAAATATTTCTAATTAAGAGTTTACTCAATATTTCTATTCAGCTCTTTCTGAGAGGGGGAGGTTGGAGGATGAGGCGGGTTGTAGTGGCTTTGTTTGGTTAACTCAGGTAGCAATTTCTCATTGATCTGCTTGTACTAAGAGGCGAGAAGAGGGGACGGGGGATAAGGAGTGGTTAGGATGACCTTCCCTTTATACTTGTGCCATTACTAAATGATTCACTTGTACTGATACAGAATGTTTTGGAAAGTATGGTATGGTATGCACGACCTGTGTTGCGATGGGTATGTATTCATTTGTCAGAGGGCCTGGTCTGATAGCCTTGTAATCCAAGGTAAGGTATTTCCAAGGACTGTTTGCTGTCTTTCACCACTGCCAGGGTTCAAATCCCATAAAGGGCATGTGTGAAAGTTGCCAGTGACATGGGATAAGATTGTAGTTTTCGCTAGATACTGCCATTTCCTCCATTTTCTTGATAATATTTGGAGGGTACATTTGTGATTCATAAATCTGTTCCTCAATAGAAGACCTTTCAGGCAATATGTACTCTGTATGAGCTAACTAAATAAAAGCAGGGTAGAGAAAGAACCAAAACTAAAAAGCTAATCTCACAAGCTACCTTATCTGAGAGAACCGTCTGGAACTAAGATACTCTTGAAAATAATTTAGGAATTAGGAATAAAGCAAAGCATCAACAACTATCTTACTGAGTTGGGGATTATGCTGCATTTATTATTGTTCATTCAAATATGCTTTTAGGTGGAAAATTAACTGAATATAGCTTTTAATGAGCAAGTTGGGTATCAAATGTTATTCGTTTTGTTTGTAACATATAACTAGCTGAAAGTATTTCGGGGTAAAATAATTTTTTCCTTTGTTCTAAAGTTAAGCAATCTAGAAGTTTAAAAAAAAAAATTCTCATTAATTTAATAAAGTGCTAAACCCTTTTCCTAATGGATATTTTCTCCACATCAATGTTGTGTGATGGTCTATGGTCCGTTATTATGAACAGGAGCTCTTTTTGATATCAAGCCGCACAACATGCATGTTTCTTCAACTTTTCACCCTGAACATTTCACACCCTATTTGGAGGGTACATTTGTGATGCTTAAACGTATTTTGACGAGTTCTGAAACTATTATGTGGAGCCATATTTACATTAGGTAATATAACTTGGTGAGTGATATATAAAATGGAAGCTCATATAGTCTGGCGGCCAAATCCAAAAAAGCCTCTAGAAAATGGTTTTGATGGCAAAATTTGTTGCCATCCATGCTAAATCATATCTTCAATGGATGGGCTATATGGTTTGGGTGGATGGCGGGATTTCTTTTTTCGTTTAAGGTGTTTTTGGGGCAAAAAATGCAAAAAATGAACTAAAATGATTGATTTTTGTAATTTACTTCAAAAAATATTTATTGTTGACCTAAGCTCATGAAAGTTTGTACATATATGCTTGAGGACATACTCTTTGAGATGGTAGAATTAGATTTAACAGAATCTTAAGTGGTAACCTAAAAGCTGATATAATATGGCGAAAAATGGCTGAAAACAGTCTTTTTTCAAGATTTACGTTAAAGAAAAACGTCCATAAAATTCCATTGGAAAGAGCTAGGATTATAGAACTTGGCCAAAAATATCCCTGATGTGTCCCAATAAGAATATGATATTGTTATACTGTGTATGTGCCCTAATGATCCTGTACTGGGGTTGTTGAATTTGAGATATATGCAATTAATGAACATTGGCGCCATACCGTATATTACACTGATTACAATAGTATGTCATAATACATGACCCTCATTGATAGAGAACTTGTAATATAAGGTTAGCAGCAATGTTTCATATATTGTATGGGTGGATGGCAGGATTTATTTTGCCGTTTAAGGTGTTTTGGGGGCAAAAATTAGATAAATTGAGTGAAAAAAGTAATTTATGTCAAAAAAATACTTGTTGTCCACCTAGGCTCATGACAATTTGTACATATATGCTAGGGAAAATGTTCTTTAATATACTTGCGTTAGCTTTAACAAAAACTGAAGCGTTATCCTTAAATGTATAGAATCTGGCTCAAAAATGGCTAAAAACGGTCATTTTTAAATATTTTTGTATACAGAAAAACGTTAATGTAATCATCATGCAAAGAGCTAGAAACATGAAACTAGGTCCAAAATATTCCTGAAGGGTTCCAAAAAAGGTACTTTATAGGATGTGTCTATATTTCACCAAATAATTATGCAGAAGTTTGTTCAACTTGGAAGTTGCAAAAGTCAGGATGTATAGCATATGGGTTCGGTCAAGTTGAAGTTAGCATCTAAGACAAGAAATAAACTTTATAGTAGCAATATGTATCTTACATATTTGGAAAGCTAGAAGTCTTACGTTTTTGGATCTTTGGTCAGATTTACTGTACCCCCATTTATGAAAAAGTTATAAACATTTTACTGCAGGGTGTTTGTTTGTTTGTTCAACACTTTTCTGACAGTAACATTTCACAAAATGTTTTCTTGTAAAACCGTATTTTGAACTTCAATATTGTTTTTGATGATACATTTAGACCTGTGAAGTCTGTGCCAATAGATATAGGATTGAATATTATGTTTTGGGGTGTTTTCATGAATTTTAAAATATGGTGATCTGTGATTCCGTAACATGTGAGTCTGTAACAGAAAAATATCATTTTTTTTACTTTGGAAAAGGTTCAGATTGTGTCATTACCATGAAACTTCATAGAAAAAAGCATTTTAACATTAATTTAACTATGAGGGGCACACTTTTTGAAAAATAGATTTTCAAACAGTGTTTTTGTGGGGGTTAAAGTTGGTGATTCCATAACAGTTACGGAATCACATATTTGCTCAATTGACTGGGTCAAGCCTATAGATGTCTTGAATATTCTTTAAATGGACTAGTTTCTTATCTTATCTTTAAGTATTAACTAATAGTTTCCATATTTAGAATTAGACACTGTGCACAATAGTTTGAAAAAAGAGTATCTGAAGTTCTAACGCATAGGTGATTTTGAGTAAGGTACAATTATTCAAATGTGTCAAACTAGCACCAAACTACCCTTTTAAAACATTCACACAGTTTTAATGTAGAGTATACTAAAGCTGGCCTGCAGTGCATCTCACCCCGGGGTAGAGTATACTAAAGCTGGCCTGCAGTGCATCTCACCCCGGGTTGGACACCCAATCCCTCAAACATAAAATTGAATTGTTTTCACTCCAGTATGAATTCAGTGACTTTTTGTTTTCACTCCAGTATGAATTCAATGACTTTTTAAGGCATTTATTTCAATAAGTAGATGCATGTTCATGGTTGTAATGGGTCATATTAAGCTATTCGAATTGTTGGGGAATGAATTTTAGAATATTGAATTCAATATATTTTCTCAAATTCAGGAAAACTTGCTCCCTCATTTGGCTGTTTTATCTTATAGAAATATCTGTGGTGGACAGGAAAGCTCTTCAACAGAGATTTTAGATACCTTCACAGAGATATAAATCCTTCTTCAAGTAAAGAAGAAAATTGAAGTTTAGCATATGGTCAATGTAGCCCAGGTTCCGAAGTATATATTTCATGCATATATTTCAAAATTTGATCACCTTCATACAATTTTGGAGGAATTTATTCAGTGTTTCAGATTGAACTTATGCACTATTGCAGACAGGAAACTTTTGTCATAAGTGGAGAAGGGGAAGGATTCAATACATAAAACATTTCTCAGAGATCAATCGGCTTCTTTCTCACTTAATTTGGTGTTTCTATCCAGCCATCATGATGATTTAGGTTCCAAATGTGCCTATACATGTCACCTTTCAAATAAATCCACCCGCAAGTCTGTCCTCCTCAGCACTCCTCAGATATGGCTTATGAAAGTGAGTAAAAAACAGGCCTGAGTATAAAGCCCTGCAAATGACTTTCTCTTTATCAGCTGATAACATGAATTTGCCTTGTCAAATCTGTGTAGTCAAGGAAGATAAGGAACCCCTGCATTCACTTCCTGCCACTGATATCTCTCGACCAATCAGAAGGGGTACTCACTTTCATTAGCCATATCTGAGGGGTGCTGAGGAGGACAGACTTGAAGGTTTTCTTATTTGAAAGGTGACACATATAGGCACATTTTGAACCTAAATCGGGGATCCGCTGTGGCTTAGTGGTTACGATGCCTGGCTCCCAAGCGTGAGTTTGCAGGTTCGAGTCTCCGCTGGATACTCAAGAGGGTTGGCCTGGTCACTATATAAATGTGCGGCGTTGTGGGGGACTGTCTATGGTCCTTCTGCAACTGAAAGACCCCTTGGAACTATTCGTGAAGAGTAGGGAATTTCTTCCCGGTTCCGGGTTTCTATATCGTCGCGATATGACCTAAGCTGTTGAAAGTGACGTAAAACCCAATTCCTTCCTTCCTTCTCTGAACCTAAATCATCATGATGGTGCATTTGCCCTATAAAGAATTCTCACCATACAACCAGGTTCATTGCCCTGTCACTGAGGTGGTACTTGGAGTTAGCTAGACCCTTGAGAGTGAAAGTCCAGATCTCTGAGGTCATTCAAAACAGAGCCTCCCCTTTAGGTTCAAGAGCAAGCCCTAGATATTATGAACTTCCACAACATCTGCAGTAGCCCCCTCTCAGGCCCTCTGTCTTGAAGCTAACAAAATCAAAAATCTTGGTGCTGCCACCTATACTTAGATACTACTCCTGCCATCACCAAATTTATCAGACTAGGCTTGATATTCCATTAGAAGAATGTCCAAATAAATAAAATTATCATTCAGTATCAATAGCAAACAGTATGTTTAACATATGCTACACATGCTGATTTTTGCATCTTCCGAGTTGAACAAATTCTGCATGATTATTTCGTGAAATAAGCACAAACGCTATAAAGCATCTTTTTTGGAACCCTTCAGGAATATATTGGACCTACTTTCACATTCCTAGCTCTTTGCATGATGATTAAATTAATGTTTTTCTGTAGACAAAAATCTTGAAAAATGACCGTTTTTATCCATTCTTCTGCCAGATTTTAGCCATTATTAGCATAAAACACAAGTTTTTGTTGAACCTAACCCAGGTATCTTAAATAACATGTTCTCTAGTATATATGTACAAATTTTCATGAGCCTAGGTGGACAAAAATTATTTCTTTGATGTAAATTACTTTTTTCACTCAATTTTTCTAATTTTTGCCCCAAAAACACCTTAAACGACAAAATAAATCCTGCCATCCACCCATACAATATATGAAACATTGCTGCTAACCTTATATTACAAGTTCTCTATCAATTAGGGTCATGTATTATGACATACTATTATAGTAAGTGTAATATACGGTATGGCACCAATGTTCATTAATTGTATGTATCTCAAATTCAACAACCCCAGTACAGAATCATTAGGTCACATACACAGTATACCAATATCATATTCTTATTAGGGCACATCAGGGATATTTTTGGCCGAGTTTCATAATCCTAGCTCTTTCCAATAGGATTTTGTGGACATTTTTCTTTAACGTTAATCTTGATAACAGACGGTTTTCAGCCATTTTTCGCCATATTATATCAGATTTTAGGTTAACGCTTAATATTTTGCTAAATCTAATTCTACCATCTCAAAGAGTATGTCCTCAAGCATATATGTACAAACTTTCATGAGCTTAGGTTGACAATAAATATGTTTTTGACGTAAATTACAAAAATCACTCATTTTAGTTCATTTTTTGCCCCAAAAACACCTTAAACGAAAAAAGAAATCCCGCCATCCACCCATACCATATTGCCCACCTTATGAAGATATGATTTAGCATGGATGGCAGCTTGTAACAAATTTTGCCATCAAAAGTCACATTTTTGGATTTGGCCGCCAGACTAATAGGGTCTACCTTCAGGATTGTATCCTTTAGTTGCCTTATTAAAACTTATACGTGTTTTAGTATAACTAAGAAGTCAAACATATAAAATTTACACCCTTTTTGCGCATATTATCTAAACATGGGGTCACTCAGTGCAAACAAAATTTAACACTTCTTTTCACTAAACAAGAATATAATTAACTGGCAAGAGTAAGTTTAATGAGAATCAATGCTAAGAAGTAAAGTACAAGTAAAGTTAATTGGTCATTAGGCGAGTTTTTACCAAGCTGATGCATAAAGCTCTTACTACTGCTACCATGTATGATGCCATATTCTTAACGAAAAGAAAATGTGCAAGGGGTTTGATATCATAAAAATGATTGATCAGTGTCTACGTTATGAAAATATACATTGTATGCCTGCACAATATTTCATATTACTCTTATTTAAACAAATACTTCCATAATTACAATGCTTTTTTCTGTTTCTGCATAATTACCCTAAACGTGGGGTTACTCAGTACAACACATATCTCATACATTTGTTTTCAATGATAGACAAGGACCTTATCAACTGCAAAGAGTTATTTGAATGAAGAACAATGCTAAGAAGCCACAAAACTAGAATGAGATCGTCATTAGGTGATATTTCCACAAGTTGCTGTATATAGCCAATTGTTTAATACAAAAATGTGTAAGCTGGGGGGTCTAATAATACATCAAATGAAAGCTTATATAGTACTTACTTTTCAGATCTATTTATTGCCTGCCTGAACAACTTCATATACGCCTTTTATTCAAACTTCAAAATCCAAAAATGGTAAATTTCCACCCGTTTCTACATATGTACCCTAAATTTGAGGTCAATTAGTGCAGACACAACTTCAGAATTTCATTTTATGTTTTCTCACTAGAAAAGGACCTTATTAATTATCAAGAGTTATTTGAATAAAAGCTGCCATTAAAACGGTGCGATATCTCCTGTTGTACAACTTTTTGGTTCCGGCATCACACAGTTTCTGAATCCTGAGATTCTTAGCTTTCATTTGATGTATGATGATGCTTGTTCTACCGCCGGCTGGGGTTACTCCTAAAATAAGCCACTTTTTCGGTCTCTGCTGCTACACAAATATATGTCGCTTGACTATGGAGTTCGGCAAACAGGAACAACCTGGTACTGAATTTTGGCCAATAAATCCCATTACATTACGGTACTAGACGTCTGTGAGAAATATTACGATTTGGACTCACGCTGGTCAAAAATGAGATATCTCCCCCTTTGTTATACTCTTAGCTACATACATGCCAAATTTTAATCAGAGTCATTTCATATTAGACACTCAAAGTGTACATTGATATCTTATGGTTCGGTGAAATTCAACATAGAGAAAGAGCTAAACCACCTCCCCTGCTTGTCTGCAAGCCTACATTAGCTTATGTGACAGTCACAGCTGGTATGATTATATGCATTGGTATAGGCTTTAACATATGCAAAAAATCTCAAATACACATATTAACCCCTTAGTTACCTTTAATACATACCCATATAACAATTCTCCAAATATCATCTGGCAGGTTGTAAGTGCGAGTCTTATTAGATGGCACTGCGGTCCCAATAACTGTCCACAGGCAAATGAAGACCAAGTGCATAATCATATCAATCCAGACGCCCTTTCTGAAATACAAATTCAACACCATGTTGTATCAGTGACATATAAATGGTAATCTGACTTGTACAAATAAAACAAAACATGATATATTATTAGTTGGATAAATAGTACCATTATAATTGTGTGCAGGTGTCCAAAGTGTTAGATTTTCTATGAGTTGGATGTTCTGTTTTTAGCCCTTTTATAATTGCAACTAGTCAATTTATTTGAATGGGTTAACCTGTGTATTGATTGTTTGTTGCACCTTTACTGGCTTATAGGGTGAATAAATTAGCACAAATCTATTCAATTACAATTGTTCTGCAGTGAAATGGACTTGCATTTCTTCAACAATTGATGAGAGATATATGGATAAAACACAATTTGTATTTTCTAAATTTTAATTATTATTTTAATTTGAGATATGAAGATAGCTATTTTACAAACAAAACCTATTCATTTTATGCATTTTATAGACATTCAGTCATGACAAACTAACTTTGCCATTCTTCCAAATAATCCCTTCCTCCACCACAAAAGAAATATACTATCATGAATGTTTCACAAAGAAAGGTTTATCGTATTAGTATGCGGTACTAAAGGTTGCTAAGAAGGATTACATAACTGCATTAACATTGCTGCCTAGGGTAAATATACAACTTAAATGCACAGACTAGTTACTCCTATTTGTGATAGAGAACATTGATGCAGTCAGTCCAACATAAAGTCATTACATTTAGAACTACACAAGATTAAAAAATGCATAGAAAATGATGATGCTTCAATTGATAAAAATAATAGAAAAGGACTCGCTAATACAAACTGAAAATTCATGCACTCAGAATACACACGACACATGCATAAGGCAAAGAATTGACAGGCACATAATTGAGACTTAAAGAGCAAAGAAAAGATGGGCAATACAGTTTAGTTGATTAGTGACTCACCTCCAAAACCGTTCCATCAGATTCTTTTTAGTTCTAGAAAGTCTAGATGAATTGACAAGTTATGCTTTCAATAGAAAACTACCACTTGAAACTGAGAGAGATTCCAACACCAGAGACGTAGCGTAAGTAGGCTACAAACCCCGTTTAAGTCAGCTATGAGACTCATGTTGGGGGAATCAGATGATTCCCAGGCATTGCTGGGTGAGCGAGCCGCTCTTGGCTGGGTTGTCCTGGTCCCAGCTGGCGTCTGTTCGCATATAACTAATGTCTTGGCAGGTGCTCGATTAGTCAGGCCTAAAGCAAATGTCGGAAATTTAAAATGGCGGAAATTGCCGCTTCAGAACTTCTTTCTAAGATTATAAAACACTTCAGCCATTGTCACCTGCCGACTTAGGGCATATATATAGTCAAACATGTACATGATTCATTGGTTTTAGTCTGGCCGTGACACTGGCCTTATCACGCGAGAAATCCACTCCGGTGAATTCACCGGACAGATGACAGATTTTTACAATGCACTGGTACCGTGTCTCTGAAGGCCATATAGACGTCAGTATTAAGAACAGCTGGCCTGGATAGAGACACAAACCGGGTCTACACTGGTCGTTGCTCACTCCTCACCAGCGTGTCTTGCTGCCGCCTATTCAGCCACTCTCTACGAGTTGCAGGCTGAACGACAACATCACCGTCCTCATCAACACAGCCTGCTTTTGTGTCAGACTTAATTTTAAACATGAGGAGACACTGTAAAAGCTGTGGACACACCCATGAGAAGCCCACTGGGAAGGCATGCAGACGAAACATGGAGCAGCAGCAGGCAGCACCAAGGGACATATCAGAGGTAAACCCAGCTGTCATGTCAATTCTAAAGGACATACAGCAGAAAATGCAGGGTTTTGAGTCCCGGCTGACCTCCATGGAGGGGAGAGCCAACAGGAAATATCAGAGCAGGTGTCTGAGGAAGAAGTGAGCGATAATGGGGAAACTGACAATTCACAGGATTCCACACAGCAAGGAGCTACCCCAGCGACGCTACACAAAGACTCCCGCAACATGGCTGATGTAATCGCACGCATGGCGGAATGGGGACTCACAGACGACGATGATGTGGCAGAACATTCGGCGATTCCACAACGATGGAGGAACAGACCTAGCAAGTCTGGCGCGGTCTCCACAGGTATGGACACTATTAAAAAGGTCATTGATTGGCCACATTTCCATATTCGGAAAGGCCCCAAATGCATAACCCCGAGTACAAAGACATCACTTCGGAAGGGTTTGTTCTGGGGTACCTGAGGATGCTGGATGATCCAGACTCCCTGTTCAACAAAAGGGAGATGCTGTGTTTATTGAAAGACGTCCTGGAGGATGGCGTCGACTTCGGGTGGGAGCGCGCGCGCAGTTTCTATGAGCTCTTGGGTTGGGAAGTGGAAAAAGGTTGGTTAAAGTGGTCCGATACCCAGAAGATCCTTAAATTCCGCCTCACCCACTTGCGCATCGTCCTTCCAGAGGTACCTACGAAATCTCCTCGTCCAAGCCCGGAGGCGAAGACCAAATTGTGCACCCCTTATCAACGCACAGGCCGATACAACCGCTGCATTCATACAAGAGCAAATGCAGGATAGCGCTAGTGCTCCTGCGGATAGTATCCAGACCCCCACACAGGCCAATACAGCCACTCTGACCACACATGAGCAAATGCTGGATGCTCACATCGGCCACGCTGACGCGCCTACGGATGGTACCCAGATCCACACGCAGGCTAATATAGCCACTCCGACCACACATGAGCAAGTGCTAGATGCTCACTTCGGCCAAGCTAGTGCGCCTATGAATGGTACCCAGATCCACACGCAGGCTAACATAGCCACTCTGACCACACATGAGCAAGTGCTAGATGCTCATATCGGCCACGCTAATGCGCCTACGGATGGTACCCAGATCCACACACAGGCCAATACAGCTACTCCGATCTGTCCGACCCTTGGTAGTTTGGCAGAACTGCGGGACATTTACAACGAGGTCCAATCCTCAGGATATTATAACTTTGCGGGCGTCAGACGCCCCGTCCCAAGCGGACTGAACATTCAGGCTTGGCGCTCCTACCTATCTGATTACACAGATAGCCAGATTTTCGACTACCTAGAGTTTGGTTGGCCTGTTATTTTCAATAGGGGCAGCCCCCTCATTCCATCCAAGACAAACCATTTCTCGGCCACAGCATACCCTGAGCACGTGGACTTCTATATCACCACTGAACTGGCCCATGGGGCCCTGCTGGGCCCTTTTGACGGTCCCCCTGTAGAGCTTACCCACACTAGCCCTCTCATGATCAAGGAAAAGAAAAATTCAGAACACAGGCGCATCATAGTTGACCTGTAATTTCCGACGGCATTGACACAGTCAACTACATTGATGGTCCCTTGACTATCAAGCTGCCTTCGGTTCACACCATGGAAGGACGCATCCTCGAGTTGGGCAGTGGGGCGTATCTCTATAAAACGGACCTGTCAAGAGGGTACCGGCAATTGCGCATTGACCCTATGGACTGGGGTTTGTTGGCTTTTGCCCACAGGGATAGGTTCTACCTGGATATGTGCCCCCCATTCAGGTTACAGTCCTCGGCCATGATGATGGTCAGGACTACCTCCGCCATCACTTATATACACAAGCGCCGAGGTTATGAGTCAATAGCCTATATCGATGACTTTGAGGGGGCCGAAAGGGACAGGGAGACTGCCACCAGGGCTCTTGGCACCTTGCAGGGTATTTTCGAGCAGTTGGGGGTGGCAGAGGCAATAGAAAAGGTCTGCGAACCCACTCAAGTACTCACATGGCTCGGCATCGAGTTTAACACTGTGGATATGACCATGTCCCTCCCCAGCAAAAAGCTGCAGGAGGTGGCAGAGTGTGTGGCGCGATGGGAGAATCGTAGCAGAGCCACCCATAAGGAAATACAAAGCCTCTTCGGCTTGTTGCAATTTGTCACTTATGTTGCCCCTAGCGCCAAACTTTATACTAATAGAATACTTGACGCAATGCGTGAGATCGGGACAGACCACTACACCTCCCTCTTGTGGGGTTTCAAGCGTGATCTAAAGTTTTTCAGGGACTTAGTGCCTCAGTTAAGGGGCATCAAAATCAAGGAAAAATGCGACTTCCCAGCTCAACACAGCCTTGAGCTAGATGCGTGTCTCACGGGCTGCGGAGGTGTTTGTGGCAACCAGTTTTACGGTCGCCTTTTTTCAGAGAGCGTGACCTCCCAATCTCACACAATTGCTCAACTGAAATTATTGAATATAGTCGTGGCAGTCAAACTCTGGGGGCAGAGCTGGGCTGGCCACAGAGTGCGCATTGCTTGTGACAATTCCAATGCGGTGCTGGCGGTGCACACTAGCAGGACACGTGATCCCTTCATGCAGCACTGCACCCACGAAATACACTACCACTGTGCCCTGCATGACATAGAGATCCTCATCAGTCGCTAGCCCGGCACATCCCTCCAACGAGCGAACGCCCTCTCTAGAGAGCATACTGACCAAAAATTCAAGGATCTTGTAGCGCTAGATCCACTCCTCCAATCCTGCACCAGACTGGAGGTGGATGACAGGCTCTTCCTGCTCCTTACGGAGACTTAGCTTGCACAGTGCCCACCCCCCTCTGCGCAACGCACTGTTCGCCCCTCGCAGTCGGGACTGCGCCCGCTTGCGCCCTTGCATAACCTTCTTTCTCTGTTTGTTTCAGATCTGGCGCAACTCAGGAAGGCCGCGGCATCAAGGATTAAGCAGGCTTTTCGCCCCGGCACCAGGAAAAATCACTTCACACATTGGCGCCTCTACTTCGCCTTTTGTCGACATTTCAACCTTCCCGATCTGCTGGCCACCACCGCCAACCTGGTTCTGTTTGCAGAGTTTCTGGTGCGTTCATTTCCATCACTAATGTCTTGGCTAGCCTGCGCCATCTACACCGCGCCTTCGAGTTTGACCTCGCCCCCTTCACAGCCTATCAGCTGACACTGTTTGTGAGAGCGCTCCCCCTTACGCTACGACAAACCCCTAACCCGGCCCCGCCTTGCACCCAGGAACAACTCCAACGCCTTGCGGCAGCCCTCGACATTGTGGGCCTTGGGGACCTGGTCCTCAAGGCAGTGTGTCTGGCAGGTTTTTATGGCTTCGCCAGGTTGTCTTCTCTAGTGCCCCCGAGGCTGCCTTTTGACGGTAGCCATTACCCAACACTCGCAGACGTTAGGCCAGCAGGCAGGGGTCTCCTCCTGCGCATCAAATTTGCTAAAAACGCACAAGACGCAGCACAGTGCTTCGCTGTCCCACTCCTGCCACACAAATTCTCACCCTGCTGTCCAGTTCTAGCCTTGAAACGCCTCTGCCAGTTAGCTTAACATTTTTGGCGCCTAGCACCAGGGGCTATTGTTTCTGTTGCAATTATGACTGTTCTTGATATTAAACTTTGTACTTTGTGTTCCTCTCACTACGCTTAGTTAATATGTGTGTTTGTACAGGAAGCTTAGTTAAAGTACTAGTAATGGGTACCCAGGTCATTTCTGGGATGTTATACATCGTGTATTTGTAGATTAGAAACGCATAATAAAAGTGTAGTATTCCTAGTATTAAGCGAGATACAGAGCATAATTGCTCTGACACCCATAAAATACGCCGATGGCGGCAAAACTTGGCTGTGACGTCACGGGTGGCCTTCATGCAGGATGGCGTCAAGTCATATTGCATGGAAATTACATATTGACATATTGCTTTGGGCTGCCTCTTGGTCCAGGAGTGTCCAATTTCTACAACAGTTATATTGTTTTAAGGCATTAAAAGTGCTCTATTACTTGATACGTTTTTGTGACGATTGGTCGCATAAAATAGCATTTGTCAGCAGTTTAGGGTAGTCCCTACATCACATGAAATTGCTTTATATAGGATAACGCAATTGTCTCCTAAGCTTGACAATAAGAACTGTCGCAGGTTAAGATACTTGATAAATAGTGGTTTTGTGAAATGTTGAATAAATGTACTTATTACGAATTTCCAAAAAATACACAACCATTCCTTACAAGTCCCACTCTTAGTTGAATAGATCGACATTTGCGATTCCTTCTCTCACCTAAACTTAAGTCTGTCTGACACAAGCGAACGGTCTCTCCTCTTTGATGTATATGCTATACAAACTTGATAAACCTCTTGGGAGCACTAGGTCGAGTTTTATAAACATACTTTTGCCTCAACTCCGCAAAATGTACATGTAGATTTTGCCCATTATGTGCCGATATTAAAATTGCGCACGACATCGCTCACATTTCAGTTGTACCGAAGTTTGCAATGGGCCAATTTTACAATAGGATTCATGAGCAAATTCAACATTTTGCTGAGTTGAGTCAAAAAAATATGTTTATATACATATATAAACGACTATATATATGTGTTTATCAGAGGTTGGATGCCAGTGGCGAACACAAACTTTTTGTAACAAAACAAGGATAAAACGGTCAGTCAAGCTTGGGTCAGACAGACTATAGACTGTTCATAAACAGTGACAAAGGACCAGTTTTTGAAAAAAAAAAATAATGGCACTAAATGGACTTCATTTATTCATTCATTCCCACCCAACCACGCCCTCAAAAATAATTTACAGTACTGAAATGTACATCGAGCTTATAATGTAGCTCTACATTTCGGCTAGCTCAACATGTCACTCCCGATTTCTCGGCCGTTTGCGGTCGGATTTTAACGAAATAAACATCGCTATTTTCACAATTAGATATCCCTTCAAGATAGAAATTATCATGAAAATTGCCTAATCCACATTGAAGTGGCAGCGAAGGAAGTCGACCATGCCTTCATGTGACAGAGTCTCCCAAATGAGACCATAACAAATGCCGTTGTTGTGTTTAACTAGCGTTTTCTCAGCCGTTTCTAGGTTAATTTTTACGCGACAAAGTTTGTTCGGACCGCACATAGATATTACATAAGCATATAAAATAGGAAGGCAATCGCTAAATTAACGATGGAGCAGCATCGAGGAAAGTACAGCTATGTTTACGAGCGACTATTCCGCTCAGTGTAAAAAGAGATGACCTAAATCTGAGAGGGGCACCCGTGACGTTTACTACTGCGCAGCCTCGTTTTCAGTCGTTTTTCGGCGGGAGATTTTTTTGGTAATCAGTAGCACTGATCATCCATGTGATAGTTGGCCGCCATTGAGTAGCGCTCGCCCACGCTTCACTGGTCGTTGCTCACTCCTCACTAGCGTGTGTTGCTGCCGCCTATTCAGCCACTCTCTACGAGTTGCAGGCTGAACAACAACATCACCGTCCTCATCAACACAGCCTGCTTTTGTGTCAGACACAATTTTCCACCCACCCTCCCTGTGAACTGGCATGCTGCAGCAGCGGTCAGTTTGCCCCCTGCCTGGGCACCTCCGTCCGCTTTGCTCCACTTGGCTCCTTTTAAGCTTTCCCTTCGAACACCTGGCATCTCCCTCCCTCTTTTGATACATTGTATCTCTTTTACTAAGGGACCGGGTCCTCACTCCTAACCGGGGGCCAGCGGGTTCCCACTTTATGATAATTTGTATTTTTGGCGCCTAGCACCAGGGGCTATTGTCTCTGTTGCAATTATGACTGTTCTTGATATTAAACTTTGTACTTTGTGTTCCCCTCACTACGCTTAGTTAATGTGTGTGTTTGTACTGGAAGCTTAGTTAATAAAACTATTTTGTACCCTAGTCCCGGCTCGCGTCTTTACTGTAATGCAGTTAAATTACTTTATGTGCAAAAAAATGTCACCACCATGCATTCACCAAAGGATCCCGGTAGTCTGACACAAGAGCAGGTTTTCTGGTCTGTATAATTTCTTCAAACACAAATGGGTGTGCTTCGCATGAAAATAATTGTTCCACTTATAGAAACGATTTCCAAAGCTCATCTTTTGAAATACAATAATCTATTCACAAAAATGTAAAGGTAGACCATATGTAAAATATCTTAGAAGTGGAAAAAGAGTAATGGTATAATATGGTATCAATGCATGAACTAAACATTTATTTTGAAATCTGAAAAGGGTAAAGGTATGTTTGATGGTCAAAAAGTCACTAATAGTATATATCTATGTAGCACATGGCATATAACTATGGGAAATTAGTGAGCATATTTTGAAAAAGACAGCAAGGGCTGTAATTATACAATAGAGAGTCTTTCCAAACAAGGGGACAGTTATTTTAGCCAAAAACAACCAAGAGTGGTATTTGTGCTATGAATCCGAAGTTCGAGAAATTGGAGGGTTCCAATAAACCCTTCAAACATTCTCGATATGCAGAGGTGGAAAGTTTCATAAACCCTGGCTAAAAAATCCCACAAGACCAACATCATTTTTTTTATAATAAAACTATTTTCTAACAACATTGAGGCACAAATGAAGAGATTTCCACACACCAGTTTGACTTAACACATTCATGCCTGGAGACTTTCTTGACAAGTGTTGTCTGGACCTTTGATACTTTTGAAAATAACTTTGGAAATAATCAGAACTTTGGAAGATATTTAAAGGAGAGTTGTGTGATGGATTTTGATCAACGTTACTCTTTCAAACATTTCATGAAAATTACTTTTGAGAGATATCACCAAACTAGTATGTTGATTTTGGGCTCTACAAACACGAATGGGTTTAGTCACTAGATAGATTATTAGGTAGATTACTTGCTTTTTTAAATAAAAGTGAATTGGGGGCAATTGATCGGAATGTGGGGTGAGCGGACAATTCCTTTTTACCTCAACAAAATTAGCTGTCTTGGGGGTTTCGGTCATTGTTTTCCATAAAAAATTGTTTCATGTATGCGATATACTTTTTCAATAGGTACCAGGTCATTACTTCTGAAGCCAGTCTTGCCAATAGCTTGGCCATAAAGTTTAGTAAAACTACACAGTAAAAAGATGTTGGTTATTTTCACTCATTAGTGAGGTCTTGTTGGCTGCCATATAAGTAGCTACTCAAGCATCACACGTAGCAATATACACATGCAAGATAGCTAACTCAACTAAGAGCATGCTTGGTGATCATAGGGGCAATAGCAAGACAGAGCAATTCTGCCCCTCAGTAGTCAATGCATGATAAAATGGCAATGTACTGCACAGTCATTAACCCCTCCGCTACTGGTGGCTTATTTGTTCAGAATGAAACAATGCAAAATATGATAGGGTTAGGATAGTTTTTAGTCTTGCATTGATGATCAATGTACCGTAGGCTGGACATTAAGTATCATGCAATGTACTACTAGGAACAGAGAAATTGCCTCAACATTTTCCAAAAATCCAGCAGAAGCTTATTTTAGATACCTTCCAAATCTTTTCCACTTAACTTCAAGTAATTTTGTAACTGCACTATTAGAGATGAGGTCATACCGACGGAGTTCGACTATCGCCTGAATCTACAGTGAAATAAAAACAAAACAAAAATAAAGGTGAAGAGCAGAAAGTGTGTAAGAAAACAATACATCCCCAGAACTTATGAATTATCTTTTAATTGAACTACCATATGCTAAAATTATCAGGTTGTCTGAAGCACGAAAACCTTTGCTTACCCTGTACACCACCTGGACATCCTCATGCTATAATTGTAACAGATATATTATCAAGGTAACATGATATTTTGAATATTCAAGTGTTTAGAGTTTGAATATTCAAGTGTTTAGGAATTTCTATTTCAGATGATAACTAAAATAGAGATCTATAACTGCAAACATGTGCATGGGAGAAATATAACTATGGTACTAGATTTGCCACTATTACATAACTATTAGCAATATACGCATATTATAAATGAAAAGCACTATCGAGCCATGTACAAAGTGCAAAGCAGAAGTGGAAGATTACAAATTAAAACTATATGTCAATTTAGATGTGGCATGTTCGTTTTAGAAAAAATTCAAATATTATCATAAATAATAAAACCAAATTTTAATGAATATTCAGCAATAGTCTTCTCACTTAAAGCAGGAATACTAACTGTAGATTGACATCGCGTAAGAATATCATTATTAAAGACCTTATAAATTGAAATTTCAATAAAACAACCCCTACAATTTGTATCTAGGATAAGTATGGTTTATTGTACCTAATGTAGGTTTTATCCTTCTCTTTGTAAAGTCAATTTTATTATATAACCCAATCGTGAATCACTATATACTTACAACTGACTTAGGACAAACGCTTCCTCCGGCTGAAATACAGGTGAAAGACAATTGAATAAACGCATAGATGCAAAGAGCTTCAGCCCCGGCCTCAGCACAAGCTCAAATATAACAGAGATACTGTTTGGACTAAATACATATAAATATATTCTTTAAATTCACAAAAAAACATGAAAGAAAATAGAAACAGTTACTGTGTCCAGCTATGACGAAATATTGCATAATAGGAGTATTTGCATTCGTGTTATTACACCTGTGGTAAGTTTCAGCTTCATGAAAGAATGGTTTATAATGTGTAATAATGTAATGTATATATAATATAGTGTATGAAAGGAAAGGCTGGTATATTATGTATACAAATGGTTATAGATTATCTACTCCCACTGGCGTGATTTTATTTTATTTCTGTTGGTTTTGATTCCCTGAGAAACGAATAATCACTAATCCTTCTCTTTATCTGTTTGAATCTGGAGTGTAATCAAATCCTGACAGCTTTGATTGTTTTTATTGATTACCTTGAAGGGTTACAATATGATAGGTATTTAATTTCACAGAGCCCATGTAATTAGCTTTGATGTTAATTCGTTACATGAGAACAAGGATATAATACGTCAATTTACCTTTATACATACTGTAAATCTGGTATTAAGTGTGTCATAAAATTTTGCGTTATTTCATTTTCAGATTTTTGCAACTGCTTATTTTTGCGTATATACAACCATTTTAGAAGCGCCATCTACTGTGCAGCATCAGAACTAAACTACCCAGGGTATTCAATGCTATGCTTGCTATGATGATATTCAATAGATGGCGCTTCTATCTAACACATTATATCTTATTAAGGTGATGAGTACCATTACAAGCCAGTTAAAAGCCCCATCCCAAAACACACCTCAAAGCAGTATCATCCTATAACTAGGTTTATCTTCAGGTTCCTGGGTGTTATCAGGTAGAGAATATCCTCGCCAATTGTCTTTATTCAATCCATATTCTGTTTTATTTCAAAATTTACAACTTTTTTTTCAAATGACATAATCTCATTACCCACGCAGGTGATGGTTACTGCAGGTTCAGTGTTACTTTAGGTATATCATTGACTATGCCCAATAAAAAGTATTTTTTTGATTTTTTACTCCTGAAGATTTTTACAGGCCATAACATTGAAAATCTTAGTGAGAAATCTTGACCCGAAGTGCACTTAACCTCTTACGGCTAGATAAATGTTCAACTATTTATAGCAAACCGGACCTTCGCCTTTGTTTTGACTGTGATGTGCGACCACAGAGGTGTGTCTTTGTACAACTGTCTTTTGTTCCTAGCCCACATGGGATCAACAAGGCCTACCTTTCTCAACCACCACTGGCCTATGGGCTCCACACGCACGATATCTCACTAAAATTTTCAAATGTTATGGCCCGTAAAAATCTTTAGCGGTAAACAATTAAAAAAAACACTTTCTATTGGGCACAGTCAATGACATCCCTAAGGTATCTGTGAACCTGTAGTGACCATCACCTGCGTAGGTAATGAGTTTATGTCATTTGAAAAAGAAGTTGTAAATTTTGAAATAAAACAGAATACGGATTGAATAAAGACAATTGGTGATGATATTCTCTACTAATAACACCCAGGAACCTGAAGATACGCCTAGTTATAGGATAATGCTGCTTTGAGGTGTGTTTTTGGACGGGCCCAGCTTGCAATGGTACCCATCACCTTAAAGGGACTGCCACTGCTTAGCAGCTGGTGTAGCAGGGAAGACACTCAATTGCAAGTAGCACAGGAGATCTATGATTGAGCGTGTCTGTTGCTATTTTAAGGCTGGTTGTCATGGCCAACAAACCGGACTGGTCACTTAATCAAAATAAAAATAAACCTTTATTTTCACTCCCGTTTTTTCGGGGAGATAAAATTAAAAAACTTTTTATTTTCACTCCCCTTTTTGGGAGAAAAAATTAAAAAAAACTTTATTTTCAACACCGTTTTCGGGGGGAGAGAAAATCACAAAACTACAACTCATTGTACTTCTATCCCAACTACTACCTATAATGATAACAATGAAAATGAAAAGAAAACGATCATTATGATACTAATCATAATCATCAAGCAATAAATTTTGGATGAGCATGGATTATTCAGCACAATACCAAGTATTGCGCCAAATCCTCACTACTTTGATAGTCAAAAATCATAGGTAGCTCTCAAATAAGCATAAAACAAAGGTAACTGTCATTCAACAATCTTAGCCCCTGTTGCTAAATAATTTGAACAAAATATTGAATAATATTTATAATGAAAAATATAACCAAACAGACTCCATGAAATTTGATGAATATAAACGAAAATGGGCAAAATCATTTTTTGAGTCTTCAGTTGTTCCAGAAACAGATTGCAGTTTTGATTGAATTCTCCAGGTATGAATTAGCCACTGTAGGAAACATCAGTATTGTACCATTTTTAATACAGTTGTCACCAGAAAATGGTCCAATGAAGTACTTTTGTATGTCACTATGCTACCCCCTACCTATTTCCTGTCATAATTCTGGAACCGTTTGGGCTGGAATTTTGTATGCCATCTTAGATTACATAGTGGCACACATGGGTAAAGTTTCAGTGGGAACAAAGATGGTCACCCTCCGACCATTGGATCACTTGAGCCGGAATGATCCTATTGCAAGCATTGCACAACGCTGGATACTTCCAGAGTCAATGAACCTGATGCCATGACCGTGTATATCACAGAGAACAGAACAATATAACAATAACAATAGCTAGAACAGTGTGCAGTGGTCTGCTGCAGAGAGCAGAGAAGACGGAGATAGGTAAAGGTCCAGAGTAGAAGCATTGCCCAAGATACTACAGAACAAGATCGAAGCGAGTGATCAGAACTAGAAACAAAGATATGACAGATGAGCTGTAAAACATTTAAGCAAGTGCACTTCAAAGACAGTAATACTATCGGCATGTTATTTAGCAGTGTTTCTTATTCATTGCCTCCATATGCAGGCAAAATATGTGAACCTGTTCATGCCCGCAATAAACCCAAAATCGCCTAATGTATTATTGAATGAAGCACATTTCACAAATATGTCAACCGGTGAAATATGAATTAGAAATAAGTTCGCAACTTTCCTTCAAATATTTTGGGAATTTGCACTTTACTCCCAAGTTATGTTCTTAGTATCCAGAAAACATTATGGAATCTTATCATTTATGGGTTAAAATAAGAAAGAGGCCTCCCAATGCTATATAGAAACATCAGGTGAATGACATAAAAACCAAGTAGTTCACAGGCATATAAGAGTACATATGATTATTGTAGTTGGTGTAAGGTGAATTGCTACCATCTATAGCAGGGGTGTACAAGTGCTAGCCAGATTTGGCCTGGCACACATTTTGAAGCCTCCGTCGCACTGGTGCGACTATGCAATGGTCGAATACCCCTGTATTGGAGATTTAAGGCTAGAAATATATTTAATTCATACTTAGTTTGCAGGCATCCAGGTAGTGGACATAGTAATACTGCTTTCTGTCGATCCTTATATGAAACTGGTCCAGTGCTAACTTGGCCTGATATAAAGGAGAAGGAACAACCACATTCTCAATGCAATCTATCCGGTTTTCATGAATCCTCTAGTACTTTAGTAAGACAAAGTTCAATCGAGAATATCAAAGTAATATTTTCAGTGACACATAAATAGAAAATAATTAGAAACAAAAGTTGGGTTTGATTATTGGTGATTAAGTGCCAATAGTTTCTATTTTGCCACAACATTTTAACTAGCTTAACAAAGACTATAACATTTGTTTTTACTTTTTGCAAATTGCATGTTTTCATGCATTGAAATTATCCCTCTCTTCTGGCTAAAAAAAGTTCAGTTACATTTTTCATGAAGGCCATACGATATATTTCTATTAATAATTAGTTCCTGGTTCAATCTCCGACCATGAATTTTAAATAATTGTGGATGCAACTGGATATCAACATACCATTGGTGCCACGTTTGTGATCATCCACACAATTGCTGTCAGCCCTCTTCTATCCATTACCGCAGCATTGGCGGGTACGTCCAACTCCAGCAAAATCCGAGGCGCATCTATTCGATCTAAAACACCATGGTGTGCGGACTGATTACACAATTGCAATATTCCCATACAAAAAGTTTTAATTCTACTCTGTAATTTAATTTAAAGTTTGTTTCTGTCTGTTTTAGACAATTTTCATTTCATTTTTGCTTAAAGGGCAAATGCAGTCACTTCCAGCCACTGATATCTCTTAACCAATCAGAAGCAGGACTGGCAGTCACTTCCTAAGCACCACTTCTGATAATGTCAGCCTCTATACCCAGGCTCATGCCAGTTTTTTACTAACTTTCATAAGCCATATCAGAGGACTGCTGAGGAGGACAGACTTGCGGGTGGTCTTATTTGAAAGATGACACGTATAGGCACATTTTGAACCTAAATCATCATGATGGTGCATTTGCCCTTTAATCATTTTTCAATCAATCTTCATATTTTCTTTTTATCTTATGTGATTTACAAGATAATTCATCATCTTAATCTTTTTCATTTTCCTTCTCTATCTAAAAATCTCTATTCTTCTTTATAACTTTTAAATGCAAAGAACAATATACAAATGCACACTAATCTATTAACTGATACACATTCTGGACTACCACCATAGGCCTTGCAAATGACGATTTGTTCAAAACATTCTGAGGGGGGTTTCTATCAATAGAAGTTTGATTAATAGAATACTGAGTATACATTATTGAACGACGAGGTACTTATCTGGGGAGAGGGGTTAAGATAGAGAATTATTGAATTATTGTATTTCATACTAATATGGCCTTCCCATGCTTCCAGCTAAACACCTTTGTGTTTCATAAACAATCTTTATACAAGGGTTCTTTACTCTGCAACACTGCAGCAATAATAAAAAGAAAGAGATTTGGCATAATAATGCTAAAGTATAGCATATTACCTAGAATAACTTTTAGATGTAGCGTAGAACAAAAATGAAGGGTAAATGCTATCAATAGCTTGCACAGCAAGCAGGCTGAAGGCTCGCGAGCAAGCCGCAATTGCGGTATAGGCAGTCATCTACCTCGCAGCCTACACACTTATAACGATATTATCCTGTCTGCATTTCCGTCTGTTCGTTTCTTGTCTCGCTTGACAATAATCTCGCATGAGAAGAACATCTCGTTTTGCTTTAAGGGAACACTTTTCTGCCAGATCTTTCCATGTTTAAAATATCGCTTAATCAAATAATAAATATGGATTGTTTCCTTTAAATTGTATGTAAATAGCGTTTTGAGGGCCGATATAAACGCGCAATGACGTCATGGTACGAAGGAATCCTACCCTGCTCAATGACGTCATACGAATACGAATACAAACTGTGTTACTCTCTAACCGCCATTTACGGTACATAGAGGAAATACAATAATTTCATTAGAAAAATCAACATATATATACATCTACATTGTTGTGATAATTGTAAAAATTTACATATATACAGTATACACATATAAAAGTTATGTGTGTCAACAATATACAATGATTTATCTGATTACTGTCATAATTTGTCATACAGACAGATAAGGTTTCGTCCTCTGAAATTCTGCTAAACCATTTCTGCAGAAACTGATCTTGCAATATTCTTTTAACACACTCACTGGACACCCCTGAGCCACTTTGAACATGAGACATCCAAACACTGTTCAGTCCACAGTTCTCTAGGGTACCTTTTACATACCCTAACCATGGTGAAGTATATTTCCCTATACAGTTGAGATGTTTCACCATGTTATATATAAGAAAGCAAATTTTATCTTTCTCGCCATTGATCACTTTTTTCCAGTTATTAAGTACTCTAATTGTGGCTGTGATTTGCAGAGGGAATTGCCCAAGTTCACCATAAATAAAAGAATTATGACAATATTTACTATTTTTTGTTATTATTTTACAGAATCTGGTGTGTACATTTTCTAAATCATCCATATTATCGAATCCCTAAGTTTCAGCTCCATATAAAAGAATGGGTGTTACACATGAGGCAAATAGTTTTAACAACATGCGTACTGGTAGGTTGAGTCTACGCCCATTTTGTATCACTGAATACATGGCCCTAGTGGCTTTAACTGCTAATTTTGATTTTGCTTTAGTGAATTTCCCATTCCAAGTGAATAACATCCCGAAGTAGTTATATTCGTCCACTCTCTCTAAATTTGTATCTCCAAATTTAAATGTGGACACATTCTTTAATCTAACCTTTGACCGATTAAATTGCATGATTTTTGTTTGGTCAGTATTTACTTCTAATTTTTTATGTTCACCGAAAGCGTAGAGTGAATCAAGAAGTTTCTGCATGTCTATTTCATTATCAGCCAACAATATTGTATCATCTGCATACATGAGTACAAAGATTTTTAAGAAGGTATCAAAATCTCCATTTCTGCTATCTATGTCAAGTTTTTCAATTAATTTCAAAGAAGTACCTCCATTGTGTTGTCTGAAGAAATCTTCCATGTCATTTGAATAAATAGCAAACAACAGGGGAGAAAGGTTTTCACTATGTCTTACACCTACATTTGAGTAGAGAAACTAGACGTTTAACCCTAGTGGGTTACACATGACGTTGTTGCTTTGTATAAGTTTGTATTTGCCTGGAATATCTTACCAGAGATGTTATTAGAAAGTAGTTTTTTCCATAAAGCCGCTATGTTGACTGTGTCAAATGCTTTTCTATAATCAACAAATGCACAACACAATATCCTACCCCCGGGGGGGTCACTTGGGTATTAAGGGGGGGCGCATACGTTCGTTATCAAAGTTAAAAATTACCCCTAAAGCACTGATTTCTGGCCAAAAAAGCACCCTTATTTTAAAAAAACGCTGATTTTTCCCACTAAATAAACACCCCTTCTTTTATCAAAACACTGACATTGGATGAACGGGAACACGTATTTTATCTTAAAATTTTATAATCCTCTGCGTGTTTAGCGGCAGCAAGGGGCAGCAGCAGACTCGGAAGCCCAGTCACTTCGGGAGTCACTCGGCGTCAGAGCCGCGTATATTTCGTGGATTGTAAGGGGATTTTGACCCCCATACTTCGTACCTTGGTACAAAAAAGTACCCTTCTTTTACAAAATCGCGGACATGCGGAGGTCTTAAAAAAAGACCCCTTCTTCCGTGAAATACGTAACTAAGGTGCGGCCCCCCTCTGTACCTAAGTGCCCCCACCGGGATCCTACCTGAGCTCAAATACAGGTCAATGATACATTTCAGGGTAAACATATGATCGTTTGTACAATATTCACTACGAAACCCTGCCTGGTTTTCAAGCAGAAGCATGTTATCCTCTAAAAAGTTTGTTAGTCTTGTATTAAATGTTGCTGTAAATGATCTACCCAAACAACTTATGAGAGCAATTCCTGTTATTGTCTGTATCATTTTTACTACCCTTATTTTTAGAAATAGGCTTAATTATTACGATAGTCCAGTTATCAGGTATGTGACCAGTATCAAGTATTATATTAAAAAGTTTTACATATGCTAACAGCATCACATCATTACTGGCTTTTAGCATTTCATTAACTAAATGGGCTATTAAGATTGGAATTGTCAAGGTTAATATTGCCAAACTCTTCCTGTCTCTCTCCAACATAAGTTGGTTCACTCTCTTCTCGGTCTCCTAAATCCTCATTCAATTCGACAAAATGCTCATAGAAATTTTCAGATGTCTATGTATCCACATCACCTTTTTTATTTCCTGTACCATTTCTAAGGACATTTCAGAATTTATTTGGATCTTTGGACTGGTAACTCTTTAACTCACTCAGAATGTGTTCTTGGTCATTCGCTTTTGCTCGATTGATTTGTCTTTTGTAGTTTTTAGAAGCTTGTTTCATTTGTTCTAAATTAACCCCATTCTTATTATCACGCCATCTTCCTCTAATTCCTTTTTTAAGTAGGCATCCCTTGTTAAACCACTTGAAATGTTTTTTCCTGTGATTCCGTTTATTATTGGGATTTGTTTGTGTAACCATACCACAGCTTTTGGCTCCATTAATCAAAACCTCTGTCAACTGGTTTGTGACATTGTTAATATTTGAGACATCCACATTTACTGTATCAATCAGCCTGTCGAGCTCGTTTATCACTTCTTCTAAATCAGCATTATTATTTAACTGTGAAATATAATCCCTTTTCTTGTCAGAAGCCCATCTCACCCTTAGCTGACCAATCTCCCCATCCTGACTTAAAATGTCATTTTCATTTTCATTTAATACATTCTCTTGCCAAATATTGGGTGTGGAGAGGGTCAATATAACAGCTGAGTGCCCATCCGACAGTAGAGGGTTAAAAGTTTGAACATTGAATTGGGTTATTAGCGGATACATATCCTTTGACAACAGAAAGTAATCAATGCAACTTCTATCTTTATATGTCAATTCACCCTGAATATCATCCTTCATTCTCCCATTAGCAATAAACAGTGAAGTTGTTTTACACAAGGTGATCAGTCTAGTACAAGAGTTATTCATTTTTTTTATCTTTATTTTTCCTTGGGGGAAGTGATTTTATCCCAAAGTCAAATATTTCATTATTCCCATGATCAAGAGGATTATCATCCTCTGATATGTAATCACAAATCTCTGAGGTCCTCGCATTAATGCCACCACGTAAACATATAGATAGGTCATTTACGCCCTGAGAGGTCACTTCCAATTCCAAATCTTCAAAAAGTTTCGGGTCATAGTATTCAGAATTTTCAGGTGGTATATATACACTTCCAAGGAGGATGTCTTTTGTTCCACCATGCGCAGTTCTCCTAATATGGCACCATAGTACATGTTCATTGTTTGATTTAACTACATCACAATGTTCAGCATATCTTTCATGGAATATGGTAGCAATACCTCCCCCTTTGTAATTTGTTAATGAGTATCTATTCTTGAAAATGGCTGTATAGTTCGCTGGTAAATTGTCCAATACTGTGGGCATGTCAAGATCATCAATCTTGGTTTCCGATACACATATACAGCACTATTTCTTCAAGAATTCATGGAATTCTGGAATTTTTAACTTGAATTTTAGTCCACACAAATTCACACATGCAAATTTAATATCACTGCTTACAAAACATCCAATAGCAATAGTTTTACTCTGTAGGCGTTCATGACCAGACATATGCCTTTGATCAACTATATCACAACTAGAATCAACATATTTTTGACTAGGTATTTCAAGTATCAAATCACCATTAGAGTTAGAGTCACCCTCTTCCAGTCTATCCTATACATTATTAGCGACTTCCATCGCCTGACCAACTGAGATTGACACAAATCCACTAATAGTCATGCAAAAAGTGATAGTGGCGCCATCTAGAGTGAGATGTCAACACTAGCACCAATGATGTTTATGCAGTGGGTGACACAGCAAAAATTAATTACTTGTCTTTCCGTAGATCAATTTCAATGCAGTTTGAATCGTTTGACCCGACACAATTAATTCTGTCTCTTAATTCTAGTTGAAATCTGTTGCGAAAGACGAGTTTGCAACTGGTTTAAATCGCATTAATTTTTTGCCATATTTTCGGTCAATCGCTACTCGTATTGTGTGTTGTTTTTGCACAAATATAAAGCACATATCAAGGGATTTCCAATATGTTTCCGCAAAGTACAGGTAAATAATAACGTCACGGATAAAAAATTCGTAACTTTGTGACTACATTTGAAGGGGAATGCAGAAATATAAGCCAGCTGCGCGAGCATTTAAAGCTTTGCTTCCTCATTATATTAGCCCACGCAGCGAGACGCAAGCGACAACTATCGCTATCAGCATCTCCAACGCATCTCCACCGTATCTAGCAGCATACACACTGATGCCGAGAAAACCCTGTCTGTTCATCTCTTGTCTCGCTTGACAATAATCTCGCCTGAAATGATCATCACCTTTTGCTTTAAGAGCACATTTTGCCTTTTTATTTTTTTTGTTGTATGTTTTAAACATTGCTTTATTATCACATAATAAATATGGTTTGTTTCCGTTCGATTGTATCAAAATAGCGCTTTCACCGCCGATGACCGGGCAACATGCGTAATTGTAGCGTAGACATATTCCTCCAACCATGCTAATTAAGCTTAGAATATTAGTGGCCAAACCCACTGTAGTCCTTCCCCTATTCTAGTGTATCTAGGGGGCCAAAGGGTGAAACCTGTTGACGCTGTGAGTTGCACTGCGTGACCTGCACTCATTCGGACAGGGTATTGGGGGTGTTGTCTGGGCTGCAAGCCTTATCTAGGTTTATGACTGTTGCTGACTGCTGGGTTAGGGCCCCTGTGTACGATCTATATATGTGATCTAGGATTATATTACTATGTAGTATTTAGTAAGATATAAAGATTGAAGTACGCATGCTCAAGGTACTATGAGAGACTTCCGAGTCAGTCCCGGGGATGGAGTAGTCACGAGGAGGGTGATTTTGGGGAAGGCTGTTGCTATTTGCCTATAATATGCTGTTGATGTAAGTAACCTCTCTTTCTACCTACCAGGTCTTGTTAGGAATGTATGCTTGTGCTCACTGTTAGGTTTCTATGTACCATTGTATCTTAAGTTAGTATTAAAGCCTACAAAAGATTATACCACATGTGATGTCCACTCATTAAGCTTAATGTATTCACAAGTCCAAGCCCTTTAAGATCATTCACGAACCCCTTGTCTTACCCAACCCCCTCAGATAGATGGCGTAGCCTTAAAACACCTACGTTACAAAATTGGCGCCCAATAAGTTTTGATCAGAGATTGGACTTGATTTCTTTTGATAGTTTTCTTTGTTTAGTGAAAATATTTGTCAGGAATTCAAAATGGCTGCCTTTGATTACTCATACCCCTCCCAATCCCCTGTACCTCGTGGGGATGAGAATGATGCCCTCCGACAGTGGAATGTGAGTAGGGGGGATCATATAAAGTGGGAGGAGGGGTCAGGTGACTATGAAGTAGGCATAAGGAATTTCTGGGGCATTAAAACTGATAATACAAATTTGAGCACTGTATACCCTGGTAGGGAAGAAGGGAGGCTACTTCCCAGTGTTAATGTGATGACTGGCAATAAAAGTGTTGGGGTTGGCACGCATGTAGCACCGGCCACCCAGAATTTTAACCCTTTCCAGCTTCTGACTCAGGAGAGGGAGGATAGGAAATCCCATTTTCGGAATTTTTCTCCCCCTGGTATAGACAAGATACTGGGTGCAGGAGTCAATAAAATAAAACAATTATTGAATGTCAATTTTTTACAGCGGCGAGACGGCGTTAGACCACAGCAGAGTGGTGGTGGCGAGACGGAAGGCGCGGAGTGCTCCCCAGGCAATTCTTTCGTGAATTCCTGGGTTGAGCGCACGCGTGGCAGAGACACCAACATGGAATTCTCCCCAGGCAATCCCTTCAGGAATGCCTGGGTTGAGAGCAGTAAGGCACGCGCTGAGGAGCGCACGGGTGGCACACACCCCAATATGGCGGCATTGCTGCGAAGGCAACAACCTGATGATTCAGTGTTGCGTATGGCTGTACCGATCAACTATACAGAATTACTGGCGCACAGGGTACCTGTGAAGAGGCATTGCCCGGGAATAGAGGCGACGCCCTCCAGATACCGACCATATAAATCGTTCCGCTCTGGATAAAGGAGGCAACCGATGTAGCTTTGGGACCCCAACACCAAAATGGTCCCAAAATAGCCAGTTCGGGGATGCCGAGAGTGTATTCGGACCACCGCGGTTTAAATTCTTTTCAATGGTTCTTGCTCTCAGGTTTCACCAGAATGGCAATTGAACAGTGTCGATCAACAGGGCCGAGTTGGAGTATCACCTAGTGTACGTACTGGCCAATTGGATCCACTAGCAGTCGCCATGGGTGAGGTGAGGGCCACCATTGGTGTTGCTGGCGAAATGTTGTCGGGAATAAAGCAAAGTATGACCGTGGCCTGTCGTTTGCTGGATAATTCAGTGCGTTGCTTTGAAGAGATTAAGTGCGAAGTAGCGCAGGTGGCGACCAGCACCCACCAAGACACTGCAGCTATGAACGGAACAGATGCAGCAATGAGGCCAGTACAGACACCAGTTTGGCAAGAACTGTGTCATTCTGACGACGGGAGCAGTGATGATGACAGAAATGGAAGCCTAGCTAGTGAGCAGGCCACCATCACCAGTTGAGGCAGACCGGTGGCAGTTCAGTAGTGCTGAAAAGCAGAATGTACTTGATACCATGGATGAAAAGGGAGGCACCGTGGCTGTCCCTAGTGAACTGCTGTCCGTCTTATCCCAGACCATTGCTGAGTGGGCTAGACACTTGGAGGACAAAGGGAGGGAGAAAGAGAGCATGTGGTGAATTCCATGGAGGATGTGAGGAAAACACCGTTTCACTTAAGGACCGCATCAGACCGACTGCAGTTCGACTTCAAGGAAGCTCCTGTCTTCGATGACAGTAAACTGGAATGGAGGGACTATCTGGGTCTTTTTGAGATGGTGGCGGCCTGGAATGAATGGACTGACCAACAGAAGGCGCTACAATTAGCCATGTCAATGAGTGGGTCAGCACAGAAATTTGTTCTGCGACTGCCAGCTGACACGGTCCGTTCCTTCAAAGACCTTGTTGCTGCACTGACACGCAGATATGAACCTAAGGAAAGGGAAGCGAATTGCATAGCTGAGTTTCAGGGCCGCCAGAGGCAATTAGGTGAATTTGTGGAAGATTTTGGCACGGTCTTACAGAGTTTAGCTGCAAAGGCTTTCCCAGGTACAACAGCAGATACCCTTGAGAAAATGGTTATTCACCAATTCATCTCAGGGATGGCGAATGAAGATATGCGACGTCACGTCCGTTTCGGCCGTGCTAAGACACTCATTGAGGCTATCAGTCTGGCAGTAGAGTGGGAATCCTTCAAGGAGAAGGACAACGTCGAGAAGACTGCTGGACAACAGGCCAACACAGTCAAACAAGAACAAGGGCTGGATGTCTTAAAAGTCGTAATGGCACGTTTGGAAGAGTTGGAGTCAAAGTCCAACTCCCAGAGTGGAAGGGGCAGGAACAGACTAACCTGCTTTGGATGTGGACAAGTTGGACATTTCCTGAGGGATTGTTCTCATGTTGTACGACTGAGTCAGGTGATGGGGCAACCGCCGCCAGTAGCAGGAGGTCGAGGTGTGCTAAATGCTGCAGCACTTCCCTTCTATGCCTCACAAGGAGCAGCCAGAAGTCAACCTATTGATGGTGCTTCAACTGGGGCTGGCACAAACGATGGAAGAGATAAATGGATATGATGAGAGTATCGGCAGTTAAAAAAAAAAAATAAATAAATAAATTTTAAAAAAATGATGAGATGAGATGAGAAAAAAATAATAATTAAGAAAAAAGGAAATGATGAGAAGGTCTGTGGCAAGTGTTTCTCCACTGAGTGGTGAAGTACCATAATGGGGCATACCCTGCCATAAGGTCATGTTGTTGGACACACTGAGGGTGTAGATATATATTTGTGAATGCAGATACTGCCGATGACTCAGACTAGTAGGGTAGAATGGACCCTTTGAAATGTGCTTAGGTAATGAGCACGCACATTGACCGGAAGATTTTATTTACCCTATATATTATGGTAGAGCCTTAGATGGCTAACTGCAAGTGAGATGGGACTCAAAAAACAGTCACAGGTTACTGTGGGCACGGGCATGGAGTCCCCCACCTAGCCTGTCGAGTTTGGTCAAATGGATTCATTGACTAGGGTGGGCGCGGGCATGGAGTCCCCCACTTAGCAGGATAGTGAGAGAGAGCAACCGACACTCTTTGCGTACTAGGATAGGCTGGACGCAGTCATTAAGAGGCGCAGGAGATGACGGTTTGCTGAATAAACTCACGGACCAATTTCCATGTCCCATGGGGGTTACTGTTTAAAAGAAATAAACAGTAAAATTGGGAGGGTAAGTATTACATTTTGAGTTTATTGCTTTGGGGCTGAATACAGATCTCAACGCTTGATCCTGATTATGTATTGGACCGAAGGGTGAAATCTCTGTACACACCTCCGAGCATTCTCAGGGTGGGGCAGACCAAGTTGCACCATTACCCAGGACCACAAAATCGTAAGGAAGAGGATTCCATGGACGTTGGATGAGGATTGAAAGCTGTGTGAACTATAAAGGACATTTAAAGAGGAGCTTTTGAATTGACATTTTTAGTGCTAAATGGTTTGGCTTAGTATATGTATGAGCTACGAAGCAGGCTAGTAGTATCCTATATTCATTGTAGTGATGTTGTGCTTATTCGGGTGATTTGCTTACTAAAGTTTGTCTAGTGTGTGATGGATTAAATATAAATGATATAGTTCGAAATATTCTGATTCTGGCATGAGCTAGAATAAATAAATTCTTTTTCAGGATGAACCAAGTGAGACGGCAAACTGAGAGCTAATTTTTTTTTATTAAAATACATATGCATTTTGTATTATGCTGGAATTAAGCAACCGTAAGATAACCTTGTATATGTGCATGCTATATTGTTACATATGTAATAACCATATTATCATTAGTCTTGCTTAGGCCCTTATATTCATGTAGCCATTTTCTTTGAAGAGAGTATGATTTGGTCAATCTAGATTATGCTTATGACTTAATTACAGGACAAATATTCTGTGTTATAAAAAGTTAACTTTAATTAGAGGCTGTTCTCTGTGTCATTATGGAACTGTATGGTAAAGCTATATGTTTGAGTGATGTTCTAGAAGCACTTCTAAATTTTCTTCTTGCCTCGACATTATGTTTATGTTAAGAGTTTCTTTAAATTTCATTGTCAACTTGGTATATTTTGTAAATCAAGTCTCTGATATGAGTTGAGTCAAAGGTATTTTCAAATATTGATGATTATTTGCTATGACTGAATTTTTGTATAGAAGTATATTTGGTAATTTTGTATATGTTTTCAGTGATACGAGGGCGTATCACATTCCTAGTGGGGGGGGAGTGTAGCGTAGACATATTCCTCAAACCATGCTAATTAAGCTTAGAATATTAGTGGCCAAACCCGTTGTAGTCCTTCCCCTATTCTAGTGTATCTAGGGGGCCAAAGGGTGAAACCTGTTGACGCTGTGAGTTGCACTGCGTGACCTGCACTCATTCGGACAGAGTATTGGGGGTGTTGTCTGGGCTGCAAGCCTTATTTAGGTTTATGACTGTTGCTGACTGCTGGGTTAGGGCCCCTGTGTAAGATATATATGTGTGATCTAGGATTATATTACTATGTAGTATTTAGTAAGATATAAAGATTGAAGTACGCATGCTCAAGGTACTATTAGAGAATTCCGAGTCAGTCCCGGGGATGGAGTAGTCACGAAGAGGGTGATTTTGGGGAAGGCTGTTGCTATTTGCCTATAATATGCTATTGATGTAAGTAACCTCTCTTTCTACCTACCAGGTCTTGTTAGGAATGTATGCTTGTGCTCACTGTTAGGTTTCTATGTACCATTGTATCTTAAGTTAGTATTAAAGCCTACAAAAGATTATACCACATGTGTTGTCCACTCATTCAGCTTAATGTATTCACAAGTCCAAGCCCTTTAAGATCATTCACGACACCCTGTCTTATCTAACCCCCTCAGATAGATGGCGTAGACCTAAAACACCTACACTACAGTAATGACGTCAGGCGAAAAACGATAGTGGCGACATCTACGGTGAGATGTCGCCACTAGTATCAGTGATGTTGATGCAATGACACCGGAAAAATATGTTACACGTCTTTCCGTGGATCAATTTCAATGCGGTTTGAATCGTTAGAACCGCCACAATTAATTCTACTTGTCTCTTAATTCTATTTGTAATATATTGCGAAATGTCGATTTTGCAACAGGTTGAAATTGTAGTAATTTGTATGCCATATTTTCGGCAGGGTCAATCGCCACTCATACTGTGTTGTTATTGCACAAATATGAAGCTGATATCAATAGGATTTTCTAATATGTTTCTGCGATTTACAAGCAAACAATGACGTTATTGATAACAATTAACTTTGTGACTGCACGTAAAGGGGAATGCAGAATAATTATCGAGCTGCGCTTCCATTAAAAGCTTTGCTTTGTCGTCATATTACTGTGAAAAGTTTGATTTGTGAATTGAGGTTGACCCTTATGGCTGCTGGTGGCTAATTTGGCCATTACAAAATGATGCATAAAACCTGAAACAATTACTGAAAGTCTGGTACATGGGTACTCATCTGACAGTACGCTGAATATATCCAATGAATACCAACATGACAGGGTTTAGCTGGCTTCCAAAGAATTTTTGCCTCCTTATGCTTTGGACGAAAGTAGCCTCAGCAAAAAGGGTTATAACCCCCATTACATATCTTTTATCTGTGGCCTCTGGGTTTCGGTTAGCCTAGTCCTAGGCCAAGAAAATTGATCACTTCTTTAATAACTCACCTAATGTTTATATACCATTCTAAACTGTCTACCCATATTTAGTTCTATATTGGCTCACCAGGCGGCCAGCAAGGGTCTATTTGGATTTCTTGGCCTAGTCCCAAACTTGCTTTATGACCCTTGGGGAGAACTTACTTAATATGCAAGTAGGTGAACCCGCCCAGCAGGGGAGTTGGCATCAAACGACTTGTTATCACAGCATTACAGCTGTTCCTGGAAATACAGGGTATTTATTGTTTTATATATATATGCTGAGCAGCCGTGTAAGTTCAGAGTAGCCTGCTCAGTGTGGCAGAGATAGGAGGGGCACTCAGAATGTCCACCCCTACCAAAACTCCAGTCAAGTATTCTCATCGACTGGCCCTTACTCCATCAGCTAAAATTTTCTGTTTCGTATGTGGAAAGACAGAGGAACGAAAGAATTGCAGGAGGCAGCTTTGCTGTAACTCAGAAAAGCAAATTCCTAGAGATTGCATTGGAAATAACAGTCCCTGCAGCAACTATTGCATTGGCAGGGTGCGAACTGCTTACAAGGGGGATGTGCTAACCCCCAAAATTAAAAACCTTTGAGGAGTCTGTTTCAGAACAAAAAAAATACATTGGGGGTGGAGTGCATTTGGGTTGCTAATCATTGTGGAGGTGGGGGGGGGGGGGGGGGGTAAACTTGGAAATCAACAAGAAAAGTAATGCAATTAAATGAGTGTTCTCAAATCCACTCAGTAGTGTGTATACAGTGGAACCTGTCAAATTGAACACCTGTGTACATTGAACACCTGCGTACATTGAACAATTTTTCATGTCCCGGCACACTCCCATCGAAAATCAATGATGGGCTACCTGGATACATTGAACACCTGTCTACCTTGAACATTGAACACCAAATTTGTTCCCGCAGGCCACATTTAACCTGTCTACTTTGAACATTCTGCACTGATTTGAAACTTTTCACTGAAAATGAGGTAAAATGAGATATATAAGATTAACTGTTTTGTTAAGTGATATTTTTCAAATACTGAATATGTGAAGTTTTAACTTAATTAAGAAAGTGATGTAAAGGCATAGTAGATTTTGCGATAAAATGATCATGTTTCTCTAATTATCCTTGATTTTGTTTCTATTTCACCCGACCTCCAAATACTCAGAACCTGGATACATTGAACACCTGCGTACATTGAACACTTTTTCCTTTCCCGTGAGTGTTCAATGTAGACAGGTTCACTGTATTTACCAAAAATACTGAGGCTGACTTCCTATTAATTAAGCTTTTTTTTTAAATCTTGTGGGAGGGGCTCAGACAAGAAAAATATAGGGAGATACTCAAAATAATTTAAAACATGGGGGGTTTGACCCTAAGTTGAATGAACATGGGGGGAGGGGGTGTTACTCAATTTAAAAGAAAAAGAAATATTGTGGGGGGATTTTAAAATGCGGGCGACTCCCTCCCTCTTTTTTCAATAACAGCCTTTAGGAATGAAGAATTTATAGAATGTGATAGTTGTAGCATGTTTTGTAGAAAGCCTCATGAACAAAGAAAGTCGCTGGGTCTAATAAAGTAAATTACTTGTGCTTTTGGGTAATTTGACACTTACAGACTTAGTTTAACCCATTAATTACTAGTATATGAATTGTTGTCTGGCTCTATGATACTTTTGACAATAACTTAGGAATTAAGAATGATTTTGCAAAATATTTGGTGGAGGGTTGTTGGTTATGTTCTGATTAACATTTCTTCTTTAAATATTTTCCTATTTATACTTTAGCTTCAAAGTTTCCATTAGAATTGTCAGACTGTTTTAACCCCTATGAGTGATAATGGGTTAAAGTAATGATTTTTAGAATTATCATAAACAACCATGTTTTTTCATTCTAAAATGGTTTTATTTGCCCGTTGTTTATATAACACTAACATTACAACTAGAAATAACTGCCGCAACTTGAAAATCTTTCAATGTTGCGTATCCAACACAATCCTTAGCAGTTTCTATATAGTTCTGCATCTTGCTCTCTAGATGTTTCACTGTGAGTAAACAGACTTTATACCTGTTTCGCAACTTAGCCCTCTAAGTAGATGCACAGGGCACTCAATGCATACTGCTAATGGGGTGTGAAAAATCATGAGTACCTGTTATCTTAGTTTCCTTAGCAACCTATTGTCACCAGGGTGCTTCATGTGGGGATTCTGAATATCAATGAGTATAGCAAATTTGCTATACCCCTCCTATACCTTAAGCATAGGGAGCATATCTAGGTCAATGTTTGGTACTAGTCTATGGTTCTGACTGACCAGGGTGACCACCACTGGTGCCATCTATCAACAGCATCTAAAACTAACACCTAAATATTGAACAAAAGATAGGCCAGAACAGAGAAAAGCACAATATAAGTAAATCATAGACTAGGAGCTAGTCTAGGTTTCGGTACAAGGGCTTCGTAATAAAGTTATTCTTACTCAACTCTGCAGCCAGGTGTAGTGGCGTTCTCCCTTTGTAGTCTATGCATCTATCATACTCGCAGCCCTTTTTAATGAGGGCTTTTAGCGAAGCACAGGAGTCTGTCTTGGCAGCAAAATGCACTGCTGTCTGGTGCTCTCCTTTGGCCCTTGCCTCTTTATCAGCTACAAAAACAAAGCATTTCAGTGAAATTCAGTCATTTTAGCATTTATACTGTTATTATTTGTATTATTATCATTCTTCTTCTTATTCTTCTTATTCTTCTTCTTATTGTTATTATTATTATTATTATTATTATTAATATTATTATTATTATTATTATTATTATTATTATTATTATAGTCTGACTCGAGTTTGGCAACGCTTTTTCCACATTTTTTGGGACAAAAAGTTTGAGTTTTTTTATCCAAACATGCCAAACCTAAACCTCTTTGGAACACTACCGCGTGTATGTATAAACATACCTTTTGTCTCAAATCCGCAAAATGTTGATTTTGCACATTTTAATGGGCACATTTTACAATGAGACCTAATGGGATTGTAGGCCATGTAATCACGGAGATATCGAATGAAAACGCATTGAGCAGACGTTTTGATTTCCCGATATTCTCGGCAAAATATGTCCGTTTTCATTCGATGATTTCTCACTCATTACTGGGCCTAAGAAAACAAATTTCGTATATTTAGAAAGGTGGTGATATATTCTTTTTGAAATATATTAAAAGTGAAATTGTGGGTACCGAAATCACGACATCGTTAGTTAGAAAGCGTATATCGGCTGCTAATATTAGCTGTTCTTATTTCATAAAACTAAGATGCTGTGTATAAGCCAGTGCTGTGCACTGGTTGCGGCTAGTTATTATTATGATCATTATTATAATTATTATTATCATTATTATTATTAGTAGTAGTAGTATTATTATCATTATTACTATTATTAATACTATTTTTAGTAGTAGTAGTAGTAGTAGTAGTAGTAGTAGTAGTAGTAGTAGTAGTAGTAGTAGAATATCATCTTTATTATTATCATTATTTTCATTATCATTATCATTGTTATCATTATTATAGTTATTATTATAATCATAATTATTATTGTTATTTTTTTTATTATTATGTCATTTCATTGTAATTACAACCTGTATTGTGAGTACACACATCATCATCATCATCATCGCAATTATAGATTTTGATTTTTTTAATATTTTCATCGCAATAAATCATTCATTATCTAACAGATTGAACATTTCCAAGATGCGTCAATTATTTTGTTATGGCGGACTAGAAAGCAACATTGAATTGCTGGACGCAAATGTTCATGCAGCGCAAAGCGCCCCCAAAAGTGAAACGGCAGCAGATGTAACTAATTGAACCTCAGAATAGCAAGTTCATAACACTAGGAAAATCTGATTGCGAAACTGGCGATGCCACAAAGTTAACGACATGTAAAGGCGTATTGATATAGTTATTATTGTTTATTTATTTGAAAAGGCATTAGATTAAAAGATCAAATACAATTTATCAGCTATTTTGGCGCTCCTTATTGGGTTCTAACGACATTCGGGTGATGGCGAGCCGTCTGGCAGTAGTTAGACAACAGGGCCATATTTGATTTGGTTATTTACCAAAGGTGACGAAGGTAGGTCATAATCAGTTTCGGGCCGTATGTAAATGTGTGGGGTCATTAAAGTGGCTTAGTGGTACATGTACCTAACAAAGATCTACTACGGTTGTCAGTCACGTAAATGACAAGAATGACTCGGAATACTAGGAACGATCCCAAATAGAGTTACGGGATTTCATCAATATGGTTCTCTTTTCACTCCGTCTCACACAATAGAAAGAATAGCTTGATTGATAGCCCAGTCCGACTCCCGATCCTAGGGTCGCGGGTTCGGTTCCATCTCTCGATCGTGCAATTTTTTTTCCACCCGCCCAGTGCTTCGTGTGGTACTTTGAAATATTTCATACTCAAAATAATGGTGGCTTTATTTCTATTATTTTTTTTTACTTAACTTTGCTAAAATGAATTGTTGGTCAAACCCGTTGATCCCAGAAAAGACGTCTGCCTGAATTGCCGTTCGCTATAAGGGCCGATGACTTTATGTTGGGCTTAGACTAAAAACAATCTTTTATCTTTGATTTATTATAATAAACATTTCCACAGTTGTGAAGTTAGGAATTTCTTCGAGAAAATATATAGTTTAATGGATGCAAGTAATGCCTAGCCTTCATATAAAAATTGAGATCTGTGAAGTTTAATGGGTGTAAGTATTAATTTATATCTGTTGATGAAGGACACTTGCATGCACACTTGCTGCACATGACTTTACCTTAGATCACCAAACACAAGTGGATTCGAAACCAGCCGGTCAACATGAACATGCAAGCCTCAACTAATGTCAACTAATAGCCGCTAATAGGCCAGAAATTGGTGCTTTGGGCACCCCCAGCTGGTGGTGGAGATAAGGTGTCTCAGTAATGTAATCGATGCGAGAGCCCTGATTGGTCCTTGTTCCCACGTGAGCCCGTGCTGATGGCTTATGTGGTACTCCTGACATGAGTCCAGCACTTAACTATAAGGCATTACTTTATGCAACTCCCACCCATCTACCTTCTATCTGCCCTTTCACACGTCCCCACGTGGTCATCAGTGCCCTATCCATGCACCTTCCACCTGTACTTTGGGCTTGGATCCGTGCGCCCGCCACTCACTATTTGGGCGCACGGATCCTTACTACACTGCCACTTTCTATTCCTCCTGCGGCCTTTAGCGCCTTGCCGCAACACTTGCCTTCCCCCTTCTCTGTAATTATACTGTCCTCCCAGTACCTCTTTCAACGGGGCCCTATCTGGTTGTTCTTTTATAGTAGGCTATTTAAAAGCAAGCGTCCAATCATTTGAATTATCATTCAACAAGGAAATATTAAAGAGACATTAGGACATGTGAGAGGAGCACCTAATTAACTTATCTGTCAATCCCTATATAAACAAAGGAAGCCTTCATAATATATCCTTTCTATATCATACCTACCAAGTTAGACAGTTTGCCACCAGAAAACTTTTTTTCATCTTACCAACAATAAAAAATGTATTCACTGAGTATTCAAACATGAATCAGGTTTTATTTAAGATGAAATGAAATATCAAATATATCCATATGATATCTATTAAATATCGATCATAATCCCTGTCTCAGATGATATTCGCCCAAGAAAGCCACACATCAGCGGATGATATCATTAGTTATGCCCTGTTGGAAAGTGCGGTACGGCCTGATATCCACCTGAAGTCATCCATATCCCACTCGGCTCTGCTTTTTTATCTATTTAATTAAAAAAAAAATTTCATTTCATACATTTTTAAAAAAATTCTTTTTATTTCATATTTTTTTTGATAAGACCTGGTGACCTCTAGCCTGTCAGAGTGGTGATATCAAATTAAATTTGTTCTCCAAGTGGTGGTATTGAATTCTGCCGTGTGGTATTGAATTTGCAATGGGTGAACGGCTCCAGATCTAACACCTATTGACCAATCAGCATCAAGAATCATAGCAGAGCAGGTGATAATGAGTGTTTTACCCACCTTCATTCTCTATGAGGAAATTCACCATCTCTGCATAGTCCCAGGCAGCAGCCACATGTAGGGGTGTTATTCCATAGTTATCAGCTTGATTGGGGTTGGCTCCATGCTCAACCATAAACCTTGCCACGTCCACATGCCATCCGCGTGCAGCCTTAACAAAACAAACATATATACACTCATGGTACTTGTCTGAAAAATGAATTCCTTTTAGAATATGACTCCAATCTATAGATCCAGACAACAATTTGTAGAGGAGCTTCTAAGCATTTATGGGTTAAACCTTGAGTGCTCATTTAACCCATTTGCATGTGCTCCAGATGTAAATATTTTAATAATAAAGGTAGCCAACCTAACAAGAGTGAAGAGATTTGCAACTTTAAGGTTTTCACGATATGATACGATATTGATATTTCCCTAATGATATGATATCTTTATGGTATGATATCTTAACGATATTGTAAACAATATCGTTGAAGATACCGGTAGCTATCCCTACATAGAGTGTGCATGTTCACTCCTCTTCTATGGACTTACTTCGTGCAGTATTGTCTGCCCGTATGTATCTGTGGCGTTAATTAGGGCGCCATTGTTGAGTAGACCCTCCACATAGTCCAGATCTACGGCAGCTTTATACGCTTTATAACTCCTCGTATATCCCATCTTAGCAAAGTACCGGATCAGGTTACGAGTAATGACCATTTGCTTCTTAGCTGCATGTCTCTCCTGTGAGACCAAGTCCTTGATGGACGATTCTTTAAAATTATCCACGAGACCAGTGTAGAAGTGATACCCTAATAAAGATATTGAGTTCATGGAAGGTCACTTAAGTACTAGATGAGCCATAACCCCAACCAAGACAAGAAATGACATACATGAAACTATTAGCGTGATTCTATTATGCTTAATGTCTGTGGAAACTCACATGCCATAGGGGGCCAACAGATGAAAAGTATCTTTTTTTGGAAAATAACAGGGATCCAGCTAAACACTAGCCCCATACATACCCCAAGGCTAAAGAAAATTGTGTGGGGCTATAACAATATTTGCTTTTGTAGCCCAGCTGGCCATAAAAAAGTGACATTTCAAGATCATGCCCGAACGAATATCAATAATATGATCAGTTATGAACACCATTTGACATATCAAGTGTCCTTTAGTACAGTTCCAAATTGAAATAAAACAGTGGAGAGATGGCGTAAAACTTTGAAATCGGTTTCAGGCAAGGTCTAGAGTGAGACTGCAAGATTTATTAGCAAAAAAACTAGGGCTGTAATATCTTGGCCGGAGCAGTGGTTATTTGAGAACTCAAAACTGTGATTTGTGTTTTTAACCGAAGCCTGACCCCTAAATCAAATACAGAAATCTACCTTAAACCTTTTAATATTGACCTTTATTTCACATATCGAATATTCTGCTTTTCTATTTGTAAGGATTTCACAGAATGTGTGATTAAATATATCGAAATTTTACATGCGGTCAGTAAGCAGAATGCCAACTTACCATGTACGTGAGTAACAGTATTAGGCGCTGAAAGCTGGCAGTTTCTCACTTGAATTGTAGGAACATATTCAAAATGTACATACATAAAGCAGGCAAATACTCACTGACCCTAGTAGAGACGAATACAATTTTTTACATGCCGTTACATGGTAATTTTAAACAGCAATTAACCCTTACAGGTTATGATTTACCGACCCATCTAAGATATGCGTGTAGTGCTCACCTTACAAACATAGACTAAAAAGACCCAGTAGAAAGCATAAAGCAGGCACTAGATATAAGAAGTTATACAATTACAAAAATATTTTCCATGATTTTACCTTCCAGATCATGTCTACATGCTGGTTAATCATTCGAGAAGCAATAGAGAGAGACTTTCGGTAAATCAAACTGCAAAATCACTTGAAGTTGATTTTAAGCGCTCTCCATTGGTTATCAAAAACGACTAAAACGCTGTTTGTTTCCTTTAACCCGACTCAAAAAATCCCCCTATTTTTACCTCTCTCTCTCTCTCTCTCTCTCTCTCTCTCTCTCTCTCTCTCTCTCTCTCTCTCTCTCTCTCTCTCTCTCTCTCTCTCTCTATGTGTGTGTGTATATATATATATATATATATATATATATATATATATATATATATATATATATATATATATATATATATATATATATATATATATATATATATATATATATATATATATATATATGTATATAGTGTATATATATATATATATATATATATATATATATATATATATATATAAATATATATATATATATATATATATATATATATATATATATATATATATGTATATAGTGTATATATATATATATGTATATATATATATATATATATATATATATATATATATATATAGTATATATATATATATATATATATATATATATATATATATATATATATATATATATATATATATATATATATGTATTTATGGTATCAGGACAATATCCCCCCGGACAATATCCCCCCGGACAATATCCCCCGGACAATATCCCCCCGGACAATATCCCCCCAGGACAAAATCCCCCCGGACAATATCCCCCGTTCCAATATCCCCCCGGACAATATCCCCCCGGACAATATCCCCCCGGACAATATCCCCCCGGATTTTTTTTTTTTTAATTCCAGTGTTTTAAATTATCCTAAATTGTGTGCCGATAAAAAAAAATTCAATTAAAAAAAATTGCAGTGTTTTAAATTATTCTAAAAAAAAATTTCAAAAATTTCAAATTTTTTTTTAGTGTTTTAAATTATCGTAAATCATGTGCCGGTAAAAAAATTCAATTCCAAAAAAAATTGCAGTGTTTTAAATTATTCTTAAATTTTTTTTCAAAAATTCGAAAAAAAAATTAGTGTTATAAATTATCCTAAATCATGTGCCGGTAAAAAAAATTCAATTAAAAAAAAATTTGCAGTGTTTTAAATTATTCTAAAAAATTCAAAAAAAAAAATTAGTGTTTTAAATTATCCTAAATCATGTGCCGGTAAAAAAAAATTCAATTAAAAAAAAAATTGCAGTGATATATATATATATATATATATATATATATATATATATATATATATATATATATATATATATATATATATATATATATATATATATATATATATCGATATATATATATATATATATATATATATATATATATATACATATTCATAAATACATATATATATATATATATATATATATATATATATATATATATATATATATATATATATATATATATATATATATATATATATATATATATATATATATATATATATATATATATATGCTTATATATTTTATATATATATATAAAAATATATGTATATATATATATATATATATATATATATATATATATATATATATATATATATATATATATATATATATATATATATATATATATATATATATATATATATATTAGAGCTGCACTCACGCAGGGAGATCAACTCATAAGCTCACCACCCGTTTGACTCGTGAGCTCATGAGCTCACGGACGTTCTGATTTTCCAAAAAGATATTAATTTTCCAGCCCAGCTATTAAGAAATAAATATTTATTGGTGGATATTTATTAACATTGCCATGATTATTTAATTTCAAAATGTGCTGACGAGGTACAAAGGTCAGTTTAACACTCAACACCGCTTGAATGTATACATTGGAGATTGTTATGAAGACATGACTGCAATAAGCAGTTATGTATGTTGATAATGTGTGTTATGTGCCCTGTGTTACGTTTGTGTTCCCAACATCGATCGACGAGCTCACGATTTGAAGATTTCTGCTCGAGCTCGGCGAGTTTGCTCCAGGACTCGAGCCACTCGAGTTCGTGAGTGGTGAGTGCAGCTCTAATATATATATATATATATATATATATATATATATATATATATATATATATACTCTTTATGGTAAGTTATCATAACAATTGCAATCTTCTCAGGTAAAATGATTGAGAACAGATTAATCTATACTAGAGTCACAATAATGACATATATATGTTTATATATACGTATATATAAATATCTATCTATCTATCTATCTATCTATCTATGTATCTATATATATATTATATATATATATATATATATATATTATATATATATATATATATATATATATATATATATATAATATATATATATATATATATATATATATATATATATATATATATATATATGTATATATATATATATATATATATATATATATATATATATATATATATATATATATGTATATTTAATATATATATATATATATATATATATATATATATATATATATATATATATATATATATATATGTATATATATATATATATATATATATATATATATATATATATATATATATATATATATATATATATATATGTATATATATATATATATATATATATATATAGTATATATATATATATATATATATATATATATATATATATATATATATATATATATATATATATATATATATATATATATATATATATATATATATTCCGTGGTAATACTGTGATCCGATAGGATCGCCGCTCCTACCAGTAGAAACTGCGATCTCAGTTTCTACCGGCAGAAACTGCGATCGCAATTCCTACCAAGATTATGCTCGTAGGAACTGCGATCGCAGTTCCTACTGGTAGAAACTGCCGTCCACTTAATCACTATTTAAGGGTTTGAATGCGTCATGGCAGATGAGTTTTAAAATACTTGAGTCATTCATTTAAACCATTCATTTTTGATGTGTGTGCATGGTCTTTAAACTTTTAACAAATCTCATTTTAATTCAATATAATTCGAAAAATATTATCAGAAGGATTGTAAAACCAAACAGGATCACTGACTTTCAGTGAAATATTTCTCAAAATGTTGCATTCTTTATTCCAATTGTCAAAACATGAGCAAAGCATGAAGTGAAATTTAAAATATTTGCTACTTTAACAATTACTAACAAACAGGTAAATTAATAGATATGTATTACTGAACTGGTGCTGGGTCTTCTCTATCCAAATAGTGAGAAAAATGTGCAATTGAGGTGAATTACAACTATTGTTAAATTGCGAAGTAAGTGAAAAGCTGTCTGACTTTGTCTCAAATTGTGCCTTTCACACATGCACGATTGTGAACACGACTGAACACTATTATTTCAGGCGTGTTCAGTTGTGTTCGACTGTACGAGCATCGTGTTCACAATCATGTTCGGTCGTGTTCGACCGTAGGAGCATCGTGTAGCCGAAGTAATCGTGTTGAATTTTTGAGCATGTTCAAAAAATCACCACGATTTTTATTGCTAATTTATGTACGCGTTGGACCGTATGCTCATCGAATGAGCATAGCGTTCGACCGTATGACACACGTATGGACATTGTGTTGCACCGTATGAAGGGCGTACGGGTATCGTGCTTAACCATATGAAGAACGCGTACAACCGTATGAGAGGTGTATGAGCGTCATATGACACACGCGTAGCACTGTATGAAAGACGTGTTCGCTCAACTTATTTGCATTTTGAACACGACCAAACACGATTTTGTAAAAATCCAACAATCGTGTTCGACCGTATGGAAATCGTGAATTTGTATAAGGGGTTTATCCTAGTAATCCAATTATTATAGAAAATATGGGCTTGGTTCAATGCGCTTAAACGTTACTTATGTAATTATATTGATATTACGGTTACAATGTAGACGTCCAAGTATTAATTGTTGGGTATAGGTAATTGAGTGCGCAGTCACTAATGTGAAGCTGATAGTTATCAAATGTTTTCAATTTGACTTTTCTAGGATTGAAGATGAGTACCAACTTCAAGAACTTAACCCATTTAAACCCAGGGCGGCCAAAACAGCCCTGACAATGTTGGAAATATTTTGCTTACAAACGTTTTTCTGGAAAACATTTGATCGAGAAATGGTAATCACATGCCATGCACCAACTCTCCTTCAAATATTTTGTGAACTTTCGCTTTATTGCCAAGTTATTTTCAAAGATATGAATGAAGAAATGAATACTAAGAGACAAAAGTTTATTCAATACTTCGTATATCAAAATAAATAGATAAAGTATCTTCATGATACTGTATAAATAGGTTATACTATTGTGTGACTGTGTTAAAAATATTTGAAGCCTTTTCATGATGTCACATTGTGCCAGTATCTGTTGGGAGTTAACTTTGTATAAATAGTTGAATCTAACTGTTGAATGATAGGTGATTATGCTCAAAGATTGCATGAAAGATTGCATCAGAGAGATTTGGAGAATTCATGAAG
>OZ012700.1:28457874-28644665 GCA_963942565.1 Maea johnstoni
CCTAATGCTGCTGAGGTTACTTTCATCTAATGCACAAAAAACCCTGTCATGTTGGTATTCATATGAAAGCTCTCGCTGAGTACTATCAGATGAATACCCATTTGCCATGGTTTCAGTAATTTCTCAGCTTTTTGTCATCATTTCATGTTGACCAAATTAGAAACCAGCAGCAAAAGGGTTAACCCATGTATGCTTATAATTTTCTCCAGAAAGTATTATCCTAATCTATGATACTAATAATAAGTTTGAAATTAAGAACGATTTGCAAAATACTTGAAAGTAATGTTTAGAGTAACTTTCTCCTGATATTTTCCCAAATTTGTTTTTACCTGTAAGATTTCCTCACAATCGTCCGGTGGCATTTTGCCGGCATGAGTACTAATGTTAGTGCTCCTATAAAGATTATTATCTTCACCTCCCTTTCGACGCAGCAAATAGGATATGAAATAGATCAGGGAAACTTACGGTTATTTAAGGCATGCTTTTTTAGAGGTTGTTGTACAAACAACAACCTATATTCAGTTCGCTTTTGTTGTCTTGCATTCCCGGGGGGGTCCTGGGAGCTGGTTGATGCATTTTCCCTATGTTGTCTTACATGGCATTTTTGGAAAATTCTAGGCGAATGATCTGGAGAGTGGGGTGTGGTGGGGTCGTTTTGTTTAATGTTTCTGTTAGAGTTGGGTGTGTAGTTTATAGAGTTTGTTTCATTGTTTCTGTGGGTTGCCTAGTTTTTTTTTGGTGGATTTTTACGTGTTTATACATTACGTTTTCTTCACTCCAATACGATTCTGTAGCGCGTCTGGTCTGGTGGGGCGGCCGTTGGATGCGCATGCGTGGGTGGATGCGCATGCGTGGGTTTTCTGCATATTTAATGCGATCGGCTAATCACGTGACAGCACCACGTGGTTTGTCTCTGGTGAATTATCCAATGAGCGGTCTCACTGCCTCACCGTCACACCACGTGGTACTCTTTCCCGCGGTTTATTAACCAATGAGCGGCTATTTGTATTTCTCTTTGTACTATTTTACTTACGTGTTCATTCACGTATTTCTTACATTGGCTAGGTTACCCTCCGCCATTTTGAATATCGGTTTTGCCGAAATTTGCACCCCGATTTCAAAGCTTTCGTTTGTGGCCATCTCTAACTCTAAAATTCTGAAACCAAAAGAATTAACAAGCCAAGTATCTATATTATTAAGATTAATTCTTTTGGTTTCGGAAAATCGAAAATATTTTGAGATATTTGTCAACACGCATCGATGGTGGCGTGAACATGGCGATGGGTCGGGTTTGACGAAATTTGCACCCCGATTTCAAAGCTTTCGTTTGTGGCCATCTCTAACTCTAAAATTCTGAAACCAAAAGAATTAACAAGCCAAGTATCTATATTATTAAGATTAATTCTTTTGGTTTCGGAAAATCGAAAATATTTTGAGATATTTGTCAACACGCATCGATGGTGGCGTGTTGACCACGGCGGTTAGTACATTCTCAATGGTACCTCGCCGATTCCTGTCAATTTCATCAAGCTATCTCCCCCCGATCACAATATGACTACCTACCTGGATAGATGAGATCCTCATCTATCTGATTCAATCATTTTTTTAATTCAACTTCAGGTTGGAAGCGAAAAAATAGCTTTTCGCTACAACCGGAAGTTGATTTTTTTGATATAGCGAGATTAGGGCATTGATATGCATTGTGTGCATTTCACACAAAAAACATACTTTTCTGCGATCGGCTAATCACGTGACAGCACCACGTGGTTTGTCTCTGGTGAATTATCCAATGAGCGGTCTCACTGCCTCACCGTCACACCACGTGGTACTCTTTCCCGCGGTTTATTAACCAATGAGCGGCTATTTGTATTTCTCTTTGTACTATTTTACTTACGTGTTCATTCACGTATTTTTTACATTGGCTAGGTTACCCTCCGCCATTTTGAATATCGGTTTTGCCGAAATTTGCACCCCGATTTCAAAGCTTTCGTTTGTGGCCATCTCTAACTCTAAAATTCTGAAACCAAAAGAATTAACAAGCCAAGTATCTATATTATTAAGATTAATTCTTTTGGTTTCGGAAAATCGAAAATATTTTGAGATATTTGTCAACACGCATCGATGGTGGCGTGAACATGGCGATGGGTCGGGTTTGACGAAATTTGCACCCCGATTTCAAAGCTTTCGTTTGTGGCCATCTCTAACTCTAAAATTCTGAAACCAAAAGAATTAACAAGCCAAGTATCTATATTATTAAGATTAATTCTTTTGGTTTCGGAAAATCGAAAATATTTTGAGATATTTGTCAACACGCATCGATGGTGGCGTGTTGACCACGGCGATTAGTACATTCTCAATGGTACCTCGCCGATTCCTGTCAATTTCATCAAGCTATCTCCCCCCGATCACAATATGACTACCTACCTGGATAGATGAGATCCTCATCTATCTGATTCAATCATTTTTTTAATTCAACTTCAGGTTGGAAGCGAAAAAATAGCTTTTCGCTACAACCGGAAGTTGATTTTTTTGATATAGCGAGATTAGGGCATTGATATGCATTGTGTGCATTTCACACAAAAAACATACTTTTTTCAATAAATTGTCACGTCGCCGTTTCTGGGTCAAAATTTACAAATGGCCCATCAAAGTGTTCGCAACAAATAGGGCTTTTACCCTATTATCATAACTTGTTGCTTATATTTGTAATTTTTGAAAAAAAATGGCGACTTCGGAAAAAAACGGCAAAAACGGCTTTTTGGAATGTTGATTTAGGAACCCTGGCGAAATTCTAAATTTACTTATTAATTTCGCCACTAAAACCGGAAAAAAAGTTTCAACTTCAAGAAAACAGACTCTAAATAATCCATCCTGCCCATTTGTGGATTTTCTTTGATCCCCACAATCGTAAGAAAACAACTTTGAAAAAAACGGAAGTAGTAAATATTTTTATCGCGATTTCAGCAGTCAGTATATATACCCTTCTCACCATGAGTGTAGTATGCAGTCCTGAAGTTAGCAGACCTTTAATCCTGCCATCCCTTCCGTTCTCACTGTTGTTGTATTTTAGATAAAGATATGATTTTAATTGTTTTGGGTGACAGGAAAAGTGTGTACTGTTATAATTTATTGGTCACAAACTTATAAGCCCAAAGAGCATGTAATGCGAATGCATGGGATGGCAGGGTTAATGGTCTGCATACTTCAGGATTGCATTTTCACTCATGGTGAGAAGGGTGTCAAGGGACATAACTGCAGGCAGCACTCATAGAAACTGGCTTCGACATCATACTGCATCTACACCAAAGAGCATCATAGGAACTTGATTCCCCTGACAACCCAAAATAGTAAGCATACATTAAATTGAAATAAATACAAAAGTATCAATACAAAACTATCACTCAATATACAATTTTATAAAAACACATCCACAAAATATAGAAACCATGCAAATCTTCACTGTCCCTCAAACAAAACAATTACTGTTTAAAGAAGATATTGTGTCGGTGTGATAATATAAGATTGCATTTGGTGAGATATGTTTTGTGTTGATATTTTTGTGTTGCTTTGATGGTATGTATGACTCTAAATAATCCATCCTGCCCATTTGTGGATTTTTTTTGTTCCCCACAATCGTAAAAAAACAACTTTGAAAAAAACGGAAGTAGTAAATATTTTTATCGCGATTTCAGCAGTCAGTATATATACCCTTCTCACCATGAGTGTAGTATGCAGTCCTGAAGTTAGCAGACCTTTAACCCTGCCATCCCTTCCGTTCTCACTGTTGTTGTATTTTAGATAAAGATATGATTTTAATTGTTTTGGGTGACAGGAAAAGTGTGTACTGTCATAGAAACTGGCTTCGACATCATACTGCATCTACACCAAAGAGCATCATAGGAACTTGATTTACCTGACAACCCAAAATAGTAAGCATACATTAAATTGAAATAAATACAAAAGTATCAATACAAAACTATCACTCAATATACAATTTTATAAAAACACATACACAAAATATAGAAACCATGCAAATCTTCACTGTCCCTCAAACAAAACAATTACTGTTTAAAGAAGATATTGTGTCGGTGTGATAATATAAGATTGCATTTGGTGAGATATGTTTTGTGTTGATATTTTTGTGTTGCTTTGATGGTATGTATGATTATTTTTTCAGGTTGCATGGTGTAGGTGAAGTAGCAGACCTGAAGTATGCAGGCTTCTACCCTTTGATGCCGATGCCGGTCCCATACCCCTTCAACCCAGTGCTCGGGCCCAAGCAGCATCTCCCTGCATTTGTATCGCCCAAGATGCAAAACAAACGAAAATACTGATCAAAATAAAGGGAAAATTACAAAGTTTGTGTTTCTGATGTATTTTTTAACACTATTAGGTATGATAGAAAGATAAAGAAGTTCAAAGAATGGGAATTTTTTTTGAAATTGTTCTAGACTGATATTTAATGTACATTCACAAACTGGCTCTTATAGTTGTATTTCTTGGCACTATTAGGTGTGATAAAAAGATAAAGAAATTCAAAAATAGGGAAGTTTTTTTAAGTGCGGATTTAGATAGAAATCTTATGAAAAGTTTGGAAGATATGTGTTTCAGATGTATTTTTTGGCACTATTAGGTGTGATAAAAAGATAAAGAAGTTCAAATAAAAGGAAATTGTTTTAAATTGCTCCAAACTGATATTAATGTCTATTCACAAACTTGGTTTTTGATTAAAAAGTCTGTAAGTATCATCAGCAGCATTACAAGTGTGTATCAGTCTATTTTAGGTTTAAGTACAAAGTTATTGCATGCATATTGGGTTTCTGGTAGTGCTGGACCTGCTTTAGTGGCGGAAGATCATGGCCAGGGGCATATGTCCCTTAAGGGGCCATATGGTTGATATTTGTGCATGTTTGCATTCAGCCAGTGTTTGGCCATTTTCATGTAAAGGTAAGTCACGAACTAAAGTTCTTCAGGCAGCAGCATATTAGTTGTGGCAAGCATGCTGCTGGTGGGGTTTTGTTGGCTGTCATTTGCAGTGCTGGTTGTAGGCTTTTCCCATTCATGTTTGGTGATCTACTGGATTAGTGGTGGTGAGTTTGCCATAGTTTCTTGGATAGCTAGGAGTGGGTTATAGTTTTCGAAAATATTTGAGGGAGGGTTTTAGATAGAATTCTTTTGAAAAAATTGAGGGATATGTGTTTCAGTTGTATTTTTTGGCACTATTAGGTATGATAAAAAGATAAAGAATTTCAGTGGAAGGGAAATGTTTTAACTGTCCAGGTTTGGGGGTTTTGGAGCATTTTTCCAGGGAAAAAATTGAATAGTTTGTGTTTCTGATGTATTTATTGGCACTATTAGGTATGATAAAAAGATAAAGAAGTTCAAGAAAGTTGAATTTTTTTTAAAATGTTCTAAGCTGATATTTAATGTCCATTCACAAGCTTGGCTCTTATAGTTCATCATCAGGTAGCAAAATCACATAATCCAGGAACATATGCCCCTTAAGGGACCATAAGGTTGATCCTTGTGCATGTTTGCACTCAGGCAGTGTTTGGTCATTTTCATGTAAAGGTAAGTCACAGACTAATGTTCTTCAGGCAGCAGCAGGTAAGTTGTGGCAAGCATGCTATTGGTGGGGTTTTGTTGACTCATTTGCTGTGCAGGATGTGGGCTTTTCCCATTCATGTTTGGTGATCTACTGGATGAGTGATGGTGGGTTTGTCATAGTTTCTTGGATAGCTAGAAGTGGGTTATAATTTTGGGAAATATTTGGGGGAGGGTTTTAGATAGAATTCTTATGAAAAAATTGTAGGATATGTGTTTCAGATGTATTTTTTGGCACTATTAGGTATGATAGAAAGATAAAGAATTTAAGGAAAAAGGAAAATGTTTTAAAATGCTCCAAACATATATTTAATGTCCTTTCACAAAGTTGGCTCGTATATTTTTTCATCTGGTTGCAATATCACATGAACCAGGGGCATATGCCCCTAAAGGGTACATAAGGTTGATCCCTGTTCATGTTTGCTTTTAGGCAGTGTTTGGCCATCTTCATGTAAATGTTTTGTGTTACTTTGATGATATGTCAGATGTCAAATTTTTAACCCCGCCCCCCATCGCTCTCTTTTTCTGAAGTATGTGTGTTAAAATGTTCATGTTTATATTTGGCGGATAGGCTTAGTGATTAGTTTAGTTTGTCAAAAGTTGCATTTTATTTATGCGTGCTGAATTTTAGGTTATGATGAAATTTTTTATTCGCTGTTTAACTGTTGGTCTTTTTTAATATTTGAGAGCCGGCACTTATTTTAATGCATGGGCTTTGTTGTATATACTTAGCTTATGTGTTAACATTTTGTGTTGTGGGGGAGAGTCACAAGCCTCTGTTAAGGGGGAGTGTATTTTTGGCTGTTGGCAACATGTTTGATTTTGATGTGGTGTTATTTGCAGGCAGCCAGTCAGTTTGTTACATGCATCAGTGATTGACTTTAACATTTTCAGACAGGAGCAGATTTGGCTCCCAGGATTTTAAGTTTAGGGGCTATTAAATTCCTGTGCGGCCACCACGACGGTATGGTTTTGCCAGGGGTGCATTGTCCAGGTTTGGGGATCTTGGGGCATGCTCCCAGGGAAAAGTTTGAAAGGTTTGTGTTTCAGCTGTATTTTTTGGCACTATTAGGTATGATGAAAAGATAAAGAATTTCAAAAAAAGGAAAAGTTTTTAAAATGCTTTAAGCTGATATTTAATGTCCGTTCACAAACTTGGCTCCTATAATTCATCATCTGGTAGCAAAATCACATGGTTCAGGGGCATATGCCCTTTAAGGGACCATAAGGTTGATCCCTGTGCATGTTTGCATTCTGGCAGTGTTTGGCCATTTTCATGTAAGGGTAAGTCACGGACTAAAGTTCTTCAGGCAGCATTAAGTAAGTTGTGGCAAGCATGCTATTGGTGGGGTTTTGTTGACTGTCATTTGCAGTGCAGGATGTGGGCTTTTCCCGTTCATGTTTGGTGATCTACTGGATAGGTGATGGTGGGTGGTGAGTTTGTCAAAGTTTCTGGATAGCTAGAAGTGGGTTATAGTTTTGGAAAATATTTGAGGGAGGGTTTTAGATAGAAATCTTATGAAAAATTTGAAAGATATGTGTTTCAGATGTATTTTTTGGCACTATTAGGTATGATAAAAAGATAAAGAATTTCATAAAAAAGGAAAATGTTTTATAGTGCTCCAAACTGATATTAATGTCTATTCACAAACTTGGTTTTTGATTAAAAAGTCTGTAAGTATCATCAGCAGCATTACAAGTGTGTATCAGTCTGTAACCACTAACGAAAAAACACAAAAATCAGAAAAATTTCAAAATAGCAAAATATTAAAAAAACAAAAAATTGCAAATGATTAACTACAAAAAGACATACAAGGAATCAACCTCTTGACGCCACTGGCGTCTATCTTGTTGAGAAATGGAATTGAGAGATAAAATGAGTCATTGTTATTCATAGAATAAGGTGATTTTGGTCCATTTTTTGGATAAGACTACAGTGAATGTGACACTGAAAGCGCTTCTACTTGTTTATTTGATAGCTAAACCTATCTGGTATTGTTATGATGTCATTATTATTACTATTATTATTATTATTATTATTATTATTATTTTTATTGTTATCATTATTATTATTATCGTCATCATTATAGTTATTATTATTATTATTTTTATCAATATTATTGTTATTATTATTGAGAATTATTTTCTCAAGCAATGGAATTGAGAGATAAAGTGAGTCATTGTTATTCATAGAATCAGGTGATGTTGGTCTATTGTTATGATAAGACTACAGTGAATGTGACACTGGACGCGCTTGATAGTTGTGGCATTGTGATGACAGTGGTATCTACATCTGCTGGGTGGTCTGTACTTCACTAAAGGGAGGATAAACTTACACAGGGAATCAGTATAACTGTCTGAGTAGTTGGACGACATCAGTGTGCAGTGATTGACTTTCACATGCTCAGGCAGAAGCAGGTTTGACTGCTAGTATTTAACATAAAAATAAAATAAAAGTTCACAAGTAAAAGTCGAAATAAAAATGATTTAAGTGATTATGATGATAGTGATTGTAAAGATGATAACAATAATAACAATGATGATGATGATGATGATGATAATAATAATAATAATAATAATAATAATAATAATAATAATGATAATAATAATGATAATAATAATGATAATAATAATAATAATAATGGTAATGATAATGATAATATTGATGATAATGATAATAGTAACAATAATGATATAGATACTAATGATAATGATAGTAACAATAATGAATAACAATAACAATAATGATAGATAATAATAATAATAATGATAATAATAATAATAGTAATGATAAAATAATGATGATAATAATACTAGTAAATAATAATTATGATAAAGATAATGATAGTGATAAAGATAATAATAATAATAATAATAATAATTATAATAGTAATGATGATAATAATAGTAACAACAATTCAATTCCAATCATAGTGTAATACTGTTAATATGATGCTATATGTAAAGAAGTAAAATGCATAGGGGCATAATATAGCCAGTGGGCAGGAAAAGCGCATCATGGATTACCATGAGTAACTATGGGCTGACTACTTTGGACACTTCTGATTGGCCAATCACTGTATCAATATATCAATATATTCCCCAGTCCACATAAAATGTACATATCGTACCATATGGTAATGCGCAGGCATAGGGCCAACTTTTCTCAGCCAGATGTCATTTATTTAGAGAGAATAGGAATGTGTTCATTAAAATGAATGCGTAAATTCCAGCAGATACATGAATAATGAGAAAACATGTTTTCATAATTTATTGACCATAACATCAACAGGTGTGGATGGCTATGTTTACAGATCAGTCGAGAATTGAAAATAGAGTGACTTGTTCGGAGAATTACAATCCTGGATTATACTGAGAATAAACATGGATATATAATGGATCTAGTGGAATTTCCTAAATTCCCAGAACATGAATAATATAACACATATTCTTGTAATTTATTATCTTTGATACTCAGTTGAGGATTGATAATTGAGTTATTCAAGAGGTTAGTTCAGAGAATGATTATCATGGATTTATCATTGTCTTAGCCAGCAGGGTGTCTGGGTGTTATTTGGACATCCAAAACCCCAATAATCACCCCCTAAGGACACCCAACATTTTGGGGAGAAATTTCATAAAATGTCATTTTCAAACATATAAATGAATTTATATTGTGTTTCCCTTGGAACATGGGACGCCCAGAAATTGTGCAATTGCCAATTTTTGACACCCAATTAAAAAATTCTGGCTATTTAAAACCCTTTGGTTTTTACGTAGAAGGATCTTTGAATGGTTTTCAAAAATATTTGCATCCTTGTTCTTTGGATGAAAGTAGACTTAGCATTGGAAGGGTTATATATGCTATTTTGATCAGTTCTTTGTGAGAGAGGATAAAACTGAATTGTTTACTTGACGGAAGTAGGATCTTGGCATGTGTAAGGAAAGGCAGATTTATTTCAGGCATTTCCCTAGCTCTATGTGTATCATTTCTTGTTTATTTTTGAAAGTTTCTTAGATGAAGCTATTTTTCAAGGGTACCTTAACCCCTATGCTGCTGGTGGCTAATTTGGCCAAAACAAAAGGATGAAAAAACCCTGAAAAATGGCTGAAGCCCTGGCACATGGATACTCATTTGAGAGTACTCAGTGAGAGCTATCCAATGAATACCAACATGACAGGGTTTAGATGGTTTCCAAAAGTCTTTGCATCCTTGTTCTTTGGATGAAAGTAGACTTAGCATTGGAAGGGTTATATGCTATTTTGATCGCTTCTTTGTGAGGGAGGATAACGCTGAAATGTTTACTTGACTGAAGTAGGATCTTGGCATGTGTATGGAAAGGCAGATTTATTTCAGACATTTCCATAGTTGTGTGTGCCAATATCTATATTTGCCTTGCTCTCAGTTCCCCCTTAACCCTTATGCTGCTGGTGGCTTAATTGGACATTTCAAAATTAAGCAAAAAACCCTGAAAAATTATGGAAACCCTGGCAAACGGGTACTCATCTGAGAGTACCCCGCGAGAGCTTTCCAATGAATACCAACATGAATGGGTTTGGATGGTTATCAAAAATCTTTGTATTTTTGTTCTTTGGATGAAAGTAGCCTCAGCATTGGAAGGGTTAAGAGAGATTATTTCCTGTCCTGATGTAGCCGTTTGCCCTTTTACACGAACTCACCTGCCAACTGATATCATTATCTTGATATATATTGATGTAATGCCATCAATCCATTGATATTCTATTAACCCTTATAAATGTTGCTGGTGGCTAATTTGGTCAATACAAAATGATGCAGAAAACCTGAAGAATGACGGAAACCCTGGCATATGGGTACTCATCTGAGAGTACTGAGTGAGAGCTATCCAATGAATACCAACATGACCAGGTTTAGATGGTTTTAGAAAATCTTTGGATCCTTGTTCTTTGGGCTTAAGTAGCCTTAGCACTGGAAGGGTTAAGATATTTTGATGTATTCCCATCAAGTCATAGTCTTAGCCAGTAGAGCGTCTGGGTGTCTTTTGGACACACCCTCAAAAATCACCACTCATGACACCCAAAATATTTTGAGGGTAATTTCTTGAAATGTCAATTTCAAACATAAAATTGAACTTTTCCACCCCAATCATAATTGATAAGGATATTATGCCTTACTTCAATAAAGTAAATACATGTTCTTGGTTGTGATCTGTATATATTGTGGCCTACTTTGATGAATGGAATGCCCCAAAATATTACAATTGTCAAAATTTTGTGCACCCAGACCCAGTTTCTAAATCCTGGCTAAGACCCTGACATCCTATTAGTATTATATAATATCCTCTGACAGCTCAGACTCGGCAGAGCAGTCGCTTTAGAGTTTAAATGGGGTAAAGAAGATGTTTTTGCCGACAAAGAGAAAGTGAACTTGATGGGTAACAAGTGATTCATAGCGACCTTAACCTCTAACCTTTCACCTTTCTCCTGTCACAGTGCCGATGGAATTTTCCAGTAGTCCACCATTTCTTTGGATGTTGTGGGATTTTATTAAACCTGTCGTCAGAATCTATGCTACTATTATGAAAATAACTTCAACATAAAGCGTAAATTATCCTGATGTTTTGGGGAGATAGGAGAGTTTGCTGTTAAGGTAAACATTAATGAATAATATTCTTTCAAATGTTTATTAACAAATGCATTTCTTAGAAATATATAGCCAAAATAGTCTTATTTCATCAATTTTGTGCTGATATTGGATTTGATAATAAAAATAATAATAATCTTTACTGAGGGTGACTCAGTCCAATGGTAAGGATCTTCCCTGAGGCCCTCTAGCATGTTTACAAGTAGCCCGAGGGATGCTATCGTACAGCAGGGACAATATATTTATGTTATAATAGACCTCTTTGCGTACAGTTTGATTTGACTAGTTTGATTAAACATCTTTTGAAGGTGATTTGTTGGTTTAATCTCAGTGGGCAACTCTCCTTCAAATATTTTGTTTGAGAATCCATGTTTTATTTTTAAGATATTTTTCAAGAGGAATCTATAGACAACAATTAATTAATTAACAATTAACTCCTTTGCCTGTCTGGGTTAGAGGATGTCAAAAACTTGTTAACCTTAGAGGACTTAACCCAGAAACTGACTAGAAGATACTCAGTCTGTCTAACGATTTGAAAATATGTAACTGACTCATGATCAAAGTCTAAAAAGGTCTGATGGAAATCATACTGATATATGTCTAGTCATCGTTTTATTTTTTTATTTATGTATATTAATATATATGATCCATGTAGGTACACGTGGTATACATTAAGATGAGGACAAGTATCTTTGTCTAGCCCTTTGAAAATATGAACTTAACTGACTCATGGTCAGAGTCTAAAAAGGTCAATGATGGAAGTCATGCTTATATATGTCTGGTCATCATTTTATTCATTTATATATATATATAATTTATATTATATATGTTTATATATACATATATATATATATATATATATATATATATATATATATATATATATATATATATATATATATATATATATATATATATATATAATATATATATATATGTATATGTATATACATGTATATATATATATATATATATATATATATATATATATATATATATATATATATATATATATATATATATATACATGTATATACATATATTATCATTATCATTATTATTATTATTATTATTTTTATTGTTAATATATATGATAGGTACACGTGATATACATGAGGGTGAGGACAAGTATCTATGTCACATTGGAGCTTGTACTTAGCACATTTATGCCTAGAAATATCTTTGACAAGAGTGGTCTTGACGGTTGACCTATGGCACCTTTGATGATAACTTTTGAATTTAGCGTAAATTCATGAAGGAGAACTGTGGGTTATATTGTAATCAACATTTCTCCTTAAAATCTTCCTTGAAATGCTGGGTTTTAAAAGATTCAACCAAACTAGTCAGGGTAGGTGTGATGGGCATAAATGGGTTAAGCTGCTGGTGGCTAATTTGGCCAATACAAAATGATGCAGAAAACCTGAAAAATGACTGAAACCTTGACACATGGGTACTCATCTGAGAGTGCTCAGCGAGAGCTATCCAATGAATAACAATATGACAGGGTTTACATGGACCTTAGAAATCTTTGTTTCCTTGTGCTTTGGACCGAAAGTAGCCTCAGCATTGGAAGGGTTAAGTCAAATTCACCACTAACAGATAAGTACATGTGGTATGTACACAAACAACAACGTCATTCAAAATGACGAGTCTGTATTTTTAGCCTCACAGTCAATGTAGCTAATCTAACAGGTCAAAATTCACAAATGACATACATCCTTTAGTGACAGGACATATAAACGGACAAAACTTATCTAATCGCCAGTATACACACACGGACCAGTCACGAGGATTGCACTCAAGCAAGCTTAAAGGAGTAGCCAGTTTATATATGTATAACTATAATACATATATATATATATATATATATATATATATATATATATATATAAATCTTTTCATGTGATATTGGTGTTTCAGTGGATTATTATTGGAAATTTCCATAAAGGATCTGGTGAAAGTTTAATCCATGTTATAGCAACTAAGAGGTATGTATACTGTACAGACTTGGAATGACCGCTTTTCCTTTTCAAAATATAATCAAAATGATCAGGCCACTTTTGGCCACTGTGAGCATAAATGGGTTAATTCTTAGCCAGCAGAGTTTGTGACTCCTAAGTCTCTGTACACAGTGTTTTGTCCAGAAATTTCCTTATGCTTAATGCAAAGGCCCAATTCAAGCAAATAATTCAAAGTTTCACTTTAATGCCATTGCCACAAGAAAACTTAACTTCGCAATCATATTTTCTGAAATAGATATTAGATACTGTGTAAATAAAATGTGAATCTAAAAATAAAGCTTGGCAAGGGCATATTGTAAAGACTGACTCCACCCAACTCAGAAAAAACAACACTCAGAAAATACCTCTCAAAATGTTGACTCACATCCCAGATGGAGAGTATTTGATTTACTGCTATTGGTAAACAACTAGGAAACGCCTAGGCTGTGTATGTACACATTTCTTTACTATTTATTCAGCCCATACCACTCAAGGTAAAGACATATCTAGCTTAACAGGTTGATAGTGTCCTTGATATAAATATATATATATTTATATTTATATATATATATATATATATATATATATATATATATATATATATATATATATATATATATATATATATATATATATGACTCATCCTCCATTTATTTAAAAGCATGGCCACCAGAGACATGTCAAAATGTGACACTGCGAAACTATATCCCATGCATTGATCAGCATTCTCTAAAAGAGTTGTCACCTACAAAATGCACCAAATTTGGCCAAAAGCCATGTGATTGAGTGTAATTAAAATCTGGCTAACTCCTGTTGTGGGTGTGGTGAAAAACCATAGCCAAACTCTGCTATAGTGAATGAAACAAACAAAAGCCTATTACAATAGACCTATTGTTTAGAATTTGATACTAATTGTTTTATTTGTGGAACAATAGATGGACGTCATACTACTACCTGCTAACCTTGTCCTCAGCCTATTAGTCTGCATTGCACAACACAATTTGAACACGCTATTTGCTATATATATATAAGTATATATATATATATATATATATATATATATATATATATATATATATATATATATATATATATATATATATATATATATACATATATATATATATATATATATATATATATATATATATATATATATATATATATATATATATATATATATATATGTATATATATATATTTATATTTATTATATATACATATAATTATTAGTATTATTATTAGTATTAGTATTATTAGTATCATTATTATTATTATTTATATATGGCTATAATGTTTTAGTCATATCTCTCCAACAGTAGCATTTTTTGAAAATTATTTGAAGGATCCCTTCTTTTTGTGGATTCCTGCTATATTTCGAGTCACTTTGACAAAAGTATCATAGAAAGTTATGAAATTCCAAGTAACTTGGGTCCCCAGCCCCCAGGACTAAGGAAGTAGATATTCCTGTAGATATCTAAGTACAGGACATCCTGATAGTTGATATCAAGCTGCCCACATTGGGCTAGTCTTGGTTTGCTCTGACAAGTCATTCATGACTGTACCGGCCAAAACCGCCTGACCGTTTTGGTCATGTCTTTATAATTAATTTTGCTGCATGTTTAATATTATGTTGGTTAAAATGTATACAAAATAGATGAAGCTCTTATACTGCCTTGAATCTAGGCTAATCAAAGGGTTAATTTGTATAGTTAGAATTAGGGCAGTGATTTGTGTCAGATTGAAAACAAAAGATGTTGATAACAGAAAGTGTTTTATAGAAAGCAGTGGTTCACATTTTCAAACAATTGTCATTCAAAAACAACAATTGTCATTCAATTGTTTTTGAAGTACATGTACAACCTTCATTTTTGACCTATTTCTGGTGATGGTGACATTTCTCGTCACAGTGACTTTGTGAACCTTAACCTCTTGGTCCTTGATATGTGTAATCTGCACATGATACAAGATAGGTACACCTGTCAAGGACTGCTGTACTGGTCCTGTACCTCATGAGAAAACTAGTTCAGTAGGTACTTCTATATATGATAAAACACCATTTTCTGTCTCTCTTAACCCTTATGCTGCTGGTGGCTAATTTTGCCAACACAAGATGATGCAAAAATCCAGAAAAATGACTCAAACCCTGGTAAATGGGAACTCATCTGACAGTACTCGATGAGAGCTTTCCAATGAATACCAACACAACAGGGCTTTAAATGGTTATCGAAAATCTTTGCATCCTTAAAAGTGCTTTGGAAGAAAGTAGCTTCAGCTTTGGAAGGGTGCACATAATTCTTGATACTAACCCATTAACACTCAGAGCAGCCAAAACAGGCCTGACAATTTTGGAAATATTTTTCTAACATACTCTTTCAATTTTTTGGAAAATAATTGAAAGAGAAATGTTAAAGAGAAGTCAAACAACAACTTTCCTTCAAATATTTAATGAACTTTTGCTTTATTCACAAGTTATTTTGAAAAGTATGAGAGTGGCATACGATACTTTCTAGGGGATCTCTGAGTGTGAAAGGTACACCTGTCAAGGTTAGGCTGACTGCTGTACTGGTCCTATACTTCAGGAGATAACGCAGATATTTCTAGTTCACTAGGTACTTCTATATGATATAACACCATTTTCGGTCTCCCTTTAACCTTGGTTCTGCTGAACCCAGAAATATCCAGGCGACACTAACTACAGGGTCTGACACTAAGATTTCAGGCTAGGACTTTTGATAAAAAATAAGTGGTCAAAAATATGATTTCCGTGTTATTATGTATACATACTATTTTGGGCCCCTAGTCTGGAAAATCTAGGGGCCCACAGCAAAATCTAGGGGCATATGCCCCTGGGCCCCTGCGAATGTCGAACCCTGAACTAACCTGCTGTGCATAGCCAGGAAATATCTGTATGCACTTTCTGACCTGCTAATGACTATTCGGATGAGTTTGTCTATAGGACCCCCCACATAGCCTGGGACTACATGACCCAAAGCAGTTCCACTATATTTATATAAAGATCACCCTTTGACCTTTCGTCTGATATATCCTAAAAAAATCTAGTTGTGCCCCTAAAACTCTCAATTGTCAATTTTGTCTTCGGGGACCAAAAATGATGTAGTTATCAGGGTAGGTTTCATTCAGCAATTCAGCAGAACGAGGGTTAACATTTTTAACCCATTCATGCCTGGCACAGATAGTCTGGATACCACTTTTGTAAATAACTTCAGAATCAAGCTCGAGAAAGCTTGTCAAATCACATTTCTGACCACGCCTCTTTTTTGTTTTTCAGCTTTAAAGGCAGCATCTAGTCATGGCCTTTAACTATGTTGGCAAATTACTGTCTAACTTCAAGGGCTTCTACAATGACATCAATTCCGCGACGCTAACCGGAGCTATCGACACAGTCGTGGTCCGACAACAAGATGGCACCTTTCTGTGCGCACCGTTCCATGTGCGCTTCGGAAAGATGGGAGTTCTGCGCTCCAGAGAGAAAGTGGTGAGTACCGTAAATTCTCGGATATTTGGGGCACCTTTTAGTAGTTCGACATAGTCAAAGTTAGACAACAAGATGGCACCTTTCTGTGCGCACCATTCCATGTGCACTTCAGAAAGATGGGCTGATGACGGGTACAGCCATAAATTTCAACCTTCTGGGCTCGTATGGGCCTGAAAAATGACAGGCCCATATGAGCTTGTATTATTATTATGATTATTATTATTATTATTATTATTATTATTATTATTATTATTATTATTATTATTATTATTATTAGAATGGCATAACAGTATCCTTAGAGGTTTCAACTTTCCCATGGGCATGTACCACTAGATTTTGCTTTGGTCCCTAGTTTTGTCAGAATAGGGACCCAATAAAGTATTACAATAACCAGCAATCCTGTTCTTGATCGCTTTTATTTATCAAAAGACCTTTTTAGGCCCCTACCCTGAAACCATGGTCGTAGCCAGCAGGGCGTCTGGGTGCCTTTTTGGGCACCCAAACCCTTAAAAAGAACCCCTCAGGACACCCAATTTTTTATGTGGAATTTCTTAAAATCTCAATCTCAAGGTTACAATTGAATTTTCTCATCTCCTTATAATTCCCATGACATTGTTTAATGATATCATGCCTTATTTTGATGAATTTATACATGTTAATGGTTGAAATATGAGTATATTGTGATCCCCCTTAAAGATTTGGACACCCCAAAATGTTTAAACGGCCAATTTAAGGCACCCAGTACCTAAATCCTGGCAAAGACACTGCCTGAAACCCAAGATGAAATTCCCTTCTCTGCTTATCAGGTATGACAGGTACTCTCAGGTGTGTCAATATTACACAGGTGTTGCACAGGTGGTCAACTTGACCAGCCCTGATGACCAGTGGTCAGTGGTCCAGTGAGAGGCTCTTACCTAATATTGTACAATCAGCTTTGATGTTATGTGACCAGGTGTTTCCTCTCTCTCTCTGTATGTGTGTATGTGTAAAGGGGAAAATGCTTGATATCTATAGAATGTTTAACCCGTTAGACCCCCAAGATCCTATTAACCCTTAACCCTCCCAATGCTGAGGCTACTCTTCGTCCAAAGCACAGGAATGCAAAGATATTTGAAAACCATCTGAACCCTGTCATGTTGGTATTAATTGGATAATACTCACAGATTATTCTCTGATGAGTACCCAAGTGCCAGTGTTTCAGTTATTTTTCAGGTGTTTTGCATGGTTTTGTATAGGCCTAATTAGCCAACAGCACCATAAGGGTTAAGATGCTTGTGGCTAATTTGGCTAATACATAATGATGCAAAAAACCTGAAAATTTATTGGAACCCTGGCACATGGGTACTCATCTGAGAGTACTGGGTGAGAGCTTTCCAATGAATACCAACATGACAGGGTTTAGATGGTTTTCAAATTTTTTTGTGTCCTTGTGCTTTTGGCGAAAGTAGCCTCAGCATTGGATGGGTTAATTAAACAGACTGGTAGCCAGTCTATGTCTGGCTAGGAGTCAGCACTTCTGGCCGTCACTCAGAACATGTTCAGACACTCTTCAAAAATGTTTATGTAACACATTTTCTGGTGGTATTTAATTGACTCTTAGCTAGTCTATGTCTGGCTACCATACTTGTTTTAAAAACATGTTGGCTCTATTCCATAATGTTTATACAGCACATTTTATGCTGATGTCAGACTGACTTTTAATCTGTGGACTGTTTATGTGACTGTTTTTGTCTGGGTGTGAGTTATCTCACTTGTTGAACATGTGGGTTCAATTCGGCAGTGTTTACACAGAACATACTGCATAACTGGTTAATTTGGCGTGGTTTACACAGAACACACCCCTCAGCTTTTTATCATGTGTCCCTCAGGAAGAGCCTGATTTTTACTTGCTGGGTAAGCAAAACCTCCATCTGATGAATGAATGCCATAGCAGGGCTACCTTGTAGTGTCTCTAAAAGGAGTTACTTTCGTCAATTTCTTTGGCTGCCTCAAAAAGGTTTCAAGTGACTTGACTTATTACTACAAGATTTTTTGCTTTGAAAATACAGGAGAATCTACTTATCAAATTTTCCTGGGGGCGTATTTGATATCCTTTTGTAACCGTTTCTGGGTGTTACCAAAGGTGGTACTGGTATCAGTATAGTCCGTGATAACTTGCTCTTTCCTTAGTCTCTCTGATCTATGGATCTCTTGATTTCAGTACAGGTTTAGTTCGGTATTAATCCTCAAGGGGACCCACTTGAGCTGTGTTTGATTTAAACTGCAACTCCCCAAAAACTGTGCTGCCATCTTTAGGTTGAGAGAGACATAAAATATACTTAACACCCAGTTTATATAAATAGCACTTGATGGTGGCACTATACCTAACTCAGTCGGAGAACCAGGCTAGTATTTCGTAACCGCTTCTGAGCATTATCAACGGCTGGTATAGGATACCTTATAAACGCTTAGCTCAGCAGGTCACCGCAGATTTGAATTTCCGATGTCATTGAATATTGGATGTCTGCCAGTCTGATTGTGGTGTCAAGTCATGATTCATGGAGCAGAGAATGTCTGGGTGGTATTGGTGCCGAGGACTCCGGAAGGGGGCCTGCCCTCATTAGACAAAGTTCCCTCTCTGTGAAAGGATGAAAGTTGACAACCATTAAGTAGTGCTTTTGAACATTTTATGAATGGAAATGGTGCTATATAAATTCCAATTATTATTATTATTATTATTATTATTATTATTATTATTATTATTAGTAAGGCCAAAGGCCAGTCTCTCATAAAATATAGAGAGTTGGCCAGATGCTTCGATTCAGACTAATACTCATTTTCAAAATCCTGCCTTCATTGCCAGAAAGTGGCTAAAATATATGTTTACTGGCAGTTGACTGAGTCATGTGCTGTGAGACATGTAATGTACGTCATACATGGTCTGGACTCTTATCAGACAAACTAGTCTGGTTCTCAGGCTGACCGAGATATAATGCCACCACCACTATATTTCATATATATTCATATATATATATATATATATATATATATATATATATATATATATATATATATATATATATATATATATATATATATATATATATATATATATATATATATATATATATATACTTAGGAGGTTTCATGTTTCTTTCAAACTATAGGTGGCAGCAGTTTTTAGGGGATGCAGTTATCAGACACAGCTCTAGTTGGTCCCCTTGAGGATTAATATAGAAATTAACCTGGGCTGAAGTGAAATCAGGGTAGATCATTCAAACTAAGGAAAGAGCCAGTAAACACAGACTTGTAGCAAGTCTAACTCTTATCAGACAAACAAGATGTGGGGTAGGAAATCCGAGCCTCGAAGCCAGGAAGTTGCATCTTTTCTCAGGTCAGATATCTACACAAATATTTGGGAGTGCTAAGAACTTCCTGTCGAAGAAGTGTTGACATTCTCTAATTCATAACATTCCAGTCTGCTGAAAGGATAAGGGTTAGAAAATTTACCTACTATTAAGATTTTATCAATCACAATTCTTCACAATGAATTGATAAATGTATTAATTTAACATTCACTGAAGTCTAAAAAGTCAACACAGTAAATATAAATGTCTTTATTTGTCTAAACTGAAGCAAAAATTGATGTTGTATTCTAAATTCACGAAAGAAGATAAATTGGTCATCTTAAGAAATTTTTGCAATTTCAATTGCCTTATGCATTTCTCAGATGATCATCAAAGTTGAAATGTTGATCAGAATCCACTGTACTGCTTCTCCTCCTTGAATTTATTTTTGCTTTAATTATTAAATTAAAAATTCTAAATTCCAACATTATTTTCCTGACATGAATAACTATAGTGAGGAGGGTTGAAATTGTTTGTATAGACTTTTGCTGTCAGCGTTAAATGTTTCTCCACCCAACTCAAAAATAAGTGCGTTCAAATTTCCACTAATCCTGCAAAAAAGCCGTCTAACGCCAACTGTCAGGCGCCAGACTCCACCGTGTGGGCGTTGGAATCGTGCCAGGATGTCACCCAAGGTGAGAGAGCGGCCTCGCAGCAAATAAAACCTCATGAGGTGATTGGCCACGAGGATGAAGTGGTATTTTTCATGCCGCAATGATCAAGGCAATGTGATACCAGATGTATGTTAGCCTAGTCCTAGGCCAATAAATTGATTTCACTTCTTTGATTTCTAGAAGTGATTCTGACTGACCAGGGTGACCACCATTGGCGTCATCTAACAACAGCCACTGAAACTAACACCTAAATGTTGTAAATATTGAGTAAAAGATAGGCCAGAATAGAGAAATGCAATATCAAGTAAATCATAGACTTGGAGCTAGTCTACATGTAGGCATGCAGAGACCTGAAATCTACGCTGTCATGAATGAATGGTTTTCATGAATGATGATTTATTATGTTATTGTCCTGGATGGATGTCATGTATCCGCTGTGGCCTCATCAGGTACTGTATTCGCTAGGGTCCCCTGAGGGCAAATCCTGAATTTAGTTATTAAATTGCCCACTAGGTGGCCCACAGTTTCTGCTGTCATGAATGAACGGTTTTCATGGATGGTGATTTATTATGTTATTGTCCTGGATGTCATGTCATGTATCCGCTGTGGCCTCATCAGGTACTGTATTCGCTAGGGTCTCCTGAGGGCAAATCCTGCCTCATAGGCCATTACAGGAAAATGCAGCCTAGACCTAGGCCAAGATAGGCCAATAAAATGCTACAATATTGTAGATCAGGATTTTAGCCAGGATTTAGAAACTGGCCAAATTTGGCAATTGTAAAATTTTGGGGCATCCTATCTTTCATAGCAGACCAAAATATACTCAGATTACAACCATAAACATGTATTTACTTAAATTAAGATAAAGCATAATATCCTCATACAGTATCATTTGCTAGTTTCTTGAGTCCATATCCTGCCTCCATATATGTGTGTGTGCATGCGTGCGTGCTATGTGTGTGTTAGGATCATCTACTTAGGCCTGCTTCATACTATGCCATGATTGTGTGTCATTATTCTTAGAGATTCCTTGTCTGTATGTTTCAGGTTGATATTGAGATCAACGGTGAGGCCGTGGACTTACACATGAAGCTGGGGGAGAAGGGAGAAGCTTTCTTCGTCCAGGAGATCACAGACGATGATGAAGACATAGAACCGGTCAGTATGCATGCTTATTCAGAAAACAAAGAAACCTTAACCAGTTAATACTGAAGAGTTACTCTTGAAATTATCATCAGGATCTTTGACAATTTTGAAAATAACCTAAGAATCATTTTGCAAAATATTGAGAGGAGAGTTGAAATTATCATCAGCATCTTTGACACTTTAAAAATAACTTGTAAATTAAGAATCATTTTGCAAAATATTGAGAGGAGAGTTTTTGGTAGTGTTATAAGTAACAGTTCTAATTTCAATATTTTCACAATGCTGCTTTTGCTTGAGAGATTTCATCAAAATTGTCAGGCCGCTTTTGGTCACTGTGAACATTAGTGTGTCAAGGGGTGTTGTTGAAAGAAGTTAAGTCAACCAATCAAAAGCTTGAAACATTCTAGGAACAAACACTGAATACTTTTGTTGGAATTCTGAATCTGTTGGTCTGTTTCCAGATGCCTGCTTACCTAGCATGATAATAATAATGATAATAATAAAAGTAATGATGATAATAATAATGATAATAATAATAATAATAATGATAATAATGATAATAATAATTCTGATTCTGTTATTGAAATTTTCGGTCTTTTTCCAGATGCCTGCGTACCTGGCGACCTCTCCCATCCCGTCCGCTGACGACCTGATCAGAATGGGACTCGAGGAGCTGCAGATGCAGCAAGGAAATGTCCTTGGTGACAGCTCGCAGGATGCCTACCCCTCGGATATAAGTTTTCGCCGAGACTCCATGAGATCTAGCATGAGCAGTAACGGAACGCGCGAACGACATGACTCTGAAATGAGCGATTTTAGGCCAATTGAGCCGGCCGCGGTAAAAGAATGCGAGGTTTCCATTAAAGTCGAAACAGAACCCATTATAGAGGAAACATCAGAAACTACTACTGTAGATGTAGAAAAAACTACTACTGTAGATGTAGAAAAAACTACTACTGTAGATGTAGAAAAAACTACTACAGTAGATGTAGAAAAAAACACCACCGCAGAAAAGACTGTTAAAAAGAAAACTCCAAAAGTGAAGTTAGAAAACGAACTGGCACCAATGTCACATGTTAAAAAGGTGCGGGGAAAACGGCGGAAGAAAAAAATGGAGGGCGAGCGAAAAGAAGCTCTCGATCTTAAGGAAATGCGGAAAATAAAAGGAACGAAGGAAACGATGGAGGATTTTCTTGAGCAGGAGGGCGTTTTCGAGATGGATTTCTCGGACGAGGAGAAGGAAAAAGAACGCATTCAGATGATGAGTATGGCTCGTACAGTGAGTCTGCCTGTTATTGAGGAAAACAAGTTTAATATGACAGACAGCTGGGCCGATAGCCAGTACGCCGCACAACTGCACCCTTTCAGCGATGGTGATATCACGCCAATTGTCAGGTAAAGAATATAAACGATATTTACTTTTATTATTTAGAAATTATTATTTCAATTTGAAATTATTTGAAATTATTATTTAAAATTATTATTATTATTAACACCAATTGTCAAGCTATTTAGGTTATTGAAAAGAACAAATTGATGCTGAATTAAAAGACTTCAAAATTCTCTCTGTATTTTAACATTCTCAGGATCATAGCAACAAATATATAGTGTGATACATGCGAAAATGATAAGTATTTCATATTTCGTGCAGTTCTTCAAAGTCGAATCAAATCGAAAGAAAAAAAATGTATGTCAACAACAGCCTGAGTATTAGGGAGTGTATCATTAGGAATTTACGTACCTATACTCGATCTAGTGGCAAATACTGATATCGAATTGGAAGAAATATTGTATCGGAAAAGTTAAGGTTGTATGGTATCGCTTAAGATTTAAAGATTGTATGTTTATAATTTTTGTTGTACTTTGCAGTCCAGTTGGCTCGCGTCCAGAAACACCTAAGAGCGACACAGAGTACGAGTTGGGGCGGGAGAAGGAGGAAGGGGGCGCCACTGTAGATGAGAACCTCAAGTGGGAGTGGGGGGAACTACCCCAGCAGACCCAGCACAGCAAGGCAGGCGGCGCTGACAACCAGCAGACCAGCGAACAGACAGGGGGAGCCACAGGTATGAGAAACGATATTCGGAAATCAACTCCACATTGTTATATATACTAACCTGTTCAGGATACTTGGGTCCAAAGCACAAGAATGCAAATGTTGTTGAAAACCATCTGAATCCTGTCATGTTGGTATTCATTGGATAGCTCTTGCTGAGTACTCTCAGATGAGTACCATTTCCCAGGGTTTGGGTCATTCTCTTAAGGTTTTTTGCATCATTTTGTATTGGCCAAATTAGCCACCAGCAGCATAATGGATAAGAAACATTTTACTTTAGTAAATCACTAAACAACACTGCACATAAATACACTTAAAGAGGGCGGACAGAGCATATACTGTAGAATAGGAATTTAATCTGGGGTGCAAATATTTGACCAAAAAAAGCCTTTCCGAATTTAATTGTACGGAACAGTCATCATTACACATTAACACAGATGAGGGCAGATTTTAATCCGAATTTAATTATAACGAGATTTTCTAATTCGGGAAATTCGGATCAATTACATGCTCGGAATCATTTCCTATTCTACAGTACTAAAAGATGTCAAGACAATAACCCATTGTTCTTTTGAGGTGAAGACAATGGTAATCCATTGTTGTTTCCTGTGATTGTAGGTGTTGAACAATAGCCCATTGTTCTTTTGAGGAGAAGACAATGGTAATCCATTGTTGTTTTCTGTGATTGTAGGTGTTGAACAATAACCCATTGTTCTTTTGAGGTGAAGACAATGGTAATCCATTGTTGTTTTCTGTGATTGCTGGTGTTGAACAATAGCCCATTGTTCTTTTGAGGTGAAGACAATAGTAATCCATTGTTGTTTTCTGTGATTGTAGGTGTTGAGGGAGAGCAGGGAGGACTCTTTACATTCATGAGGCAGACCAAGAAAATGCGCCACCAGCCGGACAAGGAGGGCATTTATCTAGATGATCTCAATCTGGATGAGATGGATCCAGAGATAGCGGCTTTATATCTATACACACCTAAAGGGTAAGTTTATCTTTCTCATTGGGGGGGATAAGAGAGGAATTTATCTGGATGATCTTAATCAGGATGAGATGGATCCGGAGATAGCGGCTTTATATCTATACACACCTAAAGGGTAAGGTTATCTTTCATTGATTACTCATAGTTACTCATATTACATAGTACAAAAATTAGGCTATTGCATGGTGCAATATAGGTTCCAAAACATTACTTGCCGAGTGGGGCAAGCTGCCCCTAAAGTTTACTTGCCCCGCCGGCACTTCCACTTGCCCCGCCACTCTGCTAAACAAAGATGAGGTAGATTGCGAGGACTCTGCCCAAAAGATTACTTCCCAAGCGGGGCAGGTTAGGGTCTTGTTCTGCTTGCCCGTTGCCGTTTTTTGCTGAATTCACTTGCAATACGGCAAGTGATTTTGTTGCACGCTGTTTTGGCTGTCAGGATGTTGTGCTCAATTCAAGACTATGATTGTCAAACATGAACAACCTGGTACTGGATTTTGCCCAGTAATCCCCATTACAATTTGGCATCAGATATTTGTGGGGAAAATTACAATTTGGACTTAAAATGGTTAAGATTTCCCTCGGAAATGGTTGTATGTATCATTGATCCTTTTGACTCTAACTTGGGAATTACAAATAACAGACATTTAAAGGAGAGTGGATGTATATTTCATAATATTTATAATAATTTGAATGATAACAAAAAATGATTTTTATTTCTTAGTTTCAAGCCTTGAGTGGTATAATGACCTTGATAGAAGAAGTGCTTCAAAACCATAGGGTATTACATAATATTTATAATAATTGTATCAATAATAATTTTAATTTATTTCATTTTATTTTCAGGGCACCGCATCATATTCCGACTCACCATCTGCGATCCCTCCAGGACGAAGATAATGAGTCTGGGCGTGGTGCGTCTATCCCACAATCCCCTGTCTCTCTCGAAGGCTGCGATCCGCGTCACCATATCGACCTCGAGAATAAACGCCATTATTACGAGCTCAACCAGCCGGATATCGCAATGTCGCTCTGTGGAGGACTCAAGGAATCTGAGGATATTTCCAAGGAGCGCTTCATGCAGTTCCTTGTTACTTACGACGATTTCTGCGAAAATCCAAACCTGGTGTCCGATCCAAATCTAGTCATACGAATAGGCGACAAGTAAGTCAATGATCACATACATACATACATACTGGTATTTAAAGGGAAAAAATATCGTATCAAAAACAGTTCAGTATCATACGGTATCATTTAGATTTAGAATAGTTATAAAAATGACATAATTCCTTCCTAAACTTCTCTGTATAAAGGCAGTTTGCTATCTATTTGCAAAGTTTGCTGACAGTGCTTAATTCAACAAAATTAGGATCCTGAGAGGAAAGCAGTATTGTTAGAAATATTATTATTATTATTATTATTATTATTATTATTATTATTATTATTATTATTATTATTTTTATTTTAAAAAAAATTTATTATTATTATTATTATCAGGGAAGTATATTACTTGGACTAATATACTTCCTTGTTATTATTATTATTATTTCTATTATCATTATTGTGTCATCATTATTGTGTTGTTATTATTGATATTAGTATTATTATCATCATCTTCATTATTATTATCATTACTATCATTGTATTATTGTATTATTTTCAGGCATTATAACTGGCAGATAGCGAGTCCGATCATCATGTCTATGGTTGCTTACCAGCGCCCCCTGCCGGACCCCCTGGTAAACCAGCTCGTCAAGGAGCACATGCCCAAGAAAGAGACGAAACGACGCGGATGGTTCTCCTGGGGACGATATGAGGAACCACCTGTCGCTACGACGACCGCTTCCACGGTGGTCGCGGCCGCTGGTGGCGAGGCCATTACGGTTATTTCGTCGGAGAGCAAGAAAGATGAACCGAGCAGCCTGCCCGCCATAACCGGGACCGACGTATTGGCGCTCCCGAGTCCACCACAGTCCAGTCCTTCGTCATCAGCGCCCAATACACCAGAGAAACACAAGACCAAAATTAAGAAGTAAGTACCAAATCACATGATTTAAACAAAAAAGTAAGTACCAAATACACCAGAATCACAAGATTTAAACAAGAAAGTAAGTACCAAATACACCAGAATCACAAGATTTAAACAAGAAAGTAAGTACCAAATATACCAGAATCACATGATTTAAACAAAAAAGTAAGTACCAAATACACCAGAATCACAAGATTTAAACAAGAAAGTAAGTACCAAATATACCAGAATCACATGATTTTTAAGAAAAAAGTAAGTACCAAATACATCCCAACACAAGATTTAAACAAATAAATAAGTTGCTTATTCATAGAGGCTGTAAGACATGCTTCTGTTTTAATATGGAATACAGCTGTATCTAAGAATTTGCCCATTGTACTGTTGTGCCTAAAAGTGGTAATATTTCTTAATGTACTCTATGTTTCTTTTAAGCTGTTATAACAAAAAGACGGAGGGCTAGCCCTAATGACACAATTGATGAAAATATTTGTTGCAAAATTCTCGAGAAATATTGACCACCCTAAGAATTCATGCCACAATAATTATTTTCCAAAATTATTATTGGGATATCTTGGCTGCCCTCAAACTACAATATTTTCTGAAAACATGGGCCACCATTAATCCATGAAAATTGCAATTAATAAGAAGTTTCCCATATTACTGAGATTTTACCGTAAACATTTTTGCTCTCGGCTTTTCCCAGTTCAATTGTAGTAATATCTGACCTGTCGATTTCTTGTCTTCCAGAAGCGACGATGATAACGTTTCTACCTCCAGTAATGAGAGTGGCACGTCGGAACATAGCTCTTTTATCAATAAAAACATGAATGGAAACAAGGACCAAACAGGAACACAGAGGGAAAAATACAGGAAAATAGTTCGCCTTTCCTCCGAACAAATAGTAAGTGTGACTTAAACTAAGATATGACTTATTCATATATGATTTATTTATATGTATAGTATCCAAAATATTGGTGATATTTCTCGAACAAAAGCAATATTTCGAAGATATTTCACGTAGAATTGTTCTTCAGAACTCTTATCTACTACTCTCTATCAGATATTTTGCAAATTAAAGCTTCATTTCAAAGATTATTTTCAAAAGTATAATGGTTCCAGACGACACTGGTTAAGTAGATCTCCAGGCATGAATGGGTTAATATTGAGCTGAAATTTGATTTTGACTATTTTGCCTTTCCAGGAAGGGTTGAACTTCAGTGTCACTGAAAAAAGAAATGTTGTTATGATTTATTCAATATTGAGCTGATATTTGATTGTGACTAATTCATCTTCAAGGAAAAGTTGAACTTCGCTGTTACTAAAAGGAAATCTTGTAATGATTTATTCGATATTGAGCTGAAATCGGTGACAACACAATACCAAGGCACAAGTGTCACCGAAGAGAAATCTTGTTATGATAAATCAATATTGAACTGAAATTTGATTGTGACTATTTTGCCCTTCCAGGAAAAGTTGAACCTGCGCAACGGTGTTAATGAGATATCGTTCTCCGTGACGACGCAATACCAAGGCATGAGTGTCGCTGAAAAGGAATCTTGGTGCGATTAATGTAATATTGAGCTGAAATTTGATTGTGACTATTTTGTCTTCCAGGAAAAGTTGAACTTGCGCGACGGCGTTAATGAGATTTCCTTCTCGGTGACGACGCAATACCAAGGCACAACGCGGTGCACCTCCCATATCTACCTGTGGGACTGGGACGATAAGATTATCATATCCGATATCGACGGCACCATCACCAAGTAAGTACATGATCTTTGTAACATGCGAGTCATAGTCTTAGTCAGCAGGGGATCTGGGAGTCATTTAGACACCCAAACCCTCAAAAATCACTCCTCAGGACACTCAAATTTTTCTGTGATTATAATGTAGAAATGTCAACTCTGTGGCCCGAAGCATGAAATGTATAATCCTTAAATCCGAGGGGCACAGCGAAAATCAATTCATTATATTAAGCCTTATTTCAATAAGTAAATGCTTATTTATGGTTGTGGCTTGGAAGTCAGGGTCTTGGCTAGAATTTATAAACTTGGTGCCCAAAATTGGCTTTTCTTCAAGGGAGACCCCAATATACTCAGATTACAAACATTAATTGTTTTCAAGCAGTAATTGTTTTCAAATGTGAAGTCAATATCCTACAGGTACTAAAATTGATGTGTTTTTCCGTAGATCTGATGTCCTAGGACAGGTCTTGCCTATGATCGGCAAAGACTGGTCGCAGTCGGGCGTGGCCCAGCTCTTCACCGGGATCCGCCAGAATGGCTACAAGTTCGTCTACCTCTCTGCACGCGCGATTGGTCAAGCCAAGATCACGCGAGACTACCTGAAGAGTATTAAACAAGGGGAGCTCAGTCTGCCTGACGGACCCCTCCTTCTCGCTCCAAGCTCTCTACTCACAGCTTTCCATAAGTAAGTCAACAACATGCCTCTCATGTTAAAAATGAACTCATAATTTTGGTGATTATTCTCAGACAAAAGGATGTTTTGGAAAATATTTCTTTGAGCAATGATCATTTCTTGAAAAAGTTTGTAACGATAGATACCTTAACAAAGTTTTTAATGATACTGTCTGCCTCCGAGAGATGTAAATTTGTTTAATTTAGCACTGTCAGCTTCAGAAATTTCACTTAAATATATAGCAAAATTTTTTTTTCCTCAAAGACGATATGATACAATATTTTAGTTATTTAACTTAACAATAATTTTCCCTGTTCGGTATTGGTATTTGATATTTCATCAAGTACTGGTTCTTATCCTAGACTAGGCTCCTTGTCCCTGTAATGTTAACCTTCCCTTATGTGTTGACCAAGCACTGTGGTCTGGTACCAGGTTTGGTAGATAGATGGCACCACCTGCTCCTATCTCTATATGTTTACATAATCAAACTGAATCCTGGTGAGACAAATGTAAACTAAATTGAACACTATGGCCACCTAGACTATTTGGTGCTATGAGAGAAAAGAATACATATGACAGCCTAGAAATCTAGGCTAGTTCTTATCCCTACATAGACAAGACTTCAAAATTTTAGCACTTTCAGGTTTGGAAATTCCTTCGCATGGAGACGTCCAGTTATATATATTTCTAATATTAAACGATTCGATACAGGGATTTTCCTGATTCACTATTTGTATTTGGTATGGTACTAAGTACGTTTTGTGTTTTGTCTTCAGAGAGGTGATAGAACGGAAGCCGGAGGAGTTTAAGATCAGCTGCCTGAGAGACTTGAAGAGCCTCTTTCCTGAAAACAGGAATCCTTTCTACGCTGGATACGGGAACAAGATTAATGTAAGCCGAAATTCACTCTCTCCTGCTCTATACGTTTATCTAATTTTGTCTCTTTTGTGCCTGATATAACATATAACATGAACTTTTATGGTTTGATTCGATATAGGTACTTAAAGAACAATTCCACCATGAATAAATCAGAGGCCCAAATAGTTTCTTATGGTATTCTCTACTTAAATCCAAGTTCCCACCAGTGACAACCTTCATACAAGAAGTATATTGCTGCTTGTACACCTCAACAGACACAGAATGCAGGCACTGGGGGCGGCCATTTTAGTCTGTTAATAGCCTCTAAGCAGGCTGTTGGTGCAACTAAGTCATTAGCAGTTACCTTACTGCTAATGAATAATAGTTGCACCAACAGCCCTGTAGTGTATTTGGTAGTGTAACTGTATAGCTGATTGTTGCTTGTTATTTTGCAGGATGTCTGGGCGTACAGGGCAGTTGGTATTCCTATATCACGCATCTTCACAATCAACCACAGAGGAGAACTGCGGCATGAGCTCACTCAGACCTTCCAGACATCGTAAGCTTAAACTATCTTCTCATACACTAGAGAGAGAGAGAGAGAGAGAGAGAGAGAGAGAGAGAGAGAGAGAGAGAGAGAGAGAGAGAGAGAGAGAGAGAGAGAGAGAGAGAGAGAGAGAGAGACAGAGAGAGAGACAGAGAGAGAGACAGAGAGAGACAGAGAGAGAGAAAGAGAGAGAGAGAGAGAGAGAGAGAGAGAGAGAGAGAGAGAGAGAGAGAGAAACAGAATGAGAGAGAGAGAGAGAGAGAGACAGAGAGAGAGAAAGAGAGAGAGAAAGAGAGAGAGAGAGAAACAGAATGAGAGACAGACAGACAGAATGAGAGACAGACAGACAGAATGAGAGAGAGAGAGAGAGAGATGGAGAGAGGTAGCTATAGAATGAGTTAGAGTTTAGAGAAAGAGAGAGAGGAAAGAGAGATAGACTCAGAGAGAGAGAGAGAATTGCATCAACTCTTTGAAAATTTGAAAAGTGTAATGGTGTACATAATGTTCATAAACCATTGTTAAAGTCAAGTACTCATGATGCTTGCAAATTTCCCACCACATTAATTCTTATGGACAAATTTCTTTGTAATAAGTAGCCTTTTGACTCCTTTTCTCATTCATTTCAGCTACACCAAACTGAGCGATGTTGTGGACCACATCTTTCCCTCCCTACCTCAGGCTAAGAAACCACTGATGTCAAGTTTTCACGCGCCAGACGAGTTCAGTTCCTTCACATACTGGCGGCCACCTCTACCCGACATCGAAGCCGAGATTCAAATGTTCCGAGAAGACACAAAGAAAGACGACAAAACAGAAAAGAAATAGAAATACAGGCATGTGGAATACCGACCTCTGATGGAAGTATATGTAAGGCCTAAAAAAAAGTTTGTCTCCTGTGACCCGACCCTAACAAGTTTTTACGTAAAAAAATCCTTGCCCTAAATTTTTTTTTGGGGTTCCAACTTCAAATCAACGTAAAACATGCATGAAACACATATTTTTTTATAAAATAAATAATAATCAAAAAAAAGAAATCAGGACCGTCACTGGAAATAATTTTTTTTAGGCCTACGCTTTTGCACTTGTCACTTTGGAGGACTGTGATTTCAATAAAAAAAAATCTTGAAACTGTGCTGACTATTTTAGGTGAAGAAAGATAATGGTATGGAGGAAATCATACACTATTCTTTGCCCTGGATATGTCCGCAGTTAGTAATTGGCAGCTTCGAGCATTACAATATGTACTGCACCCATTACTGTAGAACACACACAATGTACGCGTCTGTTTATATATAGCGTACATAGCGTGTGGTTCTGCTTCGCTATTTATGAAAACGCCGTACTTTTTTCTCACTGTACTGGCGCTGTCAGCGGCGGCCACTGTTGCTAACATAAAGATACGCTATGATGCGAAAACTCCCCAATTCGCTATATTTGGGACATGCGTCATATGTGTGTTCTACAGTATTGTGTTACCTGACACATGAGATATGTAGGTAATTGTCGAAAAAATATCTGGGTAGATAATTTTTTGTTAAATAAATAAATAAACATGTGAGTCACATTTACTAATGTGAACATTGAGACCTCAAAGATAAATCCATACAGAATATGTAAATAGTAAAAATATATATATGGAAATCTCTTAAGAATGGGCACACACAATTGTGTTAGACTGAAATAGGCAGGTAATTGTCGACAAAAAATATCCGAGTAGATATTGTTTTGTGGAATAAATAAATATGTGAGTCATATTTACTAATATGAGAATGAATAAGTGTGGGACTTAAAAGATATCCATACAGAATATGTAAATAGTAAAAAAAATATGGAAATCTTTTGAGAATGGGAAATGAATGTTCTAAAAGATGATTTTAGTAATAAAAAAAATGAGGATCGTTTGTGAAAGAAAGGCAGCTGGCGAATAGATTGTCTAGATATTATAACTAGACTTATTGAATTAATCAAGTGATTAGTTTACCATTTCAGTATATTGTAGAAACAATACTTTTATGTTTTCTCAGAATGAGTGTACTTGGCGATTTGTGGGATATATAATTCTTATAGGTGTGTTACTGTTTTAGTATACATAATGTAAATCAGGAATGCTGACGTGTATGTATGTATGTATTTAACCCTTTCAATGCGGAGGCTACGTTGTTCATATCACGAGGAGGCAAAGATCTTTGAAAATCATCTTTTCCCTGTCATGTTGGTATTCATTGGAAAGCTCTTGCTGAGTGCTCTCAGATGAGTACCAGTTTGCCAGGGTTTCAGTCATTTTTCAGGATTTTTGCATCATTTTGTATTGGCCAAATTAGCCACTAGCAGCAGAAGGGTTAAGCAGTATACTTAGATATTTATACAGACTTTGGTGATGAATCTTAAGGTGCCAATGTTGAAGTTCAGTATTCTGGTTTATTTTGGTTTCTATTAACCCATTTATACCCAGTATGCCCAGGGTACCCTCAACACACCTGTATCTCGAAAATTATGGTGAGTGGAATATTGTTTTAGTTATTTTTTCTGTCATATTGTGACTAAATTTGTGACCAGCCCGTTGAAAGATCTGGGGGAAAATGGAGTACTCATCAAAATTCACTGCTGAACCCCAAGTCACTGTCAACATTCTTTCATTCCTGGCCATGATTCCAACCTGGTTAGCAGTGAGAGACTTTTCCTACTGATATTCTCCAAACGATTATTTTGTTAGGAGTATTTCACCATAATTGTCAGGCAGTTTGGGTGCTACAGGGATGAAAGAGTACCATAAGATTCTCAAGTCTCCTGGGATATGGGCATGAATGGGTTAAACTGACCTCTCACCTTTCTGACCTTTGACCTAAATCTATTTCAGGTCAGAGGTCAGGTGAAACTGGGTCAGTCCATAAAGAACTATAGCCAACAGGTTTTACATGCTGATACTTTTATATGAAGTTATTTTGGTCCGAGCAGCCTTGTACCTATAGTAAACAGTCAAGACTGTTGCACTCTCCTTTTGGGGGACTATTAAGAGTTTTTTGTGCATATTCTTGTTTTTATGATCGATGCACTGCCTCATGAGTGGTGGCAGAGACGTTTATACCTAGGTTAACCCTTCCAATGCTGAGGCTACTTTCGTCCAAAGCACAAGGATGCAAAGATTTTTGAAATCCATCTAAAACCTGTCTTGTTGGTATTCATTGGAAAGCTCTCGCTGAGTCCTCTCAGATGAGTACCCATTTGCCAGGGTTTCAGCCAGTTTTTTTAAAAGATTTTTTGCATCATTTTGTGCTGGTCAAATTAGCCACCAGCAGCATAAGGGTTAAAGGTCCCTGATGGTAGCTTGAGCATTTGTGAGGAATTCATTTTATTGTTTTAACATATCGAGGGTATGTGGTGAGTCTTTACACCGACGACAGAGAGGTTGGAACTAAATTGTGCAATCTTTTTAGATTAACCTTGGCCACTGATGTCATACTAATGAGCATCCTTAGTTAACTTGTATTATAGATTTAATTCATTGTAACTACAACTGGATTCATTCCCCTGAATTGTTATACTATCATCCCCACCTTTAAGCTTGTGGAGAACATTTGAAGAAGTGTAGATTTATTCCCGATAAACATTTCCCCTACTAGTATTTTGCAACGGTCTCATGAGGGCTATTTGTCTAAAAGAGTTTGGCTATTGTGGGACCCCGAGGCATGAGTGGGTTAACCCTTATGCTGCTGGTGGCTAATTTGGCCAATACAAAATGATGCAAAAATCCTGAAAAATCACTGAAACCCTGGCATGTGGGTACTCATCTGAGAGTTCTCAGCAAGAGCTATCCAATGAATACCAACATGACTTGGTTAAGACGATTTTCATAATTTTTTGCATTCTTGTGAATTGGACCTCAGCATCAGTTGGGTTAGGATGTTTTACCTGTTTGTGTAGGGGTAAAGGATACGGCGCAGCTATTATTGTGTGATAAAGATATGTACATAAAAACTATCATCCTTACTTTTTCACGAAAATAATCTTCAGATGACTTCAAGGAGAAAAGTTGTTGGTTTTGTAAAAAAAAACGTGGATTATGAAGGTTTATTCATTCATTTTTCAAAACCAATGGCTTAATCTGTTTTAAGTTGACCTTGGAGCTTCAAGTTGACCTTGAGGTCACATTGTCACGCCTTCCAATATATTTCCTTGGTGGCTGGGAAAATGTGGGCAGCTATTTTACAAAATTCACTCCTTTATATAGATTTTATAGAAAATCCAAGAAAAAGAAAGTCAAATGCTTAAGAATTCCTGTTTCAGGTATTTTCGCGTATGTTTGTTAAAATAAAAGAGTATGATAATTATTGACTGGTTTTGTAAAATGTGACATTTTATTTGGGGTATTCCTGCAGGTATTGGAAATTGGACTTGTTTATTGTCACTTTTACCGTCATTCTAAATATTGACTGAATATGAAGTGGTTAAACTACCCACCAAGGATTGATAATGGAAGGTGCCCTGTGATAAGATTATTCTGTATATTTCTCTGTGTATGATTAGAATCCACAGGTTCAATGAGAGACAAGCTTAGACTCTTCCCCCATCCTTCCTTGCTTTGCATTCAACCTACATTCCATGAAATATATCCTTACTCCCTATATATATATACATATATATATATATATATATATATATATATATATATATATATATATATATATATATATATATATATATATATATATATACATATATACTTCTACATTGTTTAGTATTTGAATTTTATATCTATTTTGTCATATTTTTACAGATTGTAAGGAAGTATTTTCTATTGAAAAAATTGACTCATACTGGAGAAAAAAAATGGAAAGTTGTCGGGAAAAAACATTTTTGGCTTTAACTCTTGACACCCTAGCCTTCTTGCATTCCAATCTTAGCTTGTCCCACATTTAACTATGGAATAAAAGAAATGCAATTTTTTGTGTACAGAAACCCTCCCCACATTAATTCTGTATGTCATTAATAATATTGATTAATAATATTATCAATAATAAATGATAATTATTATTACTAAGCTATTCATGGACTTTTCTGGTGGTTTTATATATTTGCACATCATAGGAAAATGTTGGAGAAAAGGATATTCAAATGAAATGTGTTCCTTTTCCAATTGAACACTGTTCTGCGATGGTGCAGTTGTGAACAGCAGAAAAATTTCTTTTTTTTCTGGAAAGTGACAGAAAAAAAAATGTTTACTCAAAAATGGGAGACAAAATATATACAAAAACATTCTGTCACTTTTCCAAAAACGCTGTAATTTGTTTTTTGCTGTTTTTGGAAAACGGCAGAAAAACAAACTATTTTTTTTCTGTTCACACCTGCACCATCGTACCGTTCTCTCTAAATGATTCTTTTTACTTTTCATGTGTAATGAAAATATGCGCATAACTTGCATACCACCAGCCAGGGCTCCGTTGTTGCAGAGATTGTTTGTTTTCTGATGGAGGAGTGGTTTATATATATTCTATTACTAACAGATTATCATATTATCTTATTTTTGTTATTGAAGTGTTTGTCGTGGTGTGATCTATTTTTGTTGTAAAAATGTATATGATTTTAGAATGGACTCTCTGAGTGCAGAAGCGTCAAAGTTCAACTCTTCGAGTGCAGAAGGGTCAATGTTCAAATGAGAAATGGCAAATTACCATAGCGGTGATGAGTCAGTTAACCCGTTTATACCGAGAGTGGCCAAAACGTGCTTGACGATTTTGGAAATATTTTACTTACAAAAGCCTTTTCTGGAAAACATTTGAAAGAGAAATGTTGATCAGATACCAAACAACAAATATCCTTCAAATATTTTGTGAAATTTCGCTTTATTCCCAAGTTACTTTCAGAAGTATGAGAGTAGCAGACGATACTTTCTAAAGGGAACTCTTGGTGTGAATGGGTTAAGATGTCTTTAAGACTTAGGGAAAGGACAGGTATACGCTGTTTAGGCAGAAGCATGAGCTTCTATATATAGCTCTAGCTTATAGCAAATTGACTTACCTTGGATTTGGTTGCCATCGTTGCAACGCTGGTTGTTATGTTAGTGGATTGGAATCATTGCCGTGGCAGCTGTTGCTATGGAAATGTGTTGCTGTGGCAGCTGTTGCTATGGAAGTGTGTTGCCATGGCAGCCAGTTCTAGGGAATGAATCATAAGTGCTGGAAAACTGTGGTGAGAACTTGCAATACTAGGAATGGAAAAGTTATGGAAGTGACAACTGTAGGATCTATGTGGACATTTACAGTTACGGTAAAAGCTATTTGCAGTATTGGCAAGATTGAAGTTTAGTGAAGTCTTTCAGGAAGATCAGGAGGCTATGTGGTATCTTTGATCTATGATGGTTTCAAAGTAACAGAAAAAGCTATTTGCAGTATCGGTAAGACCATCTTAAAGTGAGAACAGAAAGTCATCTAGTAATATCTAGTAATTTGCAGTTTCGGTAAGACCATCTTTAAGTGAGAACAGAAAGTTATCTAGTATCTATTAGAATCATTGAAGTAACTGGAAAAACTGTTTGCAGTATTGGTAACATCGTGGTTTGAAGTCTTTCAGTAAGAACACGAGAAAGCTATCTATGATCTATGTGCATATTAAGAGTAACAGGAAGAGCTATTTGGAGTATCAGAAAAACTGTCTTTCACCAAGAACATAAGAAAGCTAACTTGGAGCTATGTGGACTATAGAAGTAACAGGAAAAACTGTTTGCAGTATTGGTAACAGCATGGTTTGAAGTCTTCAGTAAGAACACAAGAAAGCTTTCTAGTATCTGTGATTCATTTGGATTATGGAAGTAATAGAAATAACTCTGCAGTATTGATAACATCATTGGTGGAAGTTTTTCATTAAGAATAGGAGAAAGCTATCTAGTATCTTTGATCTATGTGGAGTATGGAAGTAACAGAAAAAACTATTTGCAGTATAATAAAGACTGTCTTTAAGATAGAATATGAGAAAACTATCTGGTATCTGTGATCTTTGTGGATATTTAAAGTAACAGGAAAAACTGTTTGCAGTATTGGTAACAACATGGTTGGAAGTCTTTCAGTAAGAACATGAGAAAGCTATCTAGTATCTGTGATCTTTGTGGATTATAGTAGTAACAGGAAAAGCTATTTGCAGTAGTAGAAGAGACTGTCTTTCACCAAGAACATGAGAAAGCTATCTATGTGCTATGTGGATTATAGAAGAAACTGGAAAAACTGTTTGCAGTATTGGTAACAACATTGTTTGAAGTCTCAGTAAGACTATGAGAAAGCTATCTAGTACCCAAGTATCCATAATCTATGTGGATATTCAAAGTAACAGGTAAAACTGATTGCCGTATCAGAAATATTGTCTTTAAGTAACAACGTGAGAAAGCTATCTAGTTTCTGTGATCTATGTGGATATTTAAGGTAACAGGAAAAACTGTTTGCAGTATTGGTAACAACATGGTTGGAAGTCTTTCAGCAAGAACATAGGAAGCTATCTAGTATCTGTGATCTTTGTGGATATTCAAGGTAACAGGAAAAACTGTTTGCAGTATTGCTAACATCATGGTTTAAAGTCTCAGTAAGAACATGAGAAAACTATATAGTATGTATGATCTATTTGCATTATGGAAGTAATAGGAAAAACTGTTAGCATCATGGTTTGAAGCAACCATGGTTGTAGCAACCATGTTGCACCATGGTAAAACCATGGTAGTATGTGGATAGCATCAACATCAGCAGTAGGACTGCTAATATATCTCCCTGTAGTAAAAACAAAACTGGGAGGTGAAAAGCATGCTAGAACCATGATGTGAAGTGGTAACTCATGGTTAAACCATGGTTTAATCATGGTTTAATCATGGGAAAAACCATGGTTTAATCATGGTAAAACCATGGTAGTGTGGAGATAGCATTAACATCAGCAGTATGACTGCTGACATATCTGCCTGCAGTCAAGAAACTGTGAAAACAACCCAATGACATTAACTAGTCAAATGATAAGATGTACAAATGTTCTGAACTTCAATGCCTTGTAAACTTACAAGATATTGTGTTAGTTAATCACTCACAATGCTGCTACTCCTTTAACCCATTAATGCTTACAGTGGCCAAAAACAGCCTGACAAATTTGATGAAATCTTGCAGGCAAAAGCATAGTAAGGTAAATATTTGATGGAGAAATGTTGATGAAAACATAACCAACAACTCTCCTTCAAATATTTTGTAAAATCATTCTCAATTTCAAAGTTATTGTCAAAAGTGTCATTGTACCAGACGACTATTTCTGGAGGAACTCGTAAGCATTAATGGGTTAGTTTCTTAAACCTGTTGTGTCTAGGGCTCATGGTGTGACCTGTGTTACAATTTCTGGACAACAAAGTAATATTTTGAGAAATATTTTATTTCAGTTTAGACTTACTAAGAAATATGAGTTTTTCCTGCTTGGTTTAAAAACCCCTCTTCAAATATTTATCAACTATTACTCTGTTTAAAGTGTGCATGGTTATCAGATGTTGTGTGCACTTCTGATGCAGATGGGTTTTAAGATATGTTGACATTTATTGTTCTCATAAAGAAAGAATCATGAACTATAATCCTAAGGTTATAAGAATCATAGAAAGCCGTGCCCATATATGGAAGTGAATGTATGTTTGTATCTTTTTTATCATAAAAAGGGAGTATCTGATTTTATAATTATTGGTAAGGATATCTATGGTTATAACTTTTCTCAGATATCAGTTACCAAAGGAGAGAATGTTGGTAAATGTCGTTTAATAAATGGAAGATTTACATGAAACGCATTGTGATTCCCGGGGTATGAACAATTGTATCATCTAAAAAATGTGCCATGTGTGTATAATCCATCGATTCACTGTCACATTGCTGCTACTACCTGTGGTCTCATGAACAATGGCTATTGTTTTATTTCAACTATTGTAATGCTATTACATGCATAATGTTGTTATTGGTTGTCCTGGAAATAAGAATTTTTATTCCTAGGTGTGTAATATGTCATGACCCAAAAATAAAGTACTCAAATCAAGCATAAGTTTGTTTGTATTTACTCAATTCTCTTTGGTCTTAACCCATTAATGCTTAACCCTTTAATGCTAATTTTGCCAATTCAAAATTATGCAAAAAACCAGATAAATGACTGAAAACCTGGCACATGGGCACTCATTTTAGGCGACGGTTACTTGATTTAAAGTGGTATGGTTCTGACGGAAAAATAAATGTAATTGCCCCACTTTATTTTGTGCTATGCCGCCAAGCCATAAGTAGGTTCACCGAGCTTACAATAAATTTACCATATATGGTAATAAAACAACACATAAAACAACAATACTAATACCTGAATAATATAACTTTACAATAGCAATGCAATACAGCGTTGTGGAGATGCACCATCTTACTAAAATTCATTCTTTTAATATTTTTAAATCTTGTTTAAGTATATTTTCTAATACTGGCCAAAATCACTTTTTTTCCCCTCCCTACCGACTGTTTACAGCCTACCTTACATTTCCATGTGTAAAAAAAAAAGAAGAAAAAAATCAGCTACTAGTATTTATATTTACCTACCTTCGGACTGTATAAAATTGGTCTGGGAAAGATCCGGGAACCAATAAATCAAATAACCTCAATGAGAGCTATCGAATAAATACCATCATGACAGGGATTAGATTGCTTCCAAAACCTGTTGGAAGGGTAAATTATTGCAATTAAAATTATTATCTGGATACCTTTAACGATAACATTTAAATTGAGAATGATTTTATATAGTATTTCAAGGAGAGTTATTGGTTATCATTTGATTAACGTTTCTCCATCAAAAGAATTGTAACAATGCTTTTGCTTGCATGATCCTGTCTTGACCTAATCAGAATCTCTGACAGAACCAGAAATACCTTTCATGGCGAGAATATTTTTTCTAAAAAAAGGATAGCGCTCCTCCCCTCCCAGAATATCAAATGGTTTGCCCCTTCAATATAGGCTTTCTGAAGTATCCCATTCATCCCCATCCCTCCGAGATGTTTCGGTTGCCAACAGTTTGGACATCACAAAAGCAATTGCAAAAATCCCTCCAAATGCCCTAAATGCTCCATGGTGACCATTGAGATACTCCTTGTGATCATCCCATAAAATGTGTCAACTGTTCTGGTGACCATCCTGCCTACAGTAGAACCTGCCGTAAATGAATTTTTGAAAAGAAAGTTCAATCTGTGAAATGTAAAAGGCAAGTGACTTTTCTAGAAGCTAGAAAAATAGTTCAGGACCAGCACTGGAAAAAAATCATATGCTCAAGCAACAACAGTCAACAAACCAAAATACTCTTCCATTCAGACCCAAACCAACATCACCTGGCCAATCAATGCAACAGACCTCACACTTCTTCCTACACCTGGGAAAACATCACTCCAACTCCATCTCATGCAACTATGTCTACACAAACAGTAAATGATCCATCACAACAACCTACAAATATCATTGAACCTACCACTGCAAAGACTAAAATACCTCCTTAAGCAATCACAAAATACAAAATCTTGTAGTCGCAAACCCATCACTGCCCCTCAGGGTGGCAGTCAGGAGCCAAGGAGAAATTCTTTAGGCTCCAAATCATCCAAAGGTTAAACTGATCCTCTCTCTCTCAGTACCGCAGAGAGAGGTCATTTGAAATAATCAACTATGAGGATGTACCAAAACCACACCAACCAAAGGCGAGAGTACACCTCACATCATCAAAATGACAATTTTATTGATTTTAGCACACATATTACTTTCTTTTCTCCTTTTCCTTACTTTGGCTAGTGGCTTCATTATTCAGTGGAACTGTCGAGGACTTTCTGAATTATTGGCTCAAAAATATAATGCTCCTGTCATTTGTCTCCAAGAAACAAATCTAAAGGATGATCAAGTGACTTTAAAAGATTATGTCGCTTATCACAAATCTGGATCAATATATGTTATGGATAGGGCACATGGTGGTGTCTCCATATTTGTCAAGAACAATCTTCCTTAGAGTCTTGTAGATGTGAAATCAATTGCTGTAAAGGTGAGTCTTCACACTACCATTACCTTCTGTAGTCTATATGTTCCTCCTCGCACTGCACTTCATCTCCGTGACCTAGCACACATAGAAACCCAATTACTAAGCCATTTGTGATTATTGGGGATTTTAAATCTCACAATTACTTGTGGGGAGGGAATAAAACTGATGCCAAGGGTAAGGTCATGGAGACATTCATGACCATAAGTAATATCTGCCTTTTTAATGATGACACCCCGACTTATCTGCATCCAGCAACTGGTTCTTTTACATCTATAGATCTCACACCATGTGCTCGCCTTCACTTTTCATGGATTTTACATGGAAGGTGGAGGAAGATCTTCATGGCAGTGACCATTTCCCTATCATTTTAGAAAGTCATTATCCTCCAGACGACAGAACACCAAAGTGGACCTAATTAAAGACCTGTGTTTCGAGGCCTTTTTTCAAGACGATCTTGACAGAGGTCTCCAACTGGAAACATTTATCAACAGGCATTGTGAAAATCCCAACCATAAGGAGCCACAGAAGCCATGCTTCTCCCATGAGTGTAAGGAGGCTATTTTAGATCGAAAGAGATCTCTCAGAACTTTTAAAAGATTTACTAGATAACCCTATTCTTCCGTTTAAGCGCACATGCCCAAATAAGCGCACGGGGCCTATTTTTCACAGTTAGAGGGGGAATGACCAGCGCAAATGTGATGAAAAAACTCCCCACAGAAGAAGTAAGAAAAGCAAAATCACATACCTTTCCTCTTGCTGTGTCTGCAAAACAGCGCTGAATTCTGCAATTTCGGCAGTTCCTTCTCACTCTCACTGTTCATATTTGCCGCATGATCGTACTATTGACCAATTAATGATCTTTTCACATGCCACGAATATCTAAGCAAATTGAACAGCGAGAGCTCAAAGGTGCAATAACAGCTAAAATGCTCCGACCGCAATCATTGAGGTGTGCGGTAAAACGGAAGATCGCCAACATCCCTAATTGAGAGGAATTTCCCAACCTCTATCCGCACCGTGCGCTTAATCGGAAGAATACGGTATCGTGTAAAAAGGACTAAAGCAAGGCAGGCCATTCGTTCCAACAAAAAGAATAGTTGGCATGAATATGTGTCCAAACTAAATGCCAGAAAGTCAATGAATAAGTGCTGGAACATTGACTTTAAAATCTAGGGTAAGGGGGGGGGGGGGGCTGGTGCATTCGTGTAAAAATATTGAGAAGAATTGGCAGAAAATAACAGAGAGACATCCACTTAGATTTAATCTCAATCAAATAATAACGAACCATACAATCAACCTTTTTAATAGATGAGCTCAGGACAGCGCTTGGCAAAGCCCATGACACAGCTCCTAGCCTAGACAAAATACATTACCAAATTTTAAAGCAGATTCCTGAAGCTTCTCTCCAGTGCCGTCTTAAGGTGTTTAACAATATTTGGGAAAGTGGAGAGTTTCCACCTTCCTAGAGAGAAGCTACGACCATTCCCATTGCCAAGCCAGGAAAAGTCTCCAGATAATTACCACCCAATAGCATTGATCAGTTGTGTTTGCAAGACTATGCCCATTGCGCACAAATATTACCTGAATGTTATATGAATGTTCGATTTTGGTTGGAATATTCTGGACTAATTATGAACATTTTAACAATGTTCAGGTCCTTACATTACATGGGATGATTTTATTTGATGTCATATGAATGTTCAATTTTGAATTGGATGTTATGCACCAATAATGAACATTCCTGCAACCTTCAGGTCTGAACATTCCTAAAATGTGAGATTTGAGATCATATAAGCATTAAATTCAGATCTTTCCTTGATCATAAAAACTGAACTGTTGCTGAGTGCTTCCACTGCACAGATAACTTCCTATGTTCAGACAACATTCGGAATCCAAAGATTCATTTTGCATTAAGCTCTGAACATTCTATGAACATTCACACCTGAACATTCATACAATTTTCATTCTGAACTATGAGGTGACTGTTTTCGAATGTCAGGCGAAACATTCCTGGAATGTTCCATGAACGTCACCTTGCCCAATGGGTGGACAGAATGATAAATGACCATCTTGTTTGACTCGTTGAATCCTCTTCACTCATCACTGAAGCCCAAAGTGGCTTCTGCAAAACACAAAGCACAATGGATCACCTTGTATGTCTTGTAAGGGAGGGATTTTTATAAGGAGAATATGTGGAGTCTATCTTTTTTGAGTTTGAAAAGGCATATGACACCACTTGGAAATATGGAATTATGAAAGATTTACATGATATGGACCTCAGGGGACGTTTATCCCATTTTATTCAAAACTTTTTTTCTGAAGAGAAATTTTGAGTCAGATTAGGGGCATCCCTCTCTTACTTTTATGACCAAGAAATGGGAGTTCCCCAGGGGAGCATTTTATCTGTCACCCTTTTTATTGTCAAAATCAACAGCATCACCAGATGAATAAGAAATGGTGTTGACAAGTCTCTGTTTGTTGATGACTTTGGTGTATCATATCGATCAAAACACATGCAAGCTGTAGAAAGACAGCTCCAACTTCATCTGGATGGAATTGAAAATTGGGCTGATAATAATGGTTTAAAATTTTCCAAATCAAAGACGGTCTGTGTCCTTTTTTCTCGGAGAAGGGGTCTTCATCCTGATCCCAATTTAGTTCTTTATAATAACCCTATTCCTGTTAAAAAGGAAGGTTCCTTGTCATTTTACTAGATTCAAAACTGACATTTGTTCCTCATATCACCTGGTGTGTGGAAATTATATTTTGAAATTGTTCATGGTTTGGTAATCATTTTTAATCATCTATTGCTTTGTTATTGTTTTCAACAATAACAAAGAACCAATATTTTACACAGATTTTATGGCACTAAATGGCCTTTCTGTGCCGATTTGCCTTTAAACAATCATCCATTCGTTCATTCCTGATTGAAATCGGAAAGGAGGGGAAGGGAGGCGCAACAGTCAGAGACTGTGCTTAACTCTTTAATGCTTGTTGACGCCAAAAGGCGTCGCCGTATTTACCCCCTTTATCCCGCGGAACGTGTTTTAGCGTCGCCACTGAAACACCCCTTAATCCTACAGGACGCCTTTTGACGGTGTGTATAACAGCTTGCGCAACATTGTTATGCAATGCAATTTACTGCAATGCATACAATGTTGCGGGGAGGAACCCCCAATACAGCGCTGGGGAGTATGACGCAACACAGCGCTAGGGGTTAAAGAGTTAACTCAATTTTGTCAATGATGCTATTTGTAAGTAAATTGGAATACAGTTATGTGCTTAGAGTAGTTGACCAAATTTTAACTTTTGCAAGTTATTTGATTGAATAAAACTGTTCAACTATAACTTTGTCAAAATCGTAAATAGTTTAGAATATTTCTATTGAAAGAAGTATTCTTTATTTTGTCACATTGTGCAATTAAGTACTCTTTACACCTCTGTGGGCGCCTTCCCATCTTGTTTGATAGCCGCTCATGAATATTAATTGACCACAGTTCCGCATTTGTCATTCGTCGACCGTGATTGGGTCACATTTTCGAAAACTATTTACTTTGCGTATGCCAAAATATAAAAACAACATGTGGTGTTCACTATGTCATGGTTCAAAAAATAATTTAATAGGCTTTATTTTATGTTTTATATTGCAAGAGTAAGGGGGCCAAAAGTTCATCTATTAACCACTGTATCTAACCCTTAGGGCTGACCCCTCATTCTGTTTCTGTTGTAGTAGAGTAGGGCACAAAACCCGATGGATCCCCAAGCGGGTTGGCCTGGTCGTAATATAAATATGCAGCATTTTGGAAGGCTGTCTATGGTCCTGCTACTGAAAGACCCAGTGGAACTATTCGTGAGGAGAAGGGAATTTTTCCCCGATTCCGGGTTTCTATCACTTCGCGATGTAACCTCAGCTTTTAAAAGCGACATAAAACCTGGACATACCTCTCTTCCCTTTTCAGGGTACAAGACTAAAGAACTGGAACAAGGATAAGTTGAATGTTTTGGTATAATATACCACTAACATGGGACACTTAGAATAACTGACTGGCGCGCAGCCCCAGGGCAAAAGGGCCCCAGAATATAAAAACAACACTGAGTTGAATAATACAACGATATATTTGACTATTTACTATTTACACTGCTATCAGATAGCATATACACAATCACATAATATAATACAGTTTATCTAGGATTTGCATCAATTCAATTCACAAAGTTGATTATTCAACAATAAAATTTAGCTTGCACAAATATTTTGGTCATTTTGATTTATCCTGCATCAGTTTACTCCTGAAATAAAATCATTCAACCCTACAATTTACTTTGAAAAATATTATGATCAATTCAATCTATCATGCATGGATTCAATTCAAAGTAGATCATTCAATCAACACATTTCACATTCTAAAACTACTTAGCAATAAAATGATAACTAACCAACTGGCAACAATATTTACTGTTCTAAATAAGTGTCAATTTGAATCATGTTCCCCATATTTTCATTTTCTACATGTCTATACAGTCATCCAATCAATGGTCTGACCTTGAAAAAAGAAATCAAATAATTCATTCTTTTAAGATAACCAAAAGAAATATTAGGATTATTTACAAAGTCACTTGATATTGCACAGGCTCATGGATTTTGTATTCCTGTACTATGGTTACTAGTTTTCGTTTTTCCCTCCAGGGGACAGCACAGGTCACTTTCCACCAGCAGAACATTACCCCTTCTACTCTGATGACATTCAGTCCTTTATTCATAGATGGCAGAGCCTATATATTTACCAACAAGATGGCAGCATCTGTTTATTTACCCGATAAATGGCAGCACCTAGTCATACACACAATAGATGGCAGTGCCAATTCATTTACCCAATAGATGGCAGCACCTATTCATCATTTACTAAACGGATGGCAGCACCTATTCATCATTTACCCAATGGATGGCAGCAACTATTTGTCTACCCGATAGATGATAGCATTCTTCTGGAATAGGATAGCAGCTCCTGTTCGAATTTCCATAGATTGGCACAACTTTCCTGTTTGAACAAGATGGCAGCACTTTTTCTCTTTTATATTTCCACCAAATGGCAGCACGTATTCAGATTCCCACTGGTTGGCAGGGTAGATGCATGATCAGTAAGTTTAGTTTTCCTAAAACGAGTTGAAAATGATTTCTGTATGAAAATGAATAGTGTTTTTTATGTGATTGGTTAATTCAAGTTATGGAAATATGATATTTTTTCTATTAAATTCTGTTGATGGGGATCCTATCTATTGTATTCCCGCCCTTTTCATCTCACTGGCGAAGAGGACGTCTGTGTGGTGTTTGTGGAGCTTGTTCTTCTGTTGCTGTCGCTGCATCTCTTTGTTCTTTGCCGCCCTTTCCTGCTTCTCCTCCAAATCCATCTTGAGCAGCTCCCTGTCGATCTCCAGGTCATCGTCACCTTTCTGGCACTCTGCCACGCGAGCAGGCTTTTTGGCGGTGGCTTTTGATTGGCCCTCCTTCTCTTTCATAGTGATAGCCCACGAGGCATCGTTAATGGGAGTGATCTGGAATAGAAAAAATGAAACTATGTATTTTATGACCCTGAACTTATCTTAAAAAAATAATGACTGCTCCCTAGATTGATATTAAAATGAAATGATAAAACTTCAAATAACAAATGCTCCCTTGGTCCAACCTAACGGACTGCTGACCACAAGTGCTATTTGTACATTTGCCATTATTGAGTAGTTTATAAATGTTTAACCTATTAATGCTTAAGAGTTACTTTTGAAATTGTCATCTGGATCTTTGATACTTTCTACAAAATCCTGTGAAGCAAGAATGACTTTACAAAGTATTTGAAAATGAGTTGTTAGTAAAGAACTGATGATCATTTCTCTTTCAAATGATTTTCCAAGTATGCTTTTGTCTGAAAGATTTCGAAACAATTGTCAGCTACTTTTGGCCGTTGCTAGCATTAAAAGAGTAGCCACATATTTATTGCAGCTGCGTTTATACACTTTAGCCATCCATGCCTAAAGCTATCATTGACAAGAAATGTATGATATATCAAAATACATTTCAAAATATACTTTTTCTTCAAAATAAATCAAAATAGTGTGGTTATCACAAAGATCACCACTGCCTGGGTCCGAAAAGGTGCCAGTGGTTTATATATATATATATATATATATATATATATATATATATATATATATATATATATATATATATATATATATATATATATATATATATATATATATATATATAGGGTTTAGGTAGTGGTTTTCGCCGAGTACTCCGGTTTCCTCCACTACTTACAACTGGCTGGTCACGAATTAGCTACATTATGGCATAAATGTGACGAAAAACAAAATTACAAATTTACAAAGATAACAGCCGGATGTATCAATCATTGTCAAAAACCGTACAGTATATGCTATCTTATTCTACTCCTTCATTGACAACAATAATCTCAAAAATTGTACCCGCTATTGTTTTGCATTGTTTTATTGTTAAGCTTTTTTCTTCCAACTACAATACCAACAATAGATATAGAGGTTCTTGGACGCGTGTGCTAGAGAATGATATTTCTTACACGAGGGGACATAATTGTCATCTTGGAACGAGCCTCTGGCGAGTTCCATGATGAAAATTCTGTTCCCGAGTGTAAGAAATATCATACTCTAGCACATAAGTTCAAGAACCTATTTCTGCCACGTCCCATAGATAAATAAATAGTAAATAATCGTGGAAGCTTCAAATATAATGAGCGTGCCTGAGCACGTGCCTGGCATTTCTAGACGCGAGGTTCCGGAACCCGCCGATAGGCGGCTTCAAACACGTCGAATGCCTTAGTGGAACGCCTTGGATTCTTTCATTAGAGAAAACTTGGTTCTTCCAGTTATGTATGATAGCGTCCACTCTGTTTTGGTCAAACAGCATGGATACATTCAATGGACCAATTGTACTAAAAATACACTTTTAGGAAATTAAATAACCTTTTTTAAATCAGTGAAATTAGCGATTTTACAGTTTTGATGACGTCACAAGTAATTGGAAGCTAGTTATAATACGCGACGGTGGCGACGCGACGCGGCGTTCATTTCCACTACAGACCTGTAGTGTAAATGAACGCCGAACACGACCCCCCCCCCCCCCCCCCCCCCTCTTACTGCACCAATTCTACTGCCGACACATGGCATCCAACCCTAGTTCCGAAAAACTCTGGGTCACGTCGCTAAGCAATGAACGTGGTGCATTGTTCCATATATGGCAATCTTTACCAAATATGCTAATAAAATCATTCCAAATGCCCATTGGGAATGGCCATTTGAAATCGAATTTTTTCAATGGGTAATTCAGCCCCATAGTGGTAGAAAAAACGATTCGATAGCCGGTACGATCGCGATTGTTGAAGGGGGATCGAGAGAGGGGGGGGGGGGGATCACCCTTTACGGCAAAACTATGAACTAATTTTTGCCAAGCAAAAGAAACTCCAATAGTGAACACTGGCTGGGCGGGAAGGAATTGCGAATTTCGTTTTTCGTCACATTTGTGCAACACTGGCTAACTCGTGACTAGCCAGTTGTAAGTAGTAGAGGAAACCGGAGAACCTGGCGAAAACCACTGCTCACTCCAAGTCACTGCCAACTTTCTCCCAGTTTGTATTTCTTTTCTTTATATTTCTTTTTTCATACAACGGATTACCACTTAGTCTACACTGTGCAATGGATTGGGAAACTTCGAAGAATTTATCAATTATCAAAAGCCAAAACTAACCCAAAATTCAACAAAATTCAAACTATCTATTTCACTTACATGAGTATATGACACTACCTATTGGTTCCCCGCCGAAAAGCATAGTAAAGGGAAATTTACTTTGCTCTTTGTAAATTGATCACAGCAGCAAACTTAAAAGGTTCGTCCGACTTGCAAGACCCCGAAAGGGAAATGTTTTTGGCCTGGTGCCAAGTTTTTTGTTTATTTGTTTACTTGTTTATGTCCTGCTGCGTAATAGTAAATCGAGAATGACTAGTCTATGTTTCTGAATTCTCCCAGTTAGCTATATTCTCCACGTGTATGACTCTCTATTAAGACACCACCTGTCTTAAGATACCATATTTTGTGTGTGGTCTTCTTAATACAGGTTTGACTGTATATGCACTGGTACTGAGAAAGGTGAACCCTAATTTCCCAGAGGAAATAAACTTGAAAATATTGTGTATAAGAGCATAGTATATGTATCAAAAGTATGATACATTTATCAAAAAAAGAAATGGAATAGGCTAGTACCTCCCACAAGAAAATCCTTCATTTAAATACCCTGTGAAGTAAAGCGTTTTTTGTGAGAAGTATAACCTTAATATCACAGTTTTGTACTAATAAATCTAAGATCTTGTTACGGCAAACTTTAGTGAAAGATAGCCCATTAATATTTTTGTTTACATTATTTATACTTTACTATTTTTCATATATTTGTATAATGTATGATTTTGTAGTATTTGCGACAGTCAATAAACATACTATTCAATTGGATAAATTTGCTAATACAGCAGGCTTTCGAATAATACTCGAAGGAAAACTAATAATTGATAAAATGTGAACGATAGCTAGCTCATGAAATAAACGGCATATTTGCAACGCGATATCTGAACGGAAAGAAGATTATTTTCAAAAAAGTTATTTGATTGTTTTGCCGTAATTAAACAGAAATGGACAAATATAATACAGAATTTTAACAAATTTGCAATGCACAATATACAGAACGTTCATCAAATAAAAATGAACGGATGAACGTAACCTTTGAATAAAAAATACACATTTTTAAATAATTTACGGAAACGCTTCACATTGTAAACTTCCAGACGTATATCTATCGAAATTCAACGAACGATAAAGAAGCTTCATATTGGGTTTTAAATCTGATTCAAAATTCGCAGTTTCCATTTAAGTGCTTTGTCACACTTACGTCAAACTCCTCTGTCGGGTCGGGTTCGATCTTGTTACTTCGAATAGCCTTCCTCAGACTCCGGAAAAACTTCGCCAATGGTCGCAGTATGCAAGACATATTTAAGTGAAGATATCAAAATTATTCTATTATAATTTCCTTTTCGTACGAAATCTAAATCCTACGAGAAGAGATCAATAGCGTCAACGCGTGTCAACTAGTGATGTGCGAATTGTAGCTATGGATATTACGCACGTCATTGATGACGTCACAAAACAATGCATTGGTTCCAAACTCAATTCTAACAATCGCACTCGGTTCCTTGTATATTTCTTGAAAAAGATTTTAAAACGGGTAGAATGGTTAGAGTAAAAGAAGAAGAACTGTGCGAGCAGTTTTGAACCTTTTCAATGTTGGTTCATTTAATCCAAATAGATAACTGGCTTTCTAACATGACTTTTTATTGTATTGTATCTGTATATACCATACTATAATTATGAAAGGTACATATAACAGAAATTAATCATCAAAGTAATAACAAAACTGAATACTGGAACGAATGTCTGTCTGACATTCGTTCCAGTGTTCAGTTTTTTTTTCTTATTTTGGTTTGCTAGCACATGCAGAGGCCTAGTGGCAATGCGTTCGGCTGCCGACCTAAAGACCGTCGGTGCGATTCCATCCGGTGGCTACTTTGGTCTGTCCTTAGGCAAGACAGTTTTACTCCTCGTTGCCTAGTGCTTCGGAAGGCACTTAACAGCGTAGCTCCAGTCATACAAGAGCCCTGGAAACTCGTGTTTATTGTATAAAAATACCGACTCAAACAAAGATTACTTCACTTTACGTGTATGTTATTAAAGGGCTTCAGTGTAAGGTACCCCGACACAGGATATAACAGACCTCCTGCTCCTAGTGTGTGTAAATACGTGTGTTTATTGGAGAAAACACTTACTAAATAAAATAAAATAAGCTTACTCATGTTCAGATGGAAGTGATGTAACATAATGATAATACAGTTTAATAATCTGTTATGTAATTTCTGTATTTTTATCATTACTTTTCTATGTAGATTGGCAATGGTGGCTCTGGTATATGCCTACGGGATGGGAATTATTAGGAAAAAAACGGGGGGGGGGGGGGGGGCGGGCACTTTGGTATTTAGGGGGCGTATACGCTCGTTATCAAAATTTAAAAGTACCCCTAAAGCACTGATTTTTGGCCAAAAAAGCACCTTATATCAATAAAAACGCTGACTTTTTCCACTGACATTGGATGGACGGGAACACGTATTTTAACTTTAGATGTTATAATCCTCTGTCTGTTTAGCGGCAGCAAGTGGCGGCAGCAAACTCGGAAGCGCAGTCACTTCGGGAGTCACTCGGCGTCAGAGCCGCGTATATTTTGTGGATTGTAAGGGGATTTTCAACCCCCATATTTCGTACCTGGGTACAAAAAAGTACCCTTCTTTTGCGAAATCGCGGACTCGGACATGCAGAGGTCTTAAAAAAGACCCCTTCTGCTGCGAAATACGTAACGCGGGTGCCCCCCCCCCCCCCCTCTCTGGGAAAAAAGTGAGCGCGAAGAGGCCGGGATGGGCGGGGATTGTGCCAAAAACTGCCAATGTTCCTGATACTATCCCCGCCACTCCCCCTCTCAGGGATTTAACCCATGATTAACACTCAGGGCGGCCAAAACAGGCCTGATGATTTTGGAATTTCTTTTACTTACAAAGGCATTATTTTGTAAAAGATTTGAACGAGAAATGTTGATTGTAAGACAGACAACAACTCACCCTCAATTATTTTGTGATCTTATGCATTATTCCCAAGTTATTTACTAACGTATGAGAATAGCAGACGATACTTTCTAGAGGAATGGGCTGCAATGAGCATTTCGAATCAGAACACCTTGAAGGTAGCATATACTTTGAAAAGTCAAAAGGAAACAGGGGAGAGGAAAGACTGAGTCAAAATATAAACCACGTAAGATACCATTAGTCCATGACCCATTAATGCTAGCAGAGGCCAAAGGCAGTAGCCTTAGTCAACTTCGTGTCTGACTTTTCTGTAAAATCTTTCAAGCGAAAACATATTTTGGGAAAATATTTATGGCTAAAATATTAAGCAGGACATCATCTAAGTATTAATGCAATATTCCTAATTCATAAATTATTTTAAAAGGTATCTTATATTTAGAATTTCAGACGGCAATTTCAATAGAAACTCCTAGACATCTACTTAGACCTGCCTCTACTGCTACCAGGAGGATATTAATGCAAGACCCAGTTTATAGAGGGCGCTCCTTTATTCTCGCGTGAACTCAACGCGAATCTGCGAGATCGGCCTTTTCATATTATCAGCCATCATGGGTGAGTAAGAAATGTGGAAATCCAAATAAAAATCTTATTATATCTCATGTTTTACAGTGTCATCGCGGTTAGATATGTACATTACTGAATGGTTATGATATAGAGCGTTCCATTTTCTTCAATTTATGGACGAAGTGATTGTTGATCGGGTAGAAAATGAGTTTTGTAAACTGCTTGTCCCATAGACTTGCTTACCATCTTGGCATGACTGCCGCTCATGTTGCATGCTATCTCCACGATGGTCACGTTTGTGTATTCAATGTAACCATCATATTGATACACCGATCATATTCATGTTTTCGGTTTGAAAAGTATACCTCCTATATGTATATATCCAACACTTAACTGCTCAAATTCTTCACGGACCTTCCATCGTCCATGAAGTAAACCAAGATTTTCACACACTGACAGCGAGTAAGCTGGATGAGTAGGCGAGTAGCATTACTCGAAGTACAACTCAACTGCAACCAATTCATAAAAACGAATTGGAAGTAGTATTGTTCTTGTACCACATGTGTGTGTTGATACTATTCACATCTTTCATTCTAGGATCCATTTTGTTGTGGACTATAAATGTTGTGCCAAGATTTGTATTGAAATGTTGACAAGGCCTAAGCTAAGGGGATATTGAAGCCATGTTAAATTACTGCCTACATGTCTGTTAAACAGTGCAGTTTGTCAACAAAATCATTTAGCATGGACTGGTATTCCTAAAGTCGTAAGATGACTTCTGAACTTCCAGAAGGCTATTTTCTAGTAACCTCCCAAGTTGTACCCTACCCTTTTCCCCGTTTCTGTTATTATATAAAAATAAATGGTAAGGCTTAGTCCCATCTCTAATAAAATATGTTATTAGCAGTAGCACTACCGAAACTAAGTCGGAGGCACCTTATCCTGAAGAAAAATTGTCCAGATGATTATGATGATTACCTTACACCATCTTTCGCCTGATAGAAAGTGATGACAATCCTAATGTAACTGAACCATCTGGTCATAAATCTTCATCTAGAAGCAGTTATAAACTTATAATATATTTTACTAAGTGGAATAAGTGGTTGACATTTCATTTTGTATATTGATCAGGTATCTCCCGTGATAAGTGGCATAAAAGGAGGGCGACTGGAGGAAGGCAGGAGCCTATCCGCAAGAAGAGAAAGTTTGAGCTTGGTCGCCCTGCTGCCAACACTAAGGTAAGTTCTTCTCTGGTGGCTATCATGGTCTCGGGGCATCGTAGCAGTCAGCAAGGCGTCTGGGTGTCATTTGGACTCAAACCCCTTGAAAATTATTGAACACCCAACAATTTTACAATTGTCAACTTTGAACACCCAGTTTCTTAATCCTGGCTAACATCCTGGTCTCGGGTGTGACTAGATTGTCCTGGGCTCCTGGCAATGTAACAAAAAAGGATTGTCCTGTGAAATTTCTAAGTGCCCCTTGTTTCATTTTTTTGTTTAGTTATGGATTCTAAAATTCTTTTTAGCCAAGTGCACATGATGATCAACATACACCATCTTTCGGCTGACTGCCAGTGATGACAAAACAATGTCTGAACCTTCTGATTGCACTTGATAAAAAGACAATATTTGATTAAATGTTTAAGTAATGAATAAGCTCAGAAGAAAAATATAATAAAATTTAAGCCATAGGGAAATTTTCTATAGAGGACAGTATGAACTTCCTGTTGTATTTGTATATTTATAATTGCTGAAAAAAGGTCTGTGGTAGTGGTCCACATGGTATCCTGACCAAGTGCTGCTGGACTTCTACTTAAACAATATTATCCCATTCTAAGTACAAGTACAGAGACGGTTATTCCGCCCCTTTTTGACACGTGACCTGGCTGAGCTTCTAAACACTCACATTGATATCCTAATAGTTTGATCATAATTAACTTAGTATTAATATATCAATTCTAACTTATAAATTTTCTTGAATGTACTTTACAGTTTCACAGGCACAAAATAATCCCAGATATCTTTTACCTGGAGAAAGTTCCTGAAGATATTATTAGTTCCATGTGCACATGATGATCAACATACACCATCTTTCGGCTGAATGCCAGTGATGACAAAACAATGTCTGAACCTACTGACTGCACTTGGTAAAAACTAAAAAAGGCAATCTTTGATCATTAATAAGTCATGAATAAGCGCTAAGGAAAACACTCTAGAAGTTAAGGCTATGGGAAAATCTATTTTATATAAGTATGAACTGTCTTGTTATATATTTCTTCATTAGACATTGCTGGAAAAAAGGTTTGTAGCATGTGTGGTACACATGGTGGCCTGTCTTGAACAGATGACCATGTGCATCTATACTAGAAAATGTAATCCCAGCTAAAGACAACTCCAGAGAGACACCTTTAGTCCGGCTCCCTATTCCCAAATGACACCTGGGTGCTTTAAAACACTCACATTGATATCCTAATAATTTGATCATGATTGGTTATCAATTTTAACTTATATACGTTTATAAATTAATACCAGGCATCCTTAACCATGAAAAAGCTTACAAGAAATTATTAGTTCCAAGTGCACATGATGATCAACATACACCATCTTTCGACTGAATGCCAGTGATGACAAAACAATGTCTGAACCTTCTGACTGCACTTGGTAACAAATCCGATTAACGTGAGATTTGCTTTGATATTAAGATGTTGATGACGAAATTTTGTGAAGAAATTACTAAAATGTTATTTTCAAACGTAAATGAATTTTTTCAGACCAATATAATTCCCATTGCATTGTGATGCCTTAATTCATTAAGTAAATTCATGATTATGTTTGTGATCTGGGTATATTGTGGTCTCCCCTGAAAAATAGGACATCAATAAAATTCTAGGACTAACAATTTTTGGGCAATTATCTTCTAAATCTGAAAATGGGGTGTCATTTTACTTTTGTATGTCCAATATTCTGATGGAGACCAGTACACAGTGTGACAGCTCATTTTGCTTTTATGAAAATCTTTGGAAACAAGAAGTTCCACCAGTGCACATGATGATCAACATACACCATCTTTCGGCTGAATGCCAGTGATGACAAAACAATGTCTGAACCTTCTGACTGCACTTGATAAGGAACCAAATATCTTAACCTAAGTACCTACTAGAAACCTGAAGGTCTGGCCACTATAAGTTCAGAATGATTTGTGAATTCTGAGTATTTTCAATAGTGTTGGGACGATCATCGATTATAATCGATGCTTACTCGGTTGCCTCTTTCATAATGATTTATCGATAATGAAACTGGTTATCGATAATAATCGGAAAATACGACACCTAGCGATGAAACTCAGAAATGGCAAGTTGTCAGCTTTCTCGCAATGAAACTTAAGCTCCAAAACACGTGAAAAGGTAGTAAAAGTGTTCCAAAATGTAAAAAGATTATTGGTCTTATGAATCATATACTGGTATTCAGAGTGCGATGAACTGATTATGATCGATAATCGATCGGTTGGCTGTAACTGATTATCGATTATGAAATTGCAACCGATTCCCAACCCTAATTTTCAACTTGTCTACTACCTCAGTCACTACATGTATTTATACTACAGGTGAACTTGGATATGACAGACTCAATGGGACCAGGAAAATTGGTCTGTCTAATGCAAAATTTGTTGTATACATATGACGAATACTTGATATGCATCGGACTGGGACCAAGCATATCGTCCGTCATATGCAAAAATTCACCGTACAGTGGTCCGTCATATCCAAGTTCACCTGTATTATATCCCTGTAAAATGTTGATCAGTTGACATTTATTTTCAATGAATACGGATGAATACTAAGTTATTTATCACCTATCCCACTCTGTCACATCCATATAAAATGCTGATCTTTTACTCTAACTCTTCAGATTGGCCCAAAACGTATTCACTCAGTTCGCACACGCGGAGGAAACAAGAAATACAGGGCTCTCCGACTTGATCTTGGCAACTTCGCTTGGCCATCAGAAGGTATGTGGATAACGTAACCTCCTACAGAGGGCTGTGCGAATGGGCGTGAGCTATTCATACATAGACAGGGCACGACATAACAGATAGCCCCAAAGTCATGACTATCTAATCATGGAAAAATGTCATTTTGGGCAAGCTCAACACCTGACGGGACTATCTGATCTTTGCTCCAACTTGCCCTGTCTGACTACCTGGGTTGGTTGGTTCCTGTTGATCCCTGATAGGGGCCCACAGTCTTCACCACTGTATGAGTCAAATGCCATGTTTAAGTTGTCAGATTATGGATCATTCCAGATGGCTTTATTATGTTATCTTAGGGGTGAGTTTGCCAAAAGGAAGCTGAAGTAAAATATAATGCTAATATATTAACACTCACAAATTGAAAGTGGTCAAGATTGACAACTCGGCTAGCTTGTGTTTTCAGGCATATATATACCTATTTCTCTCGTAAGCCCAGTACTAACGTTTAGTTTAAATGTTCTGGAGATCTAAGTGCAAATGATGATCAAACTCACCATCTTTCGGCTGAATGCCAAGTGATGATTCCTTATTAAATAACTGATTCACTTATGACTTCAGACAGTACTTGTATGGTACATAAGTTTCCTGCCTAGGGCTTGGCACAGGGTCTTCGATCAGACTTCAAAAATGCCTGTCCAAAACAGCAATTCCAAAATATCTGCCTGTCCACATTTAGCCATTAATCTACTTCAAATCCTTATACCAACTATATTTGATAGCCTTAGTATCGTTCAATTTTGAAAAAGCCCAATTCAACCAGCTATGTCCTGAAAGAGGGTTTGTTAGGAAAATATTTGGTTATTACCGTACCCGCAAAAAAGTTCAAAATTGAAAATTCTTCATAAAAACTGCCTGTCCAAAAAGGAGGTTTTCAGGAAACTGTCTGTCCAATAGACAGACAGAACGGGTTCTGACTAAGCCCCTGTCGGCCGCGGCATGAACCATTCATACATAAGAGGCCTGCAGTCTCCCTCAGCGGAGACTGGAGTATCGCTGTGTATGATGGGCCATCTTTGAGGTCAAATAATGGAGATTGGACTCATTCCAGGTGGCTTTATTTTGCTATCTGAGGGGTGAATGGGTCAAAAGTAGTTCCCCATTTTTCAGTGGTCAGAATTGGCAACTCAGCTAGCTTGTGTTTTCATACATCACCCTTTTACTCTCAAAAGCGCAGGTTGAGTAGTGCTTATTTCTCTCACAAGCGCAGTACTAATGGTTAGTTTCAATGTTCTGGAGATCTAAGTGCAAATGATGATCAAACTCACACCATCTTTCGGCTGAATGCAGGTGATGATTCCATATTAACTGACGCACTTATGACTTAGTACATGTATTGCTAAACGGTCAACAGGGGCTTGGTAGCAACCCTCCTGAAAAGAACATAAATGGGAACCTCTGCTTATTGGAGAATCTTTTTTTTTAAAAAGAAGTAATATATTCTTCAGAAAAAAACCATAAACATGTACTTGCTGTTTAAGGAAATGCAACCTTTTCAAATGCAATATGTGGGAATTATTTTTATGTTCACAAAAGTAGTAGTTGTCATTAGTTTGAAATTAAAATTATGAGAAAATAAGCAAGCAATTTTTTTAGTTTGAAAGTTTTTGATTATAAGGTTTTATTATGACATAGGTCTGTAGCTGTATCCTTACTAATATTTCTGTTGCTGGAGATCTAAGTGCAAATGATGATCAAACTCACACCATCTTTCGGCTGAATGCCAGTGATGATTCCTTAGTAACTGAAGCACTTGGGACTTCAGACATAGTTTAAACAGGGGCCTGTTGATCAGAGCCAGCAAAAAAAGTCTGAATTTTTGGGTAAAACCTTTTTATGCAGTCTTATTTTAACAAAGGCCAACACCTGTATCCTTTATACAATTTATAATGGTCTGTCTGTTTAAGGTGTGACAAGAAAGATGATATAATAATGTTATTTATAATATTTATTTATAATATGTTTTAGCCTTTTTGATATGACAAGAATGATATGGTGTGATATTATTATGATATATTATGATATTTCTTTAGGTGTGACCAGACAGGGACGTATCATCGATGTGGTCTACAATGCCAGTAACAACGAGCTGGTCCGTACCAAGACCCTGGTCAAGAACTGCATCATCACCATCGACGCCACACCATTCCGTCAGTGGTACGAGGCTCACTTCAGAAAGGCACTCGGCAGAAAGAAGGTGAGAGAAATGAGAATTCCTGTGAATTTTCCATTGGAATATTGAAAGATTATTTTTAAAAACTGGGATTAGACATAAAATTTGGTTATTGCTCTCTCATGACATAAAAATCAGATTATTATTTCTCCAACTTGAAAGAAAAATCGATTTTTGGCTCTAAAAGATCATTCTACAAGTGGGATCAAAATCAGATAATTATTTATTTTTCAAATTGTGATTAGTGTTTGATACAAAAAGTGAGTTATTGATATCTTGTTATTTGTAAACTCTTATTTGAATATCTATATTGAAGTTTTCCAAATGCTTTTTGAATAAGATATGATATTATTCAATCAATGTTTTCCCTAATGTATGTTTCATGACATGTTGTTTATGATGACTACAAGTTATCCCTGTCTGAAAAAACAGCATGTGGAGAACGCACGTCAGACTGAGACACAGTAAAATGTCATCTTAATGGATTAATATCAAGGCATTTCCCTTAAGAGTTTTCATTAAATGTATATACATTCTGTTCAAGCAGCTTAAACTATTGTAGGGTCTCATTAAGAACAAATATGAAATTTAAAGATGAAATCATGCTTTCATTTCATTGTATATTAATATGGAGAACATTAAACCTTCGGGCAATAGTATGTGATTTATGTTTAAGCTATATATTTTGCGGAACTATTTTTGGTTTAGAGTTTTGGATATCTTTGGTAGGAAATCATATCAGTCAACTTCATTAACTGGATGGAAAACTTGATCAACTCCTCAATATCCTTCATTGACCCCCCATTCCCCTTTCTATCAGGTTTCCTATAATTTAGAGGCATATTCTCAACTTATTTGGCTCTTTCTATTGAACCTTACTGCACGGTTCATCATGTATTATTCACATGACAAGTAAGCAAGTGGTATTTTCATGTTAGGTATACTATACTATTAATCATCTTCATCAAGAGGAATATTGTATAAGACTAAGATTCAAATAGTGAATTATGAGATATGTAAGAGAAAATGTATTTTCGTTATGATTTCAAATTTAGTGACATAGTATGTTTATGATGACTACAAGTTATCCCTGTCTGAAAAAGCAACATGTGGAGAATGCACGTCAGACTGAAACAAGTCTATGTCATTTTCGTGGATTTAAGTTTTCTTGTAGGAAATTGTTGGAATAAAAGTATCAAATATTAAGTTTAGGGCATGTGGTATATTTTTGGAAACACACAACATGTAGGGGAAATGATTTATGTTTTGGCCCACAATGAATCATTTGTTTTATTTCTTCATAAAACAGCAATTTCTAAATTTCTACCTGTCAAGATTGAGCTTGACCTTATCCCCATGTACCAAAATATTGAAACTTATGCTTCAAAGGTTATCTTGGATTTACCAACACCAAATAGTAGTCTACCAAAAAATATCAACCAACTTTGAATGATATTTTATCAACAGAACTGATGAAATTTCTTCATTTGTGAGAGAATCAGAAGCACATACTTGTATACAAATGACTCACCTCTTGAGGTTAATTCATTTATTTATCTTTATTTTAATGATCGTTGTCAATGATGACTACTAGTTATCCCTGTCTGAAAAGCAGCATGTGGAGAACGCACGTCAGACTGAGACAAAGTATTTTACGATTGTAGTTGACCAATTGAATTTCAATAAATCTTGATTATCTTTTGGTTTTATCCTGAAATGGTTCACATACATCGTAGCTGCTACTGCAGTGTATTTTCAAACATAATTTAAGAATTGGGGGTCTCAGTAATACTTCCTGGTTGATTATACGCACCTTATGTTCAAGAAGCAAAAAAATATTTTAGGGTCTATAGTATTCTATACTAGATGAACTTTGATATCAAAATGAAAGCGTAGCATCATGCTCACATTTCATTGTTTATTATCAGAAATAAGTTACACCACAGAGCAGTGCTACTTGAATTATTTTTAGACCATATTTTACTGAACCGTTTTTATTTTGGAATTCTTGGATAAGAAATTATATCATTCAACTTCATAGCTACTTGGATGGAAAACCAACTCCTCAATATCCTTTATTGATCACAATACCCCCTCCCCAACCCCCACTCTCTCTGGTCTTCACTAGGGTTTGCAGGCAGAAATAAGGTAGAAAATAAACTGCAAATGATTCACCTTCTTAGGTGAATGCATTTATTTTCTGTATTTTAAGGATCGTTGTCAATGATGACTAAGTTATCCCTGTCTGAAAAAACAGCATGTGGAGAACGCACGTCAGACTGAGACAAATATTGGAAATAATTTGTGATTGTCAGTTAAATTTCATTTAATATAGATTATCTTTTGGCAAAATCCTGAAACGGTGCACATGCATCTTTACTGCTACTGCAGTGAACATATCAAGCTGAATTTTAGAATTGGGTGTCCTATTAATACTTTGGGGTTTATTATGTATGCACATTTCGTTCAAGATGTAAAAATATATTTTTTAGGGACTGTAACTAAGATGAAGTCAAATATTGAAATGGAAACATACATGCTTGCATTTCATTGTATATTATGGAAAATAAATTAAACATCTGGGCCCGATATTATAAAGGAAGTTTAAATTCGGCATGGATTAGCCGTCCAGCAGGTTTGTTCACCCACTTAGGAAGGTTAAAAGAAAATGGGTTGCTTGAAAGGTAGGTGAACAATACTCGGGGCAGCTAACTCCAACCCTCACTCGGACTGGTTTGGCAAGGTGCAGGGAGATGGGTAGCTTATTTTTAGCCACATGCAGGTTCTCAAACAATAGAGCAGGTAGTCTCTCAGGACAAACAACTGACGCAATGAGCAGCTCTGCCAGTACTACACAAGGTCAGGGTGGACCAGTAGCCTAGCCACAAGGCTCTATTATGATTTTACTTTATTATATATAGAAGCCTGCACCTGTACTAGATAGGGACCTGCGGCCTTCTGTTGGCCATTTAGTTCACACAATTGCCACACGAGGGAGATTAGTGTTAATATATATTTCGAACTGACCTCCTAGTATACCGCAGTGCCATCTATCCACAATCGAAGACATTTAGATATGGCCTGGGAGGCAGGATAGGTGGACTAGCACCTCATAGAAAAAGATATTTAGCGTGTGTTTTGATGTGAATCATATGTTATATATGTGAACTTGCGCTTGATCCCGCACACAATGCAAAAAGGGGCATGTGCTATTGTTCAGGGCTCAACATTAAGAAAAAACTTCAGAAGCCCAGCAGGACTAGTGACCGTAACTTTTACTAGCCCTGAAATATTTTTGCTAGCCCTGATATTAATGACTAATCTTTTCAAATAGTGACCCCTGTTGATAACATAGCCTTGCTCTGTTCATAAAAAGAAAAGAATACAGTGTATTGTGTTAAATTGAGTTATATTATCATCCAGGTATGCAGAGCCAAAGGAGGGCTCCATACCTTTTAAGCGCTGATATTCTCATTCTATCCAGCCCCTCAGGGCTACTCAAAGGAAGAATTTACTAGCCCTGACTTTCAATAACTAGCCCGGGGCTACGGGGCTAGCCTTAACGTCGAGCCCTGTTGTTGGAAACATTGTACAACACGTTACAGTTGTATTCTTGCATTAGGCCACTCCAATTTGAATACTTGTCTTACGAGCTTTTTTTGGAAAAAAATCCTGTCAGACTCCAAAAAAAAGAAAAAAAAAGTCATCTTTGGTGTCTTACGGACGAAAGTGTTTTTGAAATTTTCTGTCAGACTCCAAAAAAAAAAAAAAGTGCAAGTTTTAAGAATATTCTTTGTAAGTGTGATTCAATCAACTACAGGAAGCTATTAAGAACAAAGGCGACATACGAAACGAGCGACCTCTACTGACTGACGATTGCAACATTATCGCCGTTCTGCATGTGCGCGGTGACGGCACATTGTAAACATTGGCGCGTGCATTCCTTTGATGTACCAGTTTTCCCGGGAATTGTTTAGCGCTAAAATCCCAACTGCCATCAAATGAAACAGTGAATATACACTCAAAATGGGCGATAACGCACCGGAGAGTGGTATAACTGTTTGATTTGATGGCAAGAAGGATATTGGAAATGGACGTCAGCCTACTGTAGGAACTGCAGGCGGAAAACTTTCTGCAGGCGAGGGTTTGAAAAGAGACTAGAAGAGGAAATTTACTCTGCTCACATGATTAGTTTGAATATGTGGAAGCAATACAGAAGGGTATTTATTTGAAAAGTAATAAGTGATAGTAGTAGTAGAAGTAGTAGTAGTAGTAATGATATAATGTTATTATCATTATTGTTATTATCATTGACGCAGGTTGCAACTTACGGCAGATAGTGACAAACCTAAATTAGTTTTTAATTCCCTGGATAACAAACAATAATAACTTAGATAAATAAAAAAAATGTGGATATGAAACCAGCCGGTCAACCTGAACAGCTGGCTGTTGTAAATATCAAAAAAGTCGCATTCTGCGCATGTTGGCGCAAGTTTCTCTGTAATGTAAACGATATGAGAGCCTCCTAATGACGTCTCACTTCAAAATTCGAGACCATATAAATAGGCTATATTCGAGACCCCTGCCATAGCCAGGCCTTCTGCCCTTCACGTAGATAATGATGATAATTATAATAATGATAAATATACAATGATGATAATAACAGAAATAATAATGATGATAATAATGATAACCAATATATATAAATATACATATATATATATATATATATATATATATATATATATATATATATATAAATATATATATATATATATATAAATATATATATATATATATATATATATATATATATATATATATATATACTAGTATGTATATGTATGCATGTATGTGTATGTATATCATGATAATGATAATAGAGTAACGATTCTGTCTCAAATCGACTTAACAAGAGTGGGGGGGGGGGGGGGGGGGGGGGGGGGGCAGCGGGAAGACAAGAAGGGTTATGGCTTATGGGGCTATCAGGTTCCTGAAGCCTGTTCTCTATTTGTGAAAGGGCCGCGGCCCTCATGGTGTAAGTGTGTGTAAGTGTTTGCGAGCCAACAGGAATACTGGCGTACAAGGGGAACAGTTATCAATTGAAATGGCGGTAATGTGGCGGCCCCTAGCTTGAGAACGAAATGGTTGACCCCCAGTTTTTAAATTGTATTCTGAAAATATATGGTCCTAAGAACAATTTCGAAAAGTCTAAGAAAAATCTAGATGTTGAGATTTTTTCTATAACTTCACCAATTTCCTACAATTTTGAAGTGTTCTGTATGAAATGATGGTAATGTGGCGCCCCCTAGCTTGAAAAAAAGGTGTTTGACCCCCAGTTTTTAAATTGTTTCCTGAAAATATATGGTTCCAAGAACAATTTCAACAAGTTTAAGAAAAATCTAGATGTTGAGAGTTTTTCTATAACTTCATCAATTTCCTACAATTTTTAAGTGTTCTGTATGAAATGATGGTAATGTGGCGCCCCCTAGCTTGAAAAAAAGGTGGTTGACCCCCAGTTCTTAAATTGTTTTCTGAAAATATATGGTTCTTAGAACAATTTCAACAAGTTTAAGAAAAATCTAGATGTTGAGATTTTTTCTATAACTTCATCAATTTCCTACAATTTTGAAGTGTTCTGTATGAAATGATGGTAATGTGGCGCCCCCTAGCTTGAAAAAAAGGTGGTTGACCCCCAGTTTTTAAATTGTTTTCTGAAAATATATGGTTCCAAGAACAATTTCAACAAGTTTAAGAAAAATCTAGATGTTGAGATTTTTTCTATAACTTCATCAATTTCCTACAATTTTGAAGTGTTCTGTATGAAATGATGGTAATGTGGCGCCCCCTAGCTTGAAAAAAAGGTGGTTGACCACCAGTTTTTAAATTGTTTTCTGAAAATATATGGTTCTTAGAACAATTTCAACAAGTTTAAGAAAAATCTAGATGTTGAGATTTTTTCTATAACTTTCATCAATTTCCTACAATTTTGAAGTGTTCTGTATGAAATGATGGTAATGTGGCGCCCCCTAGCTTGAAAAAAAGGTGGTTGACCCCCAGTTTTTAAATTGCTTTCTGAAAATATATGGTTCTAAGAACAAGTTCAACAAGTTTAAGAAAAATCTAGATGTTGAGATTTTTTCTATAACTGCAGCAACTTCCCACAATTCGGTGGTACCATAGGTGAACTTGCCAGAGTAGCGCCCCCTAGAATGACAACAAAACAATGGAACCACATTTTCTTGAATTGGGAATCAAAAATATATATACTAAAGAATATTTTGCAGCATTATCATTTTTTTCTGTCATTTTAATTCTCTGTAATTTATCCACGAAAATCTTTGATTTTTGAACACCTGTCTAAGATACCCTGAAGGGGGCGCCCGTTTTGGGGGGAATAAAACCCCCCATCCCTTAAACCTTCATAGTTTTGAAGAGAGGGTGGTCTAACGAATCTCTGTACCAAGTTTCGAAGAAATACGTTGTTTGAGCGAATTGTCATGTATGTCCTTAATGCTGTAGTAGAGCCTCAGACTTGAGGAGGTATACCTCCCACCCTTCAGGTTACAGGAATTAATATATTGATTGATTTTATTTAGTTGAGAATAGGCTGGTAGAAATATATCGCTACCAGTCCTAGTCGTCAGACTCTAAAAAAATAAAATAAATAAAAAAAGTCACATTTTTCAACTTTTTTTTTTATTCCAAAATGGCTCATTTCCTACCTCCTGAGCACGTAAGACAAGCAAATAAATTGGAGTGGCCTTAGGGGGTATCAAATTTCAGAAATGTGGCTTGAATTTATCTTAGATGAATAAAAACAAGTGGATATGGAATGCGTGGGGGGGGGGGGGGCACTCAGGTACAGAGGGGGGCCGCACCTGTGTTACATATTTCGCGGAAGAAGGGGGAACTCCGCATGTCCGCGATTTTGTAAAAGAACGATACTTTTTTGTACCCAGGTACAAAGTATGGGTGGTGGAAATCCCCTTACAATCCACGAAATATACGCAGCTCTGACGCCGAGTGACTCCCGAAGTGACTGGGCTTCCGAGTTTGCTGCCGCTAAACAGGCAGAGGATTATAAAATCTAAAGTTAAAATAAGTGTTCCCGTTCATCCATTGACCAATGTCAGTGTTTTGATAAAAGAAGGGATGTTTATTTACTGGGAAAAGTCAGCGTTTTTATTAAAATAAGGGTGCTTTTTTGGCCAGAAATCAGTGCTATAGGGGTATTTTTAAATTTTTATAACGAGCGTATGCATTCATAGATAAATATATCATTTCCAGGATTTAAATGTCAATAATTCTGTGTTATCCCTCAAACATAATGGTTGTGTAAACAGCTGTTCCATGGTGAGTGAGTCACTAAACTACTCACTAAACCTACCCCTTAGGAGGTTTAGTGAAAGCGGCTGATTTGGCCGCATTTACCCCACCGTTTAGGCTAACCCACCTTCTTGCAATCTGTCCTCTATACCTAGGGTAACGTTCAACCACTGTTTTGCTTGAACCTCCTTTATGCACCTCAACAGTGGGTTAAATGGAAGTTATTCTGTGGGTTAGCCTAAACCACTGCTAAACCACCTTTATAATATCGGGCCCTGGGGTTGATTATTTGTAGGCCATATTCTTCTGAACCGTTTTTATTTTGGAACAGTGGATGTCTTGGATAAGAAAGTGTACCAATCAACTCCATAGATACATGAATGGAAATAAAACCACCAAGTCAATATCCTTCATTGATACCCCCCCTCCTCTCAGTTATCCCTATGATTTACTGGCACAGGTAGTCTTTACCTATTAAACATTTCTGCTAGAATCATCATGTACTATTCTTGTGTTTACAGTATGATTCACCTCCTTATTTTCTGTATTTTAATGATCGTTGTCAATGATGACTACAAGTTATCCCTGTCTGAAAAAGCAGCATGTGGAGAACGCACGTCAGACTGAGACAAATATATTAACTATTTCACGATCGTAAGAAACCTTATAAATTTCAATAAATCTTGCCACTGACTGCTAGGTGTCTCACCACTGCCCAGGTTTGAATCCCATCTGGGGCATGCGCGAGAGTTGCCAGTGACTTGAAGTTGTGCAGATTTTTTGCTGGGTCCTCTGGTATCCTTCAAAACTTACTACTGGCTAGTCAGTAGTCACGATTTAGCCGCTATAAATTGCAGGATAAGTCACAGAGTTCCAAATTGCTCCCTTTGACCCTTGTACTTATGTACAAATGTGTCATTTAAACCCTTCCAATGCTGATACTACATTTGTTCCCGTCTCCAGAATGGATTTCTTTTCTCTGAAGTGACGCATTGATTTCTCTTGTTTTCTAGACCGATGAGACCACCATCACCGTAGGCTCCAAGAAGGTTCAGAGGAAGATCACAGCCCGCGTTGCAGCACATGGTGGCGCCACCATCGATGCCCGTCTCGAGGAACAGTTTGCCACCGGCCGTCTCCTAGGTAAGTGCTATGTGTGAGAGTTTAATGATCAATTCCCAGTGAGTAGTTATGGAAAATGGTTGTCAAAAATTTGCAGCTTGGGAAAAAAGATGAGAGCCCGCATAGATTTGAATTGATGTTATTTTGAAGTACTAAATACAAGTGCTGGGAAGCTTTTGAAAATTTAAGCTCAATTAATCATCCTAATTTAGTTTAATATTAATCAACGTTAATATTACGACTTGCCAGTGTCCGATATATGGCTGATTGTCTATATTTTGAATGATAAATGGTCAGAAACTGTTTATTGCAACAATCTTCTACTTTTATGCATGGTTTTCGTGCTAAGTAAGGCCCCTTGAATGTTAACTTTGACCATGTGAGCAGAGAACATAATCAGAAGTGGTCTATCTTTTGTTTTTATGATTGATTAATCAGAAATCGTGCAAAACTATCGATTTTTCGTCCCAGCACTAATGGACCCTAGGTATTGAGTTGGATGATGAAACTTCTTGAACTCGAGTGATGGTTTGCCGTTTTGGCATACATACTATCATCAATGACCGTTCATGTCATAGTTACTCTGACAGCTCTTACCATACATTCTCAGTAATTTGGGACACTTTTTGGGGAGAACTTTTTTGTCTTTTGAAAATGCAGATAAAGCAGTGTAATAGTGGTGCAGAATTTTAATGATGACCAGCGATAGATCAAGGGTGGCCCAGATTTTCCTTAGATTATTTTTCCCAATAATCATAGTGACCCCATCTCTTAGGGTGGTCTTAATTTCCAAAAAATTACGGTACATTGATTCTAGGGGGCATACTTAGGAAGTCGGTCCATATAATGAAATTCAAAATTCTGATGGTTGTTTGTTAGATGTTAGTCTAGTTTTGATTGTCCTATCTTAGTTGATTCAAACATATCTCAGAAGAAATTACTCACTCGAAAAACTTTTTGGGTCCTGAGGGGTGATTTTTGAGGGGTTAGGTTCCCAAATGATGCCCAGACTAGTTAATAATCTTATACAAGTAGTATTCAACTAAAAAGACACAAGCCAACCTTAGTATCTTTGAAAAGCGTGTGTCACTGCTGACATATTACTGATGATATTAGCACTTGGTATACCAATCAACAGAGATCCAGGGCTATGAAGATGGAGCGTTCTACATAGATTTCTTTACTCTGTATGTTCAGATGTACAGGAATATACTGTAAAACCCTTTATAACCACGCCCCTTTTTATTCACGCAACTGCCGTCTGAATCTGATCGCGGCCATTTAATTACACGCATCAACTGTATCACCACTTGATGGGGCATTGTTATGCTATTTTGAACGTATATCAGCGCGAAATGCGTGAACTTAAAAGGAGCGTGATAATTACAGTAGATAAAACAGGACTGACTTATGAGTTAGATGATGAAACTTCTTGAACTCGAGTGATGGTGTGCCGTTTTGGCATATATATCATCATCAATGACCGTTCATGTCATAGTTACTCTGATAACACCCAAGCTAGAAATACATGCAAGTGGTTACCTAGTAATAATATTGTGGTCTCATATTACAACCACTTAACAGGCCTCAACGCTAACTCAAAATGATACTGGCCCTGTAGGACCAGTAACACCTAGCATCTACTGGTCCTGCAAAATGTTTACTGGTCCTACATTTTTTTCTTTAACATAAGAAGAAAGAACATTGCATACAATTCACCACAACATCAATATTTATAAATTTTATCTTCATTTATTTCAAAAACAATTGGGGACATTCTCAGGGGGAAACTTTTTAGCAAGAATGTCTCCAAATGTTTACTGTCCCTGTAGGACCAGTTGAGGTCTTTTTTTACTGGCCCGAAGCTGTTTTTTGGAATTTTTACTGGCCTGGGGCCATAGGTTCACCCTTAGCGTCGAGCCCTGCTTAATGTATTTCTTTGTTGAATTAAGTCAATATCTTTGTGCGATGATACAAGATTATATTTAGGTGAAAGAAATTCTATGATATGTATTATTAAGAATCTACTCACATTAATACGGGTGTCCTGAGGGGTGATTTTTGCGCGAGTGTGTGTCCAAATGATGCCCAGACATCCTGCTGGCTAATACTGTTAATCTGTTATACATGTAGAATTAACCTTAAAGGGCACAAGCCAACCTCAAAATCCTTGAAAAGCACATGTCATTGCTGATATACGAACACTTGGTATACCATAACAGAGATACAGGGCTTTGAAGATGGAGTGTTATCCCTAGATTTCTCTGTTCAGGAATGAAAACATAACACGCCTGAAGAGCTAAATGATGAAACTTCTTGAACTCGAGTGATGGTTTGCCGTTTTGGCATAAATATCATCATCAATGACCGTTCATGTCATAGTTACTCTGATTTCTCTTTCAAAATTGACAGAAGCATTCCCTAACATACGAATAATTTGCGTATTCATAACGATTAATACATATTTCTAAATTTGTTGTGATATTATTGCAATATCATTTCAGCCTAGTTGACGTGACTAAATGGAGAAATGTTTGGGGATATCAGTCATTCATGCTGACCCCATATATGATTGCAATTAAGCTTCATTTAGAATTGTTTATCACCATTTTTGCTATATTGCAACCAAGTTGTGACTAGCCTTTGAAGGTGGTAGAGACTGCCTAACTTCAAGTCAGTGTCTTAGCCAGGATTTAGAAACTGGGTGCCTAAAATTGGCAGTTGTAAAATGTTTGGGTGTCCAAATTTTGTAGGCGGATCACAATATACTCATATTTCAACCATAAAAATGTATAAATTCATCAAAATAAGGCATGATATCATTAAACCATGTCATGGGAATTTTATTATTATCATAATATCCTTATTATTTCTTCCAGCATGCATTGCTTCCAAGCCAGGACAGTGCGGACGTTGCGACGGTTACATCCTGGAGGGCAAGGAACTCGAGTTCTACCTTAAAAAGATTAAGACCAAGAAGGGAAAGTAAACCACAGTACAACTAACAATCACTGTACAAAAATGAAAAAAATAAAAAAATCAACATAATATCTATACTTGTTTGTGTTTATTCAACAGTTGTATTTATATAGTAATGTTCATATCACTAGAATGACGATGGAAGAGTTAAGTATGGGTGTTTTATAACTGGTGCAACTTGCCCTTAGCCTAAGAAATTTGAATTTGTCATAGGGCCATAGCAGTTAGTGCCACAGCATTAAAGCTCTTAATTCTTTAATTTAATCCTATAATGCTGTGGAGACCTTGAAGAAATTGTTGTCTGGATCTATAAATGTATTTACAATTGCTAGGAAGATTTGAATCTTTGTACAAATTATATGAAGGATAGTTGGTAGTGTTGTGATTAATATTTCTCCTATAAATACTTTCCCACCTAGACTTCGACCTATAAGTCTTAACCAAAGTTGTCTGGGTGCTTCTTGTCACTGTTCGTGGTAATGGTTTCCCCTTGAGAATGTTGCAGTTTATCATTTAATCACCTTACAAAAATTACCCTCTGGGAATAGGCTCACAAGTAACCACCACCCAGGGTCTTGGCCAGGATTTAGAAACTGGGTGCCCAAAATTGCCAATGTAAGATATTTAGGTGTCCAAATTTTTAAGGTGAGTCACAATATACTCTGATTACAACCATAGATATGTATACATTTATCATAAGGCATATCCTTGTGCAATATCATGGGAATTATATGAAATAATTTATTTATATGCTCGAGGTAGACAATTTAAGAAATTCCTCAAAACACCTTGAATAAATGGATTTCATAACCTACGCATGTGCCGCCATATGAAGCCTAATTAGAATATACTTTGCTAACAAAAACATTCATAAAATGATAATCAGAGGAATGTTAATATCCAATTAAAATCACTTATTCTATGCCTCCTGCCAAAAATGGTTTCAAAATGCACTGACACATTTTCCCAGGTGAAACAAGGTAGGATGCATGGTCTCAGCCAGGATTTCAAAAATGCTTCTCCAAGACAGTAATTCCAAAATTTCTGCCTGTCAAGATTTAGTCAGTCATTACTTCAAATATATTATAGCTTACTGTGTCAAAAAGGACAATTACACCTGCCATGTCCTAGAAAATGGTCTGTTAGCAAATTATTCGGTGTCTACCTCCAAAGAGTCTTTGTTGAAAATTCTTCATAGAAATCTTTGCCTGTCTAAAAAGGTTTTCAGGAAACTGTCTGTCCAAAAGACCGGCAGGATGAGTCCATGGTAGGAAGGACTCCACCTAGCCTGGTTCTCAGGCTGTATTAGGTATAATGTCCCCACCACTATCTAAACTAAGTAGGTTTGATGTCTCTCTCCAACTATAGATGGCAGCACTGTTTTCATGTGTTGCAGTTGATAATACATGTGATACAGACTACAGCCATAGAGCTGTATGACGTCGTCCCCTTAGCACCGTAGGTGCTAGAGTGCGCACTCCCATTGTTGCACCATTAGCCGCGGCACGACGGCGTGGGGAACAATCATGGCGGCCAGTTAAGGGCAAAATACCGCAACGTCGTGGCCCGTGGCCGTGCACGCTATGAAACAGTCGTGTCAGTGCTTATCCTGCGCCGTACTTAATGTTTAAAAAATAATATCTCGGCTTCCCATGGATCGATTTTGATGCGGTTTGGTTCGTTAGAACTGCCGTAATTCATTCTACATGGACTAGTGTTTTAATTTGCAGGAAGTTAGTCAGAATATCATAAACAACTCCCCGTCAAATACTTTGAAAAAGTCATTCTCAGTTCCAAGGTTTTTTGTTAAAAGTATCAAAGAAACAGGCAATTGCTTTGGGTACTCTTAAGCATTATGGGGCTAGATAGTATGTCTTAACGCTTTTAATGCTGATGCTGCTTTTGTCCAAAGCAAAACAACGCAAAGAATTTTGAAAACCATCATTACCCTGTCATGTTGGTATTTGCGGGAAAGCTCTCACTGAGGACTATCAGATGAGTACCCATTTGTCAGGGTTTCTGTCCGTCAAATACTTTGAAAAAGTCATTCTCAGTTCCAAGGTTTTTTGTTAAAAGTATCAAAGAAACAGGCAATTGCTTTGGGTACTCTTAAGCATTATTGGGCTAGATAGTATGTCTTAAAGCTTTTAATGCTGATGCTGCTTTTGTCCACAGCAAAACAACGCAAAGAATTTTGAAAACCATCATAACCCTGTCATGTTGTTATTTGCGGGAAAGCTCTCGCTGAGGACTATCAGATGAGTAGCCATTTGTCAGGGTTTCTGTCATTTTATGGTGTGTTTTTTGCCTCATTTTGTTTTGGCCACCAGCAGCATAAGGGTTAAGAACAAGATTGCTGTAGCTATCAGCTCAGCATGTTTAGAGCCAGCTGATGATTCGATGCATCATATCGGTATTCAATACAAGTTCCTTGATAATCTTTGTAATGTGCATATTAACCTAGTCTGGAATTCTTCCTGTGGGAAAAGCTATTGAACATAATTACGTCTTTGGGTGTTTCATTTCATTAGCATTTTAGTGCGTACAACAGTAACCATTCCAATAAGCTCGCAGCCCTTCTCTCCAAAGAGAGCGCATAAGACTGGTATGAAAATAATTGTCTTCTAGAGGAAGCTTGGTAATATATTTGAACAAAATTTGTCAAAAGGATTTTATTCAGTCAAATATATAACTAGATATCGCTTAGTTGCCAAGATGTTTCCCTTAGTGTCAAATGAGGTATGTGCTTCAGGTACAGATAGTTAGTGATAATCCTCTTCGTTTTACCTATTTGGTGTTGGGTGTTTGATTTATTTCACCCTGTGTTGTCTGACTTGGCTCCTCTGCAACCAAACTGCACATTTCTAGAGGCACTTTTCTTCTTCATCTATCTTTGGCTTAGGAGGCAGATTTTACACATCCTTCGACAAAGAGTGTAAATGGCTGTGGCTACGTATTCACTCCAAGATATTTTTCAGTTTTATTGACCAGCAAATTCATAATAGCGCGAGGATTATTTTTAAAAAAATTGAAATTTAGCTGAAAGAAAAAAAAAGAAAATACAACTGCCACACTTATACTATATTCACCAGCTGGCCATGCCAAAGTTGCATTATTTGCTACTATGCTGAAAATATTATTGCAAAGGTAATTTCACAATGGCCAGATTAGAATGCTAGACTTTATGTGCCTGCATACTGTGTTTTAATTATTCAACAAGTACTTTCCAATAGATTTCCATTCATTAATTTTCCATTTTAAATTCATCATTCAATTTCAACTGCAATGAAATTCAAATATCTAAACTTTGTGTATGACTGGGTCTGGGACTTTCTGTCATTCTTGGCCACCAAGAAATTAAAAAAAAAACTTGGAAAATGACTGAACCCCTGGCACAGGGGTAATCATCTGACACTCGGCGAGAGCTATTTGATGAATGGCAGGGTTTAAGTGATTTTCAAAAATCTTCCTGTCCTTGTGCATTTGACCAAAGTCGCCTCAATATTGAAAGGGTTAATCAAACAGAGTGACATTGACATTTTCCATTTCATTTTAAACCTGGATAGTAGAATAAGAGCTGTCATCAATTATTTTATATGGAAAATAAAGCATATGTAATGCCCTGCTACATACACTATATTCTTAATTATCTTATCGTTTACTTTGTAATATTGTATTGCTGTAGTCAGTTTTTTTTGAATGTGGAAGTTTATTTCCATGCAAGTTGATTTTTTAAAGAATAAACAATTGGAGCTGTAAGACTCATGGACAAAAAATACAAATAAGACAGCTTATGTATACATTAGACAGGTTTATTTCAAATGCAATTTCATACATGCTTTTTAAAAGGACATTCTGTCCAAATATATTTCATATGTTTTTCTAGACAATCATGTTGAAATATTCATTTTTGAGAAATGAGCACTTAATATAGTAATTGATGATTCATTTCCCATGTATTCATTTCCATACATGGGCTTAGGCATCAATACAAATCCTTAAAATCACTACTTGGCATAACATAACAGTTAATGTGTTAATGTACATAATCAGTGTAATGATTTTTACTTTTTCAATCAGGGATTTTGGACACCCTCAATTCTTGAATTTGGACACCCTATTATGAAAATCCTGGCTAAGTACCAGCTGTCCAGTATTAGGTATGAGCATGAAAACCTGTATAATAGCTATAGATATTCAAATTGGTTCTTTTATTTTTCTTTAGATGAAGAGATGGCTTGAGTAGACTGCAAAGGACAATAAAAATGTCACCCATAATAAGGAATAAGTGAACAAATTCATTGCCCCCTGTGTCTACCCTCACTTGTTTCTGCATGCCAGACTTCCTGAAGCTTGATTTCCTTACATAATAGAGTATAGTATCAGCATGGGACCATCAGCATACGGGGCTAGACTTGGATATGACCTGACACGGCCATATGTATTATATTCAGATTGGTTCTTGTATGTTACAGTAAGAGTGTCAAACCAGGGATAACTTTCAGGGATTTTGTCAAATCCCTGTTTTACTCAGCGATTTGACTAAATCCCTAAAATTTCCAAGGATTTGACTAAATCCCTGAAAATAGAAAAGTTTTGACTAGTTTACTGGACGCATTGCAGTGCTTCCTTGGATGGTTAGTTGAGTCCTACAAATGATTCCTGACTATTACAGTAATGAGAATTTGGCTTAATACTTGGTATTATGCTAAATAATTCATCCTCAACCGAAATTTCTTTCTTGATGATGATAATTAGTATCATAATGATATTCATCATTTTCATTGTCATCATTATAGGTAGTTACTATTATCATTATTAACATTATTATTATTTTTATTATCATGATTATTATTCTCATTATTATCATTATTATTATTATTTTTTTCTTTATTTATTATTATTAGCATTATCATTTTAAGCATTATTATCTTAAGCATCATTATCATCATTATAACAGTAATTTTTATAATAGAAATAATGATCATGATAAATATTGCCAGTACTACTACTACTACTGTTAACATTGAAAATGATACATATCATTATGATACTAATTATTATCATCACCAAGAAAGAAATTTTGGTTGAGCATGAATTATTCAGCACAATAGTACCAAGTTCTAAGCCAAATCCTCATTACTTTGATAGTCATGCAGGAATCATATGTAGCACTCAACCTAGCTTAGATGAGCAACCTCAAGACATGTTAATTCAAGACTCAACTAACCACCCAAGGAAGCACTGAAATGCGTCCAGTAAACTAGTCAAAGATTTCCCTCCTATTTTCAGGGTTTAAGTCAAATCCCTGGAAATTTCAGGGATTTAGTCAAATCCCTTAGTGAAACAGGGATTTGACAAAATCCCTGGTTTGACACTCTTACTGTAACATATATATCTTTAGTTGAAGAGATGAAGCCATGAGTTGACTGCAAAAGACAATGAAAATGTCACCCATAATAGGGAATATCCATCCCGGAATAGGTGAACAAATCCATTGCCCACTGTATCTACTCTATCTAATCTTGTTGCTGTATTCTGAAGCTTGATTTCCTGAAATGACATAGAAATGATAGAATATAGTGTTTATAGTAATCTGATGTGAACTGATGCAAATCATAGTTAATAGTCAAAAGTTGGATATCCTATCCTCCAGGACCAGGGACAGTCATTAAATCATATTTACTTAACATTTGCCCCATACAAATTTCATAACCGATTCCTTTTATTTTTTACCCTAAATGGTAGGTAAGTGTATTTTGATGGAAATGTCTATGTAGAACTTAAGGTGATGGGTACCATTGCAAGCCAGTTAAAAGCCCTGTCCCAAAACACACCTCAAAGTAGCATAATCCTATAACTAGGTGTATCTTCAGGGGTAAAAAACAAAAAAATTACTTCTTATTGGACATAGTCAATGATATCCCTAAAGTAACTCTTAACCTGCAGTAACCATCACCTGCGTAGGTTATGACTTGGATTAAGAAAAGAATGGATATGTAACGAGAGACCAATTACTATATGCCCTATAGTTACATGCTAGCCTCATGCCAGGACTAGCAGATAAGGCAGCAGCACGAGGTCACGTGGGAACAAGGACCAATTAGGGCTCCCGCATCGATTACATTACAGAGAAACCTTATCTCCACCACCTGCTGGGGGTGCCCAGAGCACCTATTAGCGACTATTAATTGACACTTTTTGAGGCTAGCATGTTCAGGTTGACCGGCTGGTTTCCATTCCATGTGTTGGTCTTCTAAGGTTATGAGAATATGTCATTTGAAAAAAAAGTTTTAAATTTTGAAATAAAACAGAATATGGATTGAATAATGACAGTTGGCGATGATATTCTCTACCTGATAACACCCAGGAACCTGGAGATACGCCTAGATATAGGATTATGCTGCTTTGAGGTGTGTTTTGGGACAGGGCTTTTTACTGGCTTGCAATGGTACCCATCACCTTAAATACTTAGCTGCTTGTGTGCAAGCCTGAAGCTGAGATTGAATCACATGTGAACTCTTTGTAAATTATATGCCCATGCAATCAGTTGATCTGATTATGCGAAAAGAGTGAGTGCTTTAGCAAGTACAAAAATATCTAGTTATATCCCATTTTTACAAGTTTAAAACCCAATGCGCCACATTAAATACAGATATTATTGGAGAGAGAGAGAGTGAGAGAGCATGTGTTGACTCTTTCGTGTGACCTATTTTTGATTCACCACGAGGCAGCCGCCGGTATTTATAGCTCACAGTGGGTGTCAGAATGCTTAAAAGTCAAGATCAGTAAGACCGCTGATACAGCGCAAATACACAACGTAGCTCTATGGTAAATTACTGGTGGGCAGGACGTACATAATCTTGCAAATGTACTAGCTCTGTAGTAGTAATCTACTTGAATACTACTTGAGGACGAGTGGTCTATTAGGACGAGATAACCTGAGGACTTCTTAACTTGAGGACTACTTGACTTGAGGACGACTTGACCAGGAAGCAAGTGCTTGACTTTCAGTTTCAATTCGTTTTTGGAATATAAATTCGCTCAAACTTGACAAAATCACTATTTACCTTAAAAAATGATAGGTTCGGTTTGGTGCCCACCCTGTTGTGGCACTTGTAAACGCAACAGTTTTGCACCATGCTTTCTTGTTTACATGCCACAATGTGATCCAGCAGCCCGACCTGCTTGATCAAGGCATGGCGACGGACTCGATCGTCTGCCCATAACAAACATGGCGGACGATCTCCAGGCAAGCGTGGGTCACGTGACAAGTGCGCAATCCCGTTCTATTTATATCCATGACTACAGCTCAAGTGTGTCCCCCTTGAGGATTTATTCAGAACTAATCCTGGAGTGAAATCAACTCAGGTTAGATCAGTGAAAGAGCCAGATATCACAGACCTGTAGCAAATCTAGACTACCCAGATAGGGCCCCGTTGAAAGAGGTACTGGGAGGACAGTACAATTACAGAGAAGGGGGGAGGCAAGTGTTGCGGCAAGGCGCTTAAGGCCGCAGGAGGAGTATAAGTTGTCGATGTAATAAGGATCCGTGCGCCCAAAAAGTGAGTGGCGGGCGCACGGATCCAAGCCCAAAGTGCAGGTGGAAGGTACATGGGATTGGATAGGGCACTGATCAGCACGTAGAGATGTGTGAAAGGGCAGATAGAAGGTAAATGGGTGGGAGTTGCATAAAGTAATAGTCATGTGCCGCAAGTGTGCATGAAAGTGACAATACCAACGTCATAGGGAACTTAATTTCCTTCATCAACAGATATAAATTAATACTTACACCCATTAAACTTCACAGAGCTCAATTTTTATATGAAGGCTAGGCATTACTTACATTCATTAAACTATAGATTTTCTCGAAGAAATTCCTAACTTCACAACTGTGGAAATGTTTTTTATAACCAGAGAATTTCATACACTAATCAAATCGGCCCTTATAGCGAACGCCAATTCAGGCAGACCTTCTCTCTGGGATCAGTGGATTTGACCAACAATTCATTTTAGTAAAGTGAAATAAAAATAATAAAAAAATAGACATCGTTATTTAGAGTAGGAAATGTTTCAAAGTGCCAGACGAAGGACTGGGCAGGAAAAAATGATGCTAGTTGCTGTCAGATGGAATCGAACCCGCAACCTCTTGCCCTGCAGGCAGGCGCTCTAGCCACTAAGCTACGGCGCCATCTGTATGACAGTGAGGTTTGAAAAGAGAGCTATATTAATGAAATCTATTTTGGATCGTTCCTTGCATTCCGAGTTTAGTCCTGTCATTTACGTGACTGAATACCGGAGTAAATCTTTGAAAAAGACCGCCAGGCCACTTTTATCAATGACCCCACATATTTACATACGGCCCGAAACTGATTATGACCTACCTACCTCATGCGAGCCAGTAAAATAGCCAAATCAAATCTGGCGCCTGTTATCTAACTACTCCAAACCGGCTCGGGATAGCCGGAATGACGTTAGAACCCAATAAGGAGCGCCAAAATAACTGAAAAATTGTATTTGATCTTTTAATCTAATGCCTTTTCAAATAAATAAAAAATAATGATTATATCAATACGCCTTTACATGTCGTTAACTTTATGGCATCGCCAGTTTCGCAATCCAATTTTCCTAGTGTTATGAACTTGCTATCCTGGGGTTCAATTAGTTACATTTGCCGCCGTTTCACTTTGTGGGGGCGCTACGCGCTGCATGAACATTTGCGTCTAGTTGTGAGTACTTCAACCAATAGATCTGACTACTTCGCATGGTGTCCGGCAGGTTTTAAAAATGCCTGTCCAAAACAGCATTTCCTAAATTTCTGTCCATCCAAAGTTTTTCGGAACTAGGGTTGGATGCCATGTGTCGGCAGTAGAATGGGTGTAGTAAGGGGGGGGGGGGGGGGGGGGGGGAGGTTGACTGTAACATGTTCGTGTTCGGCGTTCATGTACACTACAGGTCTGTATGCTATGCGTCGCCACCGTCGCGTATTATATTTAGCTTCCAATTATTTGTGACGTCATCAAAACTGTAAAATCGCTAATTTCACTGATTTAAAAAAGGTTATTTAATTTCCTAAAAGTGTATTCTTAGTAAATTTGGTCCATTGAATGTATCCATGCTGTTTGACCAAAACAGAGTGGACGCTATCATACATAACTGGAAGAACCAAGTTTTCTCTAATGAAAGAATCCATGGCGTTCCACTATTAGCATTCGACGTGTTTGAAGCCGCCTATCGGCGGGTTCCGGAACCTCGCGTCCAGAAGTAGTTCGTAATCTACTCCATATCCTTACACCAAGTACATTTTATAGCCTATTGCTTCAAAAAGGACAATTAACACTTAAGCCATGTTCTTGATGGTTTGTCAGGAAAATATAAAGTTATTAAGCCCTTAAAGCCAAAATTGAAAGCACCAAAAGGAAACTGCCTGCCACGAAAGGCGGGCTTGACTGGTTCATGCTTAGTCCCAGCTCCATTAGCTGATCCCCCCAGGGGCCCTAAGTATAAAACTTGGAAAACAAAGGGAGAACAATGGACTTTCAAACCACACACACTACGTAGAGCTTTATACTTAAGGGCCCTAAGTATAAAACTTAAAAGTAGTGCTTGTGGTTAAGAATACAAAGGGAGAACAATGGACTTAAAGGGCAAATGCACCATCATAATGATTTAGGTTCAAAATGTGCCTATACGTGTCACCTTTCTAATAAGACCACCCGCAAGTCTGTCCTCCTCAGCACTCCTCAGATATGGCTTATGAAAGTTAGTAAAAAACTAGCCTGAGTCTGGGCATGGAGGCTGACATTGCAGGCCAATTAAGCCCAATTAAGCACAATCAGTGGTATGAAGTGACTGCCAGTGCTGCTTCTGATTGGTTGAGAGATATCAGTGGCTGGAATTGACTGCCACTGATATCTCTCAACCAATCAGAAGCAGGGCTGGCAGTCACTTCATAAGCACCACTTCTGATAATGGCAGCCTCTATACCCAGACTCAGGCTAGTTTTTTACTAACTTTCATAAGCCATATCTGAGGAGTGCTGAGGAGGACAGACTTGCGGGTGGTCTTATTTGAAAGGTGACACATATAGGCACATTTTGAACCTAAATCATCATGATGGTGCATTTGCCCTTTAATAACCACAAGGACATCGCAAGCAATGCATAGAGCTTTATACTTTGGGGCCCTGATCACTAAGATTTCACCTCCAAGCCCTCTTGCATGGACAATTAGATAAGATATTCTAATGCCACCTCCACAGGTTTGCACTCCATGATCACCAAAACTCAACTGGTTACTTGCACCACATCTTGCGAGTGCGAAGACTACAGAAAGTATAATTTAGCTAGTATTTAACCCTTTTGCTGCTGGTGGCTAATTTGGCCGAAAGTCATAATGATGCAAAAAGCTGAAAAATGACTTTCCAATGAATACTAACATGGCAGGATTGAGATGATTCATGAAATATTTTTGAGTTCTTGTGCTTTAGACAAAAGTAGTCTCAGCATTGAAAGGGTTAACGACAAATACCTGCCCCAAATCAATGATAGCTAAGTATGTTAGTATTTAATCGCAATAAGTCCAGTTAAGCTCACGAACCACCTACAATGGATATTAAGTGATGTCAAACCAAAATAGCTCAGGACTAGATTAACTTGTTAGCATGGGCAGAATAGCCCTGAGCCATAATGTCTATTCCACTAAGAATCACCATTCATGGTATGTCTAAGTGCTGCTGCAATGACCTGTGGTAGCCACAGCAACAGGCTATGACCCACAGACAATTACAATATCATCTTGATCATAGGGCGCAATAGATGACAGCCCCCCTTCCTTGCAGCCCAGACCTCAACGCTAACTCAAAATGATACTGGCCCTGTAGGACCAGTAACACCTAGCATCTACTGGTCCTGCAAAATGTTTACTGGTCCTACATTTTTTCTTTAACATAAGAAGAAAGAACATTGCATAAGATTCACCACAACATTTATCTTTATAAATTTTATCTTCATTTATTTCAAAAACAATTGGGGACATTCTCACGGGGAAACCTTTTAACAAGAATGTCTCCAAATGTTTACTAGCCTTGTAGGACCAGTTGAGGTATTTTTTTACTGGCCCGAAGCTGTTTTTGGGAATTTTTACTGGCCTGGGGCCATAGGTTCACCCTTAGCGTCGAGCCCTGAGCCAATTTAGTTCAAAATAAGCAATGAGAGAGATCCTCCTAGTTGGGTATGTATACCTTAAAGAACGAAACAGTACCATTGAAACTGGGCAGTATTTTAAACGTACTGTAAACAGTACCTGATTGCATTATTACCTTATGAAATTTGTTGCGGATAGACATGTTTAGGACCCTAGACATTCCCTTTTAAGTGATAACATCACAGTGGTTAGAGTCACCCTGTACATGTATATGCATACAGATACAACATTCAACTCCTGCACCAGTGGACTGGACATCTGCCAGTGCCTGGTTGTACAAACCTCCCCTAATAACATGTCAAAAAATAAGCCAAACATATCAATAACCCACGTAGCTTGCGAAGCAAAGCTGTTCCGCTGTGAGGTCTGGGACCTGTGGTTGCATCCATGCCCAGGAAACTGGTTGGCATTTGGGTAAGGCAGTCGTGTATTTTGCCGTTGCATGAAGTGCAGGAATTAAATGTCTGCACTGTATACTCATCAGTTATGCATCAATTGTATCCTTGGGAGGGGACAGGGATAATACTAGAAACTGCGGCAGAATACCCACTACTTCCTCAACCCTTGGGGCGCCAGCTAGACTTGATTTTTCACCCCGAAGCTGGAGATAGGACCAACAGCAATAAAAATAACCAGCAAGGAGGCTTATTCATTGGACTAGGCGCCAGCCAGAGCTGCTATTACCAGTTTATACATGTAGTAACTTAGTTCAGATGAACAAGTATCCAGGAAGTCCCAATTCAAGAGGTGACATTTTACATTGTGGGTGCAACATTTTGGTAGGACACGCAAAGTTGTGCGGAGACCTGGCGCCAGCGACCGCACGTCAGGTGGAGAGGAAATAGGGCTAACTTAACACTTGAGACAAAAGTCCATGGTATGCACTAGCTCACAGTTCTATTTCATTAAAGCCACAACCTATCAAAGCTCACAGCTGTCAAAACCAGTTTGAAAATTTCGATGAAATCTTGCAAGCAAAAACAAACTTGGGAAAATATTTAAAGAAGAAATGTTATTCAGAACATAACCAACAGTTCTCCTTCAAATATTTTGTAAAATCAGTCTTGATTCCTAAGTTATATTTAAAAGTATCATAGATCCAGACGACAATTTCTAGAGGAACTCTTCCAATCATAAATGGGTTGAAAGACATCCCTAACCAGTTCAAACCTCGTTTAAGGAGGCACTATACCTTAGCATAGAAATTCGAACAAGCTTGCAAAATAAACAAAGAATTGGCGCAAGAGCGTCAAGTTGCTGTCCCCGTCCACTTATGGCAGTTTTTGAAAAATTCGCTGGAAAAATTCATGCGGTAAGGTGGCAAATCTCACATCCATTTTAAAAGGTATTCATCAACTATTAATAGTAATTACGAGAGTTGCGTATCATAAGGTGAACGATGATGCCTCTCTCCCTCCCACTGCAGCAGAAATACAATCAACCTGTGTATTTGCTTAGATGGCCAAACTCAAGTGGATTCGAAACCAGCCGGTCAACCTGAACATGCTACCCTCAACCAGTGTCAACTAATAGCCGCTAATAGGCCAATAATTGGTGCTCTGGGCACCCCCAGCTGGTGGTGGAGATAAGGTTTCTCTGTAATGTAATCGATGCGAGAGCCCTTATTGGTCCTCGTTCCCACGTAACCTCTCGCTGCTGCCTTATCTGGTACTCCTGGCATGAGTCCAGCATGTAACTATAGGGCATAATTGGTCTCTCGCTACATATCCATTCTTTTCTTCATCCAAGGTATTTGCCATGGAAAGAGATAAATGTTAGTGTTAGTTTGAGCAACTCATTACGCTGGAAAGACTCAATTCAAGAGGTGAAATTTTCAGTTTAGGGTGTAATATTTTTGTAGGACACGCGAAGTTGTGCGGAGACGAGGCGCCCGCGACCGCACGTCAGGTGGATACGCATTAGGTCTTTCTCACTAAACTCTAAGAGAGAAAAGCTGATCGCCTATTTTCGCAAAATCATAACAAAATATGTCATTCACTCATTATTTCGCAATTTAAAAAGATACGATGATAAGTTGTTTACGGAATGGGAGAGCCACTACTTTTCTCTAAGGTTACCCGGAAGATAAAAACAAATATGTCGTGCGTGTGATGTAAAATCAGATATTTTTCATTTCAAAAGCCAGAAAGTTTGATTTTACCAATATATAACCACGACTAATTTACGAAAATGATACCGTGTTTACAATTATCTTTAAACATTCTTTTCTGTAACAGCAAAAATAAAAGAAATGAAAATGCAAAAATGAAAAGATATATAAAAAGAAAAACGATATACCAGTAAAAAGAAAAACAAAACAGCACGCTTTCGATCACAGATATTTGTATCCGTATAATGGTCCGAAAATTCGTAAGAAAAAATGATTATAAAAAAATATGATTATGGGGACGTAGGCCACCCTCTTATGAAGCCTGATACTAACTTTCAGGTTTATCCGAGCACTGCAACGCGAGAAAAAAGACTTTAAAGTATATTGCCAGGAATTGTCTAATATATATAACACTTGTGTTATATATATTTCTGATCACACCCCCTACTTTCCCTTACAAAACACGCATTTTATTCTATTTTTCTTTAGTTTTGGACTGCGGCAGACACATGTACATGTGGTTAGATTCTTCAGGTAAAATAATGGTTTGTAGAATTTTAATCCACCCGAAATATTTTCAAAATTGATACTTTTTAACTATTCTAAATGTATATAAATCTTGGATTAAGAAAAGAATGGATATGTAACGAGAGACCAATTACTATATGCCCTATAGTTACATGCTAGCCTCATGCCAGGACTAGCAGATAAGGCAGCAGCACCAGGTCACGTGGGAACAAGGACCAATCAGGGCTCCCGCATCGATTACATTACAGAGAAACCTTATCTCCACCACCTGCTGGGGGTGCCCAGAGCACCTATTAGCGACTATTAATTGACACTGGTTGAGGCTAGCATGTTCAGGTTGACCGGCTGGTTTCCATTCCATGTGTTGGTCTTCTAAGATATAAATATACGCCCAGATAACACTTGTGACATACGAATTGAGGCAAAAAAAAAGCTGAATAAATGACTGAAATCCTGGCATATTGGGTACTCATCTGAAAATATTCAGGGAGCGCTATTTAATGAATACCAACATGACAAGGTTTGGAAGGTTTTCAAAAATCCTTGAGTCCTTGTGCTCTGGACGAAAGTAGCCTAAGCATTGAAAGGGTTAACCTGCCAAACTCTGCCTCAGTACACCAGTAGAGTTGGTCATTTTATCATCTTGAACCTGATTGGATGCTTGACAAGAATGCGAACCAATAGAAAAGGCGGTTACAAACAACCACGCAGTGCCTTGTCTCTCTTTTCGATACAGCGCACACGAGTGAAACGAAGCAAAGCACCTGTTGCGAAATCGCAATGACGTCATGGTTTGTTTTGGTTCTGAAAATTGATGCAAGATACCGAGAAACCCAAGACTTTTAAACGAAAAACATCGTCCACTCATGTCGGACACTGAATTCCATCTCATGGGAGATTCGTCTGAAGCTGGAGAGGAGAAAGAAGTGAAAGTAAGTCGCGATCATTGAGTATGTGGGGAGAAAACCACGAAGTAAACAAAGGAAATCACCAGCTGTTTTGATGTGATGTATAGAAATGGTGTCCAGGGCACAGGTATCTGCTCCAGGAGACTTGAGCTCAAGTCATGAAGTAGGGCCTGTAGGGGTGTTGTGGGCCCAGAAATCCTCCCCAAAGCGCTAAGAAACCCTGGAAAACAAAGAATAAAGCAATTGGTAAAACCTAGTAGTCTCTATATATATAATAGGATCCTATTATATATATAGAGACTACTAGGTTTTACCAATTGCTTTATTCTTTGTTTTCCAGGGTTTCTTAGCGCTTTGGGGAGGATTTCTGGGCCCACAACACCCCTACAGGCCCTACTTCATGACTTGAGCTCAAGTCTCCTGGAGCAGATACCTGTGTCCAGGGTTAAGTCAGTTCATTCAAACACAATGACAGTCATCTACTTTCGTAACGATGATCGTTCGAAATCGGATTTCTTATCAGGCAATATTATTTTCGCGAAACACAACTTTTTTGTACGTGTCATTACTTTTTCACCTAATTACGAACGATGTATGGAAATTAAAGGCAGATAGAGATTTGAGGAGTGTAAGTGATCAAGCCCAGGCCTGATATTTAAAGAGGAAGGAAATAGTGATGGGAGCTTTTGATATGCCTTATACTACAATACTATAAGTTAAAGGTAATAGTTTAGGACTGGATGGGCTGAGGAGAAGAAGCATGATTACTTGGGTGCGAAGGAAGGGGGGGGGGGATGATACAGATTTCATAGGGAGACAGAAGGCCCAGAGCCAGAGGTGACAAGTGGTTTGGTAGGGACCTGGGAGTAGTAGACAGGGAGTGAGTACTGTGCATGCGTCATCAAATATCGCTGCCTCTCTATGAGTCATAGATAACATGCTGCCTGCTGAGCCCATCTAATTCGGGAACCGCTCGGGTTACAGGCCTGGGTCAGACTGAAATTGCTGCGAAACCAGTTGCGCATGCCTGGATTCCAGCCAACATCCTGCCAGCCTCTTTCTGAAAAAATCACGTCACCAATACTTCCCCAGTCTACACCGCGTAACTCGAGGTGCATACACTCTAGGTACTAGCATGCTGTGCCTATGGGGTTGCGGATCAAGGGGATGTATCTCTCTGGTAGGGACGGATGCATTTGGTTGGTCCTCCTTAGGGAGTTTGTATATATGCCCATTATGCCCCAAATCCCACTAAGCCCAATATGCCACCTTGGGGTAGTTGTGTCCGAGATCCGATGGTTGCATATCCAGTGATCGACATTCGTGGTATGGCTGAAAAGTCAATTAACTAAATTCAGCATTCGCAATCAAGTTGCATGTAGATTATCAATAGTATTCTGTTGCAGGGGTGTCCAATTGCTGCATTCTCGCCCCAGCGGAGGTCTCAAAACATAGGACTAGACAAACCAAAAATTTAATCGCTGTTTAACAAGTTTTTGGGAAGCTGCCATGACCAAATGGTTCTGCTAAATGTTTCGCATGCATTTTCAAATACAGACTGAACTAAAGAACGTGTAAACCCCATTTATTGATACCACCTATTTATTAATATAGGTGTTCATTATTGCGACAATGCTGATATGATAGTATGACCTGGTGACATGACCTTAACTTGGACTACTAACACACATCTAGTATCTATGTTCTTAAACTCAATTTACCTTTTCTTAAGCCTTCTCGTATCGATGTCAAGGCCAAACCAGGGCAGGGCTATATGACCCCAGCATGAGCCTGTACTAGTTCTAAAATTCCAGCTATGCAATTGTTTTTTTCTAAACTCGGTTTCCGCTTTCTCCAGAAGATGGCGCAGGAGCGTAGCGTGAAGAAGGGCAAGCGGGGTCGTAAACTTTCCCGTATCGAAGTAAAGGCAAAGCTCAAGCGGACCCATATGACCCCTCTACTATTGCTAAAATTCCAACCATGCAATTGTTTTTTTCTAAACTCGGTTTCCGCTTTCTCCAGAAGATGGCGCAGGAGCGTAGTGTGAAGAAGGGCAAGCGGGGTCGTAAGCCTTCTCGTATCGATGTGAAGGCAAAGCTGGAGCGGAGCAGACAGAGCGCCCGAGAGTGCAGGGCCAGAAAAAAACTACGCTACCAGTACCTGGAGGAGCTGCTGGCCAATCGGGAGCGAGCAATTCGGAAACTGCGGGATGAACTAGAAATGGTGAGTGCCATTGAAGAGTGGGATATAATTTCTTTTTAATTTGAAAAAAGAAAATTATTTGATTTTTTAAAATATTTTGCCATCTGAGAGTGGGGTATTTTTTTTTATTTTTTGAAATATTTTTGTTGTTATTCCATATTGCATATACCATTGCCACGATACCTAAGAGTAGGGTTTTAACCAGCAGGGGTCTGGGTATCATTGAAACACCCCAAAATCCTCTACAATAACCAACAACCACACCTAATTTTTTGTGAGGAATATCTTAAATTGTACCTCAATAAAATTTACATAATTAATACATATAAGGCAAATTTCAAGCAATTCTATTGACGTTTATTACCCAAAATGTACATTTAGAGCAACCATGTTTTGGTGAAATTCAGCCTTATAATACTAAGGCTACTTTTGTCCAAAGCACAAGGACACAGAGAATTTTGAACATTCTAAACTATGTCATATTGGTATTTATTTGAAAGCTCTCGCTGAGTTCTCTAAGATGAGTACCCATGTGTCAGGGTCTCAGTCATTTTTTAGGCTTTTTGCATCATTTTGTAGTGGCCAAACTAGCCACCACCAGCATAAGGGTTAGACCCTTCCCCTTCTGTGTTCAAGTCTATCAGAGGTTCCATGATATCCTATCTCTTAAGAAAAGGGTGTAGGCTTTTAAGTACGTAAACATCTCAAATGATCCTATACTTAAAATTTTTGACCCCTCCCCCCAATTCTGAATACCCAGGAATCAGGACCTCCCCCCCCCCATCCCAATTCTGAACTTAATTTTTCTCTTTTTTTTAAGATTCCCCCTCCCCTGAATTCTGAATACCTAGGACCCCCCTCGCCCCCATACTGGATTGAAATTACCCCCCTCTCCCTACCCCCCTCACTAAATTCTGATTTTTTTTCAAGTCCCCCCCCCCCCCCCCCCCCAACAACTTTTTTTTAATGAAACAGCCCTACATATCATGGCATCCAGGCATTACTTTGACAATGGCACAAAAGAATCCAAATACAAACATTGTAACTAAAATCCGAAACATTGTATATAAGTTCTGCTACAAACTTTGCAACTAAAATCCTAAAAATTGTATAAAAGATCTGCTACAAACCTTGTAACTAAAATCCTAAACATTGTATGAACAATCTGCAACAATGTCACAGTTTGCATAATTATGTGATGCAGGATTTGTTTTAGGAAAATAAAGGTGCATTTTTTTTTTGTTTTTCAGTACAAGAAATGGGCAAGAGAAATAGACGAAGGGAAGGACCCAACAGAGATACTACAACAGATCAGAATTTGGAAGAAAACAAATGGAGACAAGAAGTGAAGATGTTTACTAAGATATTATGTAAATAAGCCTGAGTCTTTGAGTGGAAGGTGACCTTTGACCTCTGGCATAAGAGGTATTCTTTATGGGTATTTTAACCTTTTTCCTGCTCAAGAGTTCCTCCAGATATTGTCGTCTGGATCAATGATACTTTTGACAATAACTTCGGAACTAAAAATGATGGTATGAAATATTTGAAGCTTCAACAGCTTAGGTCATATCGCGATGAGATAGAAACCCGGATCTGGAAGGCCGCACATTTATATAGCGACGAGGCCAACCTGCTTATGGGGATCCAGCGGAGACTTGAAGCTGTGAACTCACACTTGGAAGCCAGGCATCGCAACCGCTAGGCCTTGTCGGATCATTCCTAGATGTTTACGAGCTATGGCAAGGAGTGCGTTCTGATAACTGTTGTCATGATTCTTATTTCCACGGCCATGGTCTTAGCCAGCAGGGCGTCTGGGTGCCTTTTTGGACACCCGAACCCTTAAAAACAACCCCTCAGGACACCCAAATATCTTTGTGTGGAATTTCTAAAAATCCCAATCTCCAGCTTATAAAATGAATTTTGTCATCTCCTTATTATTTACTATTGACATTGTTTGATGATATCATGCCTTATTTTGATGAATTTATACATGTTTATGGTTGAAATATGAGTAAATTGTGATCCCTCTTAAAAATTTGGACGCCCAAAAATTTTACAACTGCCAATTCTAGGCACCCAGTTTCTAAATCCTGGCTAAGACACCTGGAAATTCCACCTAGTGTAAACCGCCTTTTTGTTCAACACATTGGCTTCCAATCTAAGAATGACCATTGGATCTTAATTTGCATTAAGGAGTTTGTTATCAATAGTATGCAGGGCTTGAAATTAGCTGGAGCCGGGAGCTCACGGCTCCCTTGAACTCTCCTGCAGCTCCATCAAATTTCTGTCGGTAGCCCAAATCTGGGAGTAGTAGACAGGGAGTGGGCACTGTGCATGCGTCATCAAATTTCGCTGCCTCCGACTATATGAGTCATAGATAACCTGTGTACCGCAGGATTGGCTGCCTGCTGAAAAAAATCACGTAACCAATTCTTCCCCAGGCAACACAGCGTAACCCGAGGCGCACATCACCTAGGTACTAGCATGCTGTGCCTATGGGGTTGCGGATCAAGGGGATGTATTTCTCTGCCCAAATATACACTGTAGAAAGGCTTATTTTTCTGTAAGTTTTATTTTCCCGCTTTTTCTTGAATGCTTTCAAACGAGAATAAACAACACAGGAAAAAAAATACAGTACATGTCCAGACTTAATAAACACAGGAGAAATCCTTGTTCTTAACCATTAATATTTACTCTTTGGTCTACTAAAAATTTAAGATCTACGCAAAATGGGAAAATTAGAAATGGAAAAAAACATATGTCCTCTCCTTGGAAACATTAGAAACGGAAAACACCCAAAAATGAAAAATATGGGAAAATTGTTACACAGAAAAATTAGCCATTTTACGGTACTTGAATGCACTCTTTTGTGTTTTGTTAGGCCTTGTCTGATTGGATGCCTGGGCAATGGCGTGGTGCCAAGGATTGATAGAGCAAAGTGTTCAAGCGCTTTACCAGTGAAAATACGATCAAGTTATGGTCTTTGCTGATCCCACGTGTAAAAATAAGGAAACATTTAAGTTTATAGGGTGGGGGTTGGAGGGGAATAATTTCAGAAAAAAGGGGAGTGCGCTTATTTTGGGTCTGTTCGGTTAATCCGAGGAATATGGTACCATTGTTGTTCACTTAATCTAGTAATTCTGTCCATTATAATACCTGCTATAGGGGAATCCTAAGTATTCGTACTGGTTATAACCCTGCTACTGAGGGCCTGCCCTGATGGCTGTGTGGTCTAAGGCATTGCCACTGACTGCTAGCTGTCTCTAACTACTGAGGGACTGCCCTGATGGCTGTGTGGTCTAAGGCATTGCCACTGACTGCTAGCTGTCTCTTACTACTGAGGGACTGCCCTGATGGCTGTGTGGTCTAAGGCATTGCCACTGACTGCTAGCTGTCTCTAACTACTGAGGGACTGCCCTGATGGCTGTGTGATCTAAGGCATTGCCACTGACTGATAGCTGTCTCTTACTACTGAGGGCCTGCCCTGATGGCTGAGTGTTCTAAGGCATTTTGACTGACTGCTAGCTGTCTCTCACCACCTGGGTTCGAGTACCATCTGGGGCACGCGAGAAAGTTGCCAGTGACTTGGGGTCAGGTTTGGTTTTGCCGGGTACTGTGGTTTCCTCCACCACTAACAACTGGGTAGTCACAAAAAAGTGACGCAAAAAAAATCCTAATTCGTGCTACCAGTGTACTGGGGGATACTTGGTAATGGTATTCGTTATAATTCTGGCATAAGAAAGGATACATTGTTACACTTTTAGTTATAATTTCTGCTACAGGGGGTACCTACCAATAATGGGAGATTTTTTTAACCCTTATGTTGCTGGTGGCTAATTTTGCCAATACAAAATGAAGCAAAACACCTGGAAAATGACTGAAACCCTGGCACATGGGTACCCATTTGAGAGTACTCAGCGAGAACTATCCAATGAATACCAACATGACAGGGTTTAGATGTTTTTCAAAAATCTTTGCATCCTAGTGCTTTGGATGAAAGTATCCTCAGCATTGGAAGGGTTAATGGTCCGGGAATCTGAATGACTCCCTTGCACCTTGTTTCATACAGACCAGTAGAGGAAATACCCTATCCTAGCCCTCGGAGGCATAGCCAGAACATAAAAATGCACAGTCTACCACTTTTATTTTGGAAAACATTAGTTATGTGGCACAATCGGAGAAAAAGATGAATTCACTGCTGATGAACATCATTAAAATGACTACATGCACTCTTTATCTTGAATCCTGCATGCAAATTGTGTTGACTATGCCTCCGATGGGCAGGATTTGTACTCTTTTTATACAGGACCTGCTTGACTGTACTTGGGCCAAGTTTTCTTTGGTTTGGTTGAGCCTCGTGTTCGGCTGGGCGTTGTTCAGGACCATCAACGTTGATCAACGTGGTGGGAAAACGGAGTCTGAACGGTATCAACGTTTACTTGCGATGACGATCTGAACGGGATACGTTGGATCAACGTTAATCAACGTTTATGGTTTTGAACAAGGCCCACGTCGAACCCGAGGCTCAACCAAACCAAAGAAAACTTGGCCTTGGTTTTCTCTTGCGTGCAAAATATGTTGACTATGCCTCTGAGGGTTAGGATGGCTGTGCTTTTCTCTCCTCTGGGTCTGGAGAGCAGACACTACGATCAGCGCCACCTATTATGAGGGAGTGTTATTAAATGTTATTCTATGGTAAAAAGAGATGTATTATGTACATATTTTCATATCATGATTATAGAAGAAGTATTTGATACCTGGTGGTTTACTAACTCATTTATCAGACCTTCCCAGCGTACTGACTAAAGATATATTTAACTCATTCACACTCACAGTTCCTCCAGAAAGTATCGTCTGCTACTCTTGTATTTATGAAAATAACTTTGGCAGAAAGCAAAAGTTTGCAAAATATTTGAAGGAGAGTTGTTGTTTGGTATTTGATCTACATTTCTCCTTCAAATGTTTTCCAGAAAATTCTTTTATAAGTAAAATATTTCCAAAAATGTCAGGCCTGCTCTGAGTGTAAATGGGTTAACCAGTTGAGATGTGAATAAAGGAATAGATGATCTTTAGTATATTTATCCTTGAGATATTTCAGTTATATTGTCTGCCCGGGTTCGAATCCCGACCGGGGCAGGTGAGAAAGTTGCCAGTGACTTGGGGTTAGGTTGTGGTTTTCTCCGGATATTCTGGTTTCCTCCATCACTTACAACTGGCTAATCACAAATTAGCCAAAATATGGCACAAAAAGTGACAGAAAAATAAAATTCCAAATTCTAAATTTCAGTAATATTGTTTCCAATGATATTTGTATTACAGTATTTGTCCAGATAAGTGCACATGGGAGTAGGAAGTTAGTAAAAAAGGGGTATTGGTGATCTTTCATTTAGGCGCACCCCACACATGTTGCTAATCATGGAAACAGTGCATGGGCGCCCAGAGCTTTAACATTTATTCGTCTTTTGTTACGCTAAATTTGATTGGACGTTTGAGTGATGGCAAGCCAAGGACTGACGGAAATGGTGGAAGACCGATAGAGCAAAGTGTTCAAGTTCTAGAAAATAAGGACAATATACTGTCTGTACAGGTTAACAAGGCCAGAGACTAATGTCTGCAGGCTTCCCCCTTACAACATTTTTCAGAAAAAGGGGGTGCGGTTATTTGGGATCTGTGCACTTATTTTGATGAATACGGTGTTAAGGTCTGAACATGAATGAGTAAACTACCACAAACGTGTATAGAGAAATGAGGGAAATGTGTTAAATATTACTTAAAAATTGCATGAAACACATACACTCACACATTTTAAGCAAATTTGCACTGAAAAATTGCAGTTTGCCATGAAAAAAAACACTTATTGCAGTATCAGGGATTGTAGAAGTTAGTATAAATCTATTGTAGTATTTGAAAGACTCACTTGTATATATGCTGTATACTGTGTTGATATTGCTGCAGTTCAAATTAATGCATACTAAGTGCACTTCTGGAGTCTCCATGTATTAAACTGTGCACCATTTCTTGGACATCCGATCCCTATGCTAGCACCACACATGCCGATATGATATGATAGCTTTTGTCAATTAAAACATTAAACTGCGCATCAAAGGCAGCTGCCTGCCTAGCATTAATTTTTATCTGCAAAATTAACACAGTATACAGTATATATATATATATATATATATATATATATATATATATATATATATATATATATATATATATATATATATATATATATATATATATATATATATATATATATATATGTATATATATGTATATATATGTATATATATATATATATATATATATATATATATATATATATATATATATATATATATATATATATATATATATATATATATGTGTATATATATATATATATATATATATATATATATATATATATATATATATATATTTATATATTTATATATTTATATATAGATATATAGATATATAGATATATAGATAGATATATACACACACAGTTGAACGTGCATATGACAGACCACTGTACACCAGACTTTTGCAGACAATATGCTTGGTCCCTGTCCAATGCATATCAAGTATGTGTCATATCTATATGGGGGACCAGTTTTTCATGGTCCCATAGAGTCCGTCATATGCAAGTTCGCCTGTTTATTTACAGCTCAGCCTATGACTATTTGTATATAGCATGTATGGGTTTAAGTGCTTGGTATTTAAATCCTCAGTAAGAAATGAAAGTAAATCAGTCTTGTTTCATGGGTTAAGTTGTTTTGGTCGTTAATCCATCAAAATGTTGAATTGAGTATGGAGATGTTTGCTGTTATATACTGTATGATATGATATATAGTTATTTTATTGATGTATTTATACCCATTCAAAATAATACACTTTACAAATAAAACTGTTTGCATTATCATATATTGTAATTCGTTGTTATTTATTTTCTGACAAAAAAGATCTTCATTTCGTGATAAAACATCTAAGAGAATTGAGTATCAACTAGTGTAATTTATATGATCCTGGGGGATGCGGTTGGCTCAGGTCTAGGAGAAAATTGAAATGAGGGGATGTTGTCACTAATCATCGTTAGTGGCGCCACCATTGTCACTTTCCAGAACTAAATTGAACCCCGCCACCCTCCCTTCTCAAATCTTGGGTCCGCCCCTGAATGCAGTTGGGTGTATAGAAAATATGTCCCTAAACTATCAGATACATTTTAGTTCTCAAAGTGATGATTTTTATTGCATCTACCTGTTTCAAGTTAAGAAAGTTTTATTCAGTGTTTAGTTTAACCCGTGGATTGGATCGTTCTCGTGCATTTCTGCTTTATTTTAAAGTGAATGAGTAAATGAGGGTTGAAAAGGCACATCACACTATTAATGCTTATTTATAGTGCCAAAAAATATTACCAAAAAGTCATCCTTTGTCATTGCTGAAGAACAAAGACAGAGCATAATGAACTTAAAGGCCTTCCTTTCCCAGGAAGTCTCCCATAAGGCATACCAAAATAATATTGATTCAACTTCACAAAATATCATGCAACTTTCAAAATATCGGTTAACTTGGAAAAATATATATCGTGCAACTTTCAAAATATTGTGCAACTTATAAAAAAATATCATGCATCTCAGGAAGGATGTACATTTTTGGGGAACATGTATAATGACCCCAGTCATGGGTGTTCTGCCAGGTTGTACACTTTTAGAGGGTCCCTGGTAAATGAGAAAACCTACTGGGTAGAGGGAATCTAATGAGTCATTTGGTGGACACTGAGTCATTGAGTTAACCTGCCCCTCACTGGACCTCCCATCTTTAAATATATAGAGGCCTATTTACTTGTGGTGACATTGTCATCCAGATTTCAATCCTTCAAACCCCTTATGAATGCAAATTAAGATGGCCAAGTGTCTGACATAATATATATATATATATATATATATATATATATATATATATATATATATATATATATATATATATATATATATATATATATATATATCAGTACTCTTACGATTAGTATTCAGAAAAACGGGTGAAATCAAAGAGCTTATCCAAACATGGTAATCGAGAAATTTGTCTCTCTATGGAAAAGTTGCAATAATTAAATCTTTACTTTTATCAAAGATAGCCCATATGCTTCTCTCACTTCCATTCTTCGTTTGTGTTGAAGAAATACACAATACCTCTTCTAATATTCTTTGAGGGACAAACTCTCGAAATGGAGGAAGGAAATTCTCAAAGATGAGATATGTCATGGAGTGCTAAAACTTCATAGTACGGTACTATTTGACAAATCTCTTAAACTCGGCTAAAGAGATTTGATTTGATTTTATTTGGTCTAGTAAGATGTGTATTATATAGCATTTGGCTCATAAAAAAATCATGTATAACGGTGAGTAGATGATATAGAATTCTAACCAGACACAGGATATATACACTAAAAGTTGGAAACTATATATTCAAATAGTGAGTGGACAGCCTTTCCGAGAGAATTTGAATTTTACCAATTCTTTATCTTTGGCCAAGACTTTTCCTTGAACATATCTCAGAAACTACTACTATTCTATTTTAGTTAGATGTGATAGACGTCTTGAATACTCCACTAAGGTATAAGCCAGAGTTTCAACTACCTCTAAGAAGATACTGGCTTGAAAAAGGCATCTCAACTCTAGCAGATTTACTTACCCATCCTAGAAGAATAGCAACTATGGAGGAATTACAAACAAGATCAGATATCAAAATAAACTTCATTGATTATCATAATATTAACAATGAAATCACTGATTATCTCAATTGGCGAGGGAAAAAAAGTGAATATAGTGAACCACATCCTCGTAACAATGCTATCAGTAGTTTTCTTCATATGGACAAGAAAGGATGTTCCAAACTTTATAAAATGATCAAGGATTGTAATGAAAATGTTCTTCATAACATTTCGGATGTCTCGTCAAACGAAATTGTCATTCGTTTAAATACTTTTGATATATCGATATCTTTTAATTTACATCATTCATGGTACAAAGACACCCCACAAAAGATTTTACAAACCATCGCCAATCTGTGGTTTTTTGTGATAAAGAAGAGGATAGTGTGCAACATATGTTGATAACATGTACTGTCTCTAACTCTATCTCAGATTGAAAATTGGATTCAAAATCTTGGCCTTTTAAAATTCACTATTTCTACTGAAAAGAAAATATTAGCCGAGTTAGAGAAAGCAACATGTCTTATAAGCATACTATTGATGGTGTTGTATAACTCTATGAAACAAGAAAAAACAACCACATCTAGACATGATTAAGAATAAAATGAAGCGATTTTATTTTCAAGAAAAGTACAGAATATATATATTTACTCGATTTACTACCAGAGTTAGCTATGTGTAGGTGTGTGTATATAGATATATTTTTATATGATTAAGGTCCAGGTTTAAGTAATATAATATACCTTACATGGCCTTTCCGTGTTAAAAAGTAAAATAAATGATAGTTTCCCCTTTAGCACCGACCTTCTCCACTACAAATGCATGGCCTGGCACGACACCTTTGAGTTTTCTGATTTCTTTATACATGTTCCCAAAATATATACATCCTTCCTGAGTTGCATGATATATCTCTAAAAGTTGCACCATATTTTGAAAGTCACAATATATTTAACCAAGTTGAAGGATATTTTGAAATTTGCATGATATTTTGTGAGTTGAATTAATATCATTTTGGCACGCATACACTTTGCCATGTATGACATGGTCACGTGACTTACAGTCACAGCCGTTCCGACATATACAGGTTCAGACCACCATGCTGAACAATCATAGAAAGAATCTGTGCCAATACCAGAGATCAGGTAAATGCCGATAATATGAAGTTTTTTGGCTTAGGCGGTAAAGCGCCACGGTATATTTTAGCATAATAACCTTCTCCCTCAGCATTTGGAGAATCACACTTGCAAATGCTTCCGTCAATAGTAAATCATATTGTTATATGACAATCTGATTGTTGCACCATCCAGAATGATGCAAAAATCTGCCCATGCTAAGTTTAGTTTAGGTCTTCATTTAAAACAAAGAACTTGACCAAAAACATTTTTGTAAACCTTGTGATATAATAGGAATTGATCACGGTAGGTAGGTGATTGTGACAATACTAGTGACCTCCCAGTCAGCAGCCAAAAACTTGCCCTGTGGGCTCGTTTTTGGCTGCTGACTGGGCCGGGCACTGGTATTACCACAATGACCTACCGTCCGCATATCAATTCCTGCATTTACATCTGGGTCATTTGTAATGTGGAGTGGATCAATATTGTTGATGTCAGATACATATTTACAGATTGTTAAATAGATATGGTGTAAATGATATAAAAAGTGTTTGGACAAAAGAATGCCTTTTCAGAGAAATGCTATAAAGCGTGCACTTTCTTTAACATTTGAATATGATGCTATTTGCAGCATGTGCTATTAACACTTTAGCTATAGTTATATGAAATGAAATACACAATATATCAGAAGTTAACTTCTTTTTATTAGGCTTATATACATCATTGGGAGTTAATAGCAAATATCTCAATACATCAGAAGGTAACTTTATCTTATTAGGCTTATATACATCATTGGGCCATTTTGTAATGACCAAATAAGCCACCAGCAATATGAGGTTTGATAGACAAGTGTAACTTTTTAGGATTCTAGGTCTGTATTTGTCAAATCAGCAAAATGTTTTATTATAGATATGAACATATTATGGACACATATTCTAACAATTCTGATTAGATAAAGGGAATTGATTGAACAGCTTTGTTTTAGGAAACACGCATACAAATTAGTGCCTACAGGCAAGCTGCCAGCCCCTGTATAGATCATGCTTTACCTGAACTAATTTGAACCAATCACCCTATTTCCTTGCTAATAGTTATCTGGATTCATAATGCATCAAAATAACTTGGAATTTAAGATTAGATACACACACTATTAGAAGGGTACTTGTGTATTTAGATCTGAACAACAACACTCCTCCTTCAAATATGGTCTGCTCAAGAAAGAGTGATTGAATTAATTGGGACATTTGGATATTGCAGGCATATAGGTTAAACTATGGCAATGCAAAGGGTTGTTCTACCCTTTGACAGTTGTAACTGCTGTGAAAAGCTGAAGGATTTTATACAATTGATAAAGCTGCTGAAATATGGCAGGATGTCCTTCAACGTGTCTCTGAACCAATCACACTAGGTAGGAATTCAGTCCCAAGTCCTAATTATGAAATATGCTGCAGTCCTGTATAGGTATTTTCACCCTCACGGATGTTTGTTTGGGACAGGTTTGAATAAGTCCCATCATTACCTGCCCGTGGCCTTAAGTTGTAATAATCCACATCCTCAGCTCTCAGTTCCCCTGTAGAAGTACCTGCTTGTGGGAGCTGTGGTCTGGGTGGAGAATACTGTATGTCTTCATATATCCCATCAGGTACTGTAGAGGGACCGGACGTCATAGGCCTGGGGGTGGCAACACTTTGTGGATCTTGTGTGGCAATGTTGTCAAGATGAATTTCATCTTTATTTGCATTCTTCCCTTTCCTGCAACACAGTAAAAAAGTTGAGAAATGCTGTAATAAGCTGGAAATATGCTTTCATCTTTCCTGCAACACTGAAAAAAACTGTTTAGAAATTTAGTAATAAGATTAAAAGATCACTGTGATATTCTTTTTCTTGCATTACGGTAAAAAAGTTCATGAATATTGTAATAAGATTGAAAAATTCAGAAACAATTTTAGCAAGACTTTCTGTTTTTAGTTTTCACTTTAAAATGATTTGCACTAAAGAAATAAGATTTATGTGTTAACTTAAAATCATCAAGGTGAAATTGACTAAGATTACTGTGAAACATATATAGTCTGATTTATGTTTATCAAATTTACAAGTTAATCCCAAATTTTAGATAAAGACAAGCAGTAGATGATACTGACTTGCAATGCATATTTATTTACCAATTATTAAGCAGTACAATAACTGGAAACAATTTCAGTAGTTGATTAGCTTTCCATTTTACTTTTGGACAATGAGTTTAATTTTGTAATCGATCTTTATACTGCATTGCAAGAAAGCCAAGAACTGTATTTGAGATATACTCACCATCTGTTCTGCAGTATCAGGACAGTAATAATCAAGATGATGAGCATGATGATCAAAACAATGCTGCCCCCTACAGCTCCTCCAATAATGTACCTCTTGAAAGCTGTTCCATCACTTCCGTCACTTGGATATGCAGTAGTGTTTGGAGTTTGAATAGGATTGGATGTAGCAGTAGTTCTGTAAGTTGATGCAGATGACAGGCTGATAGTTGTAGGAGTAGAAGTTTGAGGTCGCATTGGTAGGGTGCTTCTTGTGGTGGTTGTTGTGGTAGTTGGTGGAGTAGTACTAGTTCGAGGTCGGGTGGTTGTTTTTGTAATTGGTGAAGTAGTAGTTCGAGGTCGAATTGGTAGGGTGCTTCTTGTGGTGGTTGTTGTTGTAGTCGGTGGAGTGATGGTTGCTGTTGTAGATGGTGGAAGAGACGATTGACATCTCACCCTCACTGATCCTGTCCCTAGGAGCAATAATAAAGAGTAATCATGTTATTAAAGTTACACTTAGCAACCTTTATAGTGGTAAAATATAACTATTTTGGTTCTCAGATATCACTCATTTGAATAAATCTTTTGAATTATCAATTATTGTAGACATTAACATTTGTTTCTTATTTTTTCAATTAAGGTGAATTCATCTAAATCATCATATTAGTGACTGCATCTTCGGGTTAAATATCTCTTAAGTGATTTTTCAAGGTAAGAAAATAAAAGTTTACTGCTGTTGCGGCTAATTTTGCTTTGCACCCCTAACATAGTCACTCCATGATCCAGGCTGGTTCACAAATATAGTCTGAACATTTATCAGGAGCTGAAATCATATTGTCACAACAGATGATATTTAGGCCCCTAACAATATGCCCTTAGCACATTTGTATGCACCCCATGAATACAAACTACCCAAAAGCGTTTCCTTTATGGGGCCTAAATATTTAAGATTATTTAATAAAGTTCAACCATAAAACAATTTTCTAATGGGAAAATAGGACTGCCTTAATGCAAGTTCATCAGTTTAGTAAATGCCTCTCAATATACAGCAACAAGACAGGGGCTACCTCTTACAATGCATAACGACGTCTTTTAACAGGTTGTAGGAGAGAAGCCAGCAGGTTATTCCTACTATTAGAGTAAATCACAAGACATCTGACGACTTGTAATACATTGTAGGAGAGTAGCCAGCAAGTCATTTGTAAGAGTAAATCACAAGTCATCTGACGACTTGTAACAAGCTGTAGGAGAGAAGCCAGCAGGTTATCCATATTATTGGAGTAAAATCACAAGTCATCTACCGAATTGTAACACGTTGTAGGAGAATAGCCAGCAAGTCATCTGTAATAGTAAAACACAAGTCATCTGACGACTTGTAACAAGCCGTAGGAGAGTAGCTAGCAAGTCATCTATAAGAGTAAATCACAAGTCATATGATGACTTGTAACACGTTGTAAAGAAGTAGCCAGCAAGTCACCACAACTCATCTGAAGGCTTGCTGAGTTATGCCTGTTGCATAAGTTGCTGCTAAGCGGCAATTTGCTGCTTAATCAGTTACTGCTTAAGTGGCTTTTAAGTTAAAGCAAGCAGCTGCTGGGTTGCCCACAAGCATAACGTTTTCCCAAAAGTGATGCGCATGAGAGCAGCTTGACAGCAGCACCAGAATAAGCGGCCCATGTAAGCAGTAAAAGCTGGGTCACAAGCAGTTCTTTTGGTACGTCACCAGGACTTGAAGCTGCACGATAGCTCCAAGCATGGATTGTCAAGTTGCTCAAATTGATTGCTTGAATGCTTGAATACTACTTATTAAAAGCTTGTTATAAGCAAAAAGTAGCCGCTTATGGTTTAACTTACTAACAAACCTTGAAAAAGCATGTGAGGGGCTTGTGCATGGTAAGGGCTTGTTCAACATGTCTCTTTTGAGGTCAAATTGGTATATCTCTTGTACATATTGGACAGTGTCAATTACGACATCCCCCCAGCCCCACATTTTGATAACATTGTACAGCCAAAACAATACTTATAATGTCATCATTACTTATTTTAGGAAGGTGGTAAGTTTTCGTCACATTCTCACTTTGCTTTGTAAAATAAAAGAATATGTTCACCTATAAAATGCAGCCACAGTATGCCAAGTAATATTCCTTCATTGAGCAGTTGTAGATGAACCCTTTCTGTGGTACTATTGACAAGGGTATAGTTCATGTATCTACCATCTTTAACTCCTCTGATTCTAATTGGCCATTCTGATCCCCACCTGGCAGCAAGATTGAACCCATTTTCTGATTCTCCTGGACGTCGAGCGTGGTAGAACAGCAACACCTGAACAGTGACATGGCCCCCTATTGGCTGAAGCGAGCAGTTACAGTTCTTGTCTGTTTCAGGCACCCAGCGAGGGAAGTCGGTTGTGCCGAGAAATCCTTCTGCTACAGTGGTGTCAAACTGTCTGCACATAGGTCTGACAGAAGAATCTGTATAACATTTACATACAATACTTACGGTTTATCAAATTGTCTGTATAATGTGTAACATATTTTTTTAAATAGTATTGCCACCATCATGAAACCCTGCTTCTAAAATTTTCATAAATTTACACTTTATTCCTTGTACATTTATAGTATTAGGAATAAACATTTTTCCTAGATTAAGTCATGTACATCTAACATGCATTCTGTAACTTATTCTGTGGGTGCTCAGTGTTGAAACCTTAAGTACTTGCCTGTAGCACTATACCACTTCAAATTATTGCTGTAGACATTGGCAGTGATTACAAAACTGGGATCATGGGTAACAACCCTCTCAGGCAAATGCCCAGTCCCTGTAAAACAAGTCTTTAAGGCATGCAGGAAAACTTTCGGTTGAGCTGAAATATTTTTCTGAGGTGCCCATAGGCGTGCTGGATAAGATTCTATAGGTACTTGAACTATTATATTTTCTATTGGCGAGATAAAGTCAAGGTCAATGTAAAGTTTATATTCTTACCCTTGACACAATAGTAGTAGTCCTGTCTGTAGTCTGCCAACTCTCCACAAGCGGGAATACTAATCATTCTTGTTACATACTTCCTGTATGCTGTAATCCTAGAAGCAAACTCTCTAGAGAGGAATCCCTGGTCACTAGACACACAGTCTCCAGGGGTGAAGAAACAGGCTTTTGGTTGTCTCTTACTGACTCCATAGAAGGTTCTCACAAACCACATCACCTCATCTCTTTCACATTCCAGAGATATCCTTTGGCCATTGCATCCATGGGCCTCTCTCCATCTCTTCCCAATGCCTAAAATGAAATATGGCTGTAATCTTCCTTTAAAAGTGGTAAGCAAATATTTACCAGATATAAATCCAATATACACACTTGATCATTAAAAGAATATACATGAGCAGGCCTAAATGCTCACTCAAAAAGAGGACCAGCAACATCTATTATGTATTGATCCTGCAACATTCATGCGAATCCTAACTTTTTCTTTATTTTATAAATGTTTTCTTTATTCATATATGTCATGCATAAAAACTAAATGTAAAAAGAATATAAATGCACTGTTCAGTAATCAGTATGCTTAAAGGAGTGCACCATAACATTATCAGGCATTTGATGTGCTGCGAAATAATGTACACACACGCATAATTGCCTTATGCACATTGTGAACCGGCACATACCTGACATCAAAGCGAAATTGCTCTGGTGTCACAAATGAAACTTCCTAGATGTTTTCAACATAAGAAACTATGAGATTTTCGTGAGATTTTTAAATTTCCCAAATATAAAGGAAAGACCGATACAGAGGGGTGTTTTTGAGTTTAATTTTTTTTCATTCCATTCAAATTTTATGACCAATTATCTTTTGGAATTTTTGTTGAAAATGAGAAAAAGGTGATTTCCTAAATTTTCGATTCTATAACTTTTGAACAAAGAGAAAATTGAACAAATGTGATATCCCACGCTCTGGAAAACTCCTAGCTATAACTATGCCAGATTTAAAGCAAATCCATTGACATTTGATACCCAAAATGCATGTTTGAAGCAACCTTGTTTTGGAGAATTCAATGTAGAAAAAAGCAAGAGTAAAAGTCTCTTACTCTGTATTGAGTGATGGACTAGACATTATGTCTATTGGTTTGCTTATATGGAAAAGGTTGTAAGCTTTAGAATTAATAAAAAAAATCTCAAAATGGCCCTGCAGCATTCACAAATCAACCCCATAAGCCACCCTTATTTCCAGGATATTTCTTATATTCTTTATACTAGGAATAAGTAAAAGAAAGTGACTCACCTGTGACAATGTGGCCACCTGTAATTATCACTAAGAATACCGATAATGCAAGCGTTAAATCCATGGCATTCCAACTTGAGGTATTTCCTGTTTAACCAGTAAATATAGATGGAGTAAAGTACTTAATATGCAGATACTGATTATCAGCTGATCTACCCCCATGAAATACAACTTCTGATATATCTATCCATCTATCTATCTATCTATCTATCTACCTATATATATATATATATATATATATATATATATATATATATATATATATATATATATATATATATATATATATATATATATATATATATATATATATATATATATATATATATATACATATATATACATATATACACATATATACATATGTATATATACATATGTATATATACATATGTATATATACATATATATATACACATATATATACATATATATATATACATATATACATGTATATATATACATGTATATATATATACATATATATATATACATATATATATATATATATATATACATATATATATATACTAGTATATATATATACACATATATATATATACACATATATATATACACATATATATATATATACACATATATATATATATACACATATATATATATACACATATATATATATACACATATATATATATATATATATATATACATATATATATATATATATATATATATATATATATATATATATATATATATATATATATATATATATATATATATATATATATATATATATATATAAATATATATATATATATATATATATATATATATATATATATATATATATATATATATATATATATATATATATATATATATATATATACCGGTATATAAATGCAAGTGAAACTAAACTTCTTCCTGTTAATAACCTTATAAAAGAAAGAAATAGAATAAAATAGAAATAGAATAAAACGAAAACAAACTGTTTGGGTTTATGTTTTGCTATTACTAAGAGAAGTTGAGCTCTTTATATATACTGCTTGATGTCCTATGGTGTCTTGTACAAGGAAGTTTAAAAAAGTCTTATGCAAAAAAATTCTCAAGCATGCAACCCAGTTGTGGCCTGTAACATAAATGTTGGCCATGCTCACATAGACGTCTCCAAAGTTTGTGTAGGGTATAAAATAAAGTATATATATATATATATATATATATATATATATATATATATATATATATATATATATATATATATATATATATATATATATATATATATTTATATATATACTGTGTGTGTGTGTGTATGCATATATGCAAGTTAAACTAAACTTTGTCTGTTAATAACATTTGAATATAATAGAAAGAAATAGGATAGAATAGAAAGAAAGTAGAAAGAATACAAACCTTATGGATTTACGTTTTGCTATTACTAAACGAAGTTGAGCCCTATATATATACTGCTTAATGTCCTATGTTATCCTTTGCAAGATTTTTTTAAAAAGTCAGATGCAAGCAATTCCTCAAGCATGCAACCCAGTTTTGGCCTGCAACATAAACGTTGGACATGCTCACATACTGTCCTATGATGTCCTCGATCTGCAAGGAAGTTTTAACCCTTCCAATGCTGAGACTACTTTCGTCCAAAGCACAATGACGCAACAATTTCTTGAAACCATCTAAACCCTGTCATGTTGGTATTAATTGGAAAACTCTCGCTGAGTTCTCTCAAATGAGTACCCATATGCCAGGGTTTCAATCAGTTTTCAGTTTTTGCATCATTTTGTATTTGCAAAATTATTGACTAGCAGCGTAAGGGGTAAAAAGTCAGATGTTAGAAATTCTTCAAGCATACGACCCACTTGTGGCCTGGAACATAAACGTTGGGCATGGCCACAAAGACAACTCCAAAGTTCATGTGTAGAGTATAAAATAAAGTATATATATATATATATATATATATAAAGTAAATCTAAACTTTTTCCGATTAATAACATTTGATTACTAGTACAATGGAAAGAATTATAATAGAAATATGATAGAAATATGATAGAAAGAAAACAAACCTTTTGGGTTTAAGTTTTGCTATTACTAAGAGAAATTGAGCCCTATATATATATATAGTGCTTGATGTCCTATGATGTCCTCTACAAGGATGTTTTAAAAAGTCAGATGCAAGAAATCCCTCAAGCATGCAACCAACTTGTGGCCTGTAACATAAATTTTGGGCATGCTCACAAAGACAACTCCAAAGCTAATGTCTGTAGGGTATAAAATAACGTATGGTACTACCATTCACTGGCTAAGAACCTTTCCAACCTGAGACATGCCAGGTATGTGGTAGGAAAATATCCTGCAATAAGGCATGTTTCCTCAAAAAAATTGCAAACATCCTGTGAAAAACATGTTTTATCCCTCATATGATCACAAAATAACTATTTTATTGCAATATATCTTACTTATCATAATACACAAATGATACGATTGATATATCAGGCATCATCAAAACTATACCTGATATTTTTTTCAGAAATATAACTTTCAACTTGAAGTTTGTAAATCATGTTAATATGTCAAGAGGTATTTTGATTACCCTCGTTGTTTATCATTGACTGTTTGATTAACAGTTTAGGGGGGGGGGGGGGTATGGCATACCAAAATGATGTTAAATCAATTAAAAAAATATCTTGCAACTTACAAAATTTGGTTAAATATATGATATTTTGAAAGTTTCATGATGCCTCGTCCCAAGACACAAAATCACTCACTCGTGCAAGATTCCTCCTCTTTCCATCCACTCGTGATGGAACCTCTAAATCTCCCATCGTTCATTGCCTGAACCACTTTCAATCGGTGGTTAAACATTTTTAACCAGTCCACGTGACTTGGTCAGGGGAGAACAAGCTCGCCAAAATGACTTTGGTAGGAACCAGCTCACGTGACTAGTTCGAACCGGCCTCGCCAAAACGAGCACCTGGTGATCTTTCAGTCTGATGGCCTTTTCTGAAGTGCGCATCGGAAGGTAGGCAGTGAAACCACACAGGATTGTTCGCCCCTCTCAGATTGGGCGGTAAAGCGCATTTGCAACCTGAATAAAAACATCTCTCCGTCACTCTCTGAGGGCTGTTGTTGAATTTGCAACTTAATAATACACAGAGCTTCTCTCTCTCCCTCTCTATTTCAGAATCAAGTTAACTTGTACTCAGTACTGAAGCTCATTCATTCTCTCATTTGATTTCGCGAGAGAATAAACCTTGCAAAAAAATAAATTCAACTTGCAGCACTACAAAGATAATCTACGATGAATATGAACAACTAAAAACGAAAGAGAAGAAAAGAAGATACAAGAATGTAGAAGCTAAAGTGGCTAAGGTTAATGAGACAAATGAAATAGAAGAAATGAAGTTACATATATGTAGAAACTAAAGTGACTGTAGTTAGGGCGTATTTGGCTTTGGGCGTACTGAGATTTGGGGCGTAATGGGCTTTATTCAGGGAGTTGACCAATGAGACAAATGCGATCGCTGATCAAATCTATTTCCAACCCTAGAAACAATGGTATTACCTTTAACTTGTATGATATTGACCAGTACAATATTACTTCTGTCATAGATGTTCTGTCTTTTTATTCTGAGGGCTCCATTTTTTTGCATTGTCAGATCAGCTTGTGATAGAGGTTTCAAACATGCTGTATGTAGGTCAAATACAACTGTCACTTATGATTTTTTTCTATTCTCAAATTCTATGGTGGGCTGATAATTCCAGATACGGTACTCATCTATTTTAACCGCACAGACCCCAAGTAAGTGCACCCCCACATTTTTTTAATCGTTTGGAGGGCAGGTTTTATTTTCTGGCCTTCTAAAAAATTCAATAAAGCAAATTCAACGTTCTCAAACACTGCTAATAAATTATCTATAGTACTGTTAAACATCTACACCTTTCGATCAACGTTCCCAAACTTGATTTTCTCCTTCTCCAGAAGGTGGCGCAGGAGCGTTGTGCGAAGAAGGGCAAGCGAGGGCGTAAGCCTTCTGGTATCGACGCAAGGCCAAGCTATGATACATGATACAATTTACCTCAGTACGACTGAAAAGACAATAAACTAAATTCAACATTCTCAAAAACTGCTAATGAATTATCTACAGAGTAGATTCTAAGCAATTTGGGACACTTTTTGATAATTACGATGTTATGTTTCAGGGTGGCAGAATGAAACTTCCTTAACTTAAAACAGGTAGATGCTCTTCAACAATGGCAAAGGATCACTTTTTGGTAATAGTTTATGGCACTAAAAATATATAGAAAATATATCCCTAGGCTAGAGAATACTTTTTAATTCTCAAAGTGACGATTTTTATTGCATCTACCTGTTTGAAGTCACGGAAATTTCATTATGCATTTAACTTAAACCAGTGGATTTGATTATTCTCATGCGATTTCTGCTTTATCTTTCAGTGAAGGATTGAAGGAGAGTTTAAAGACACATCGGCACACAAAGGCCATTTAGTGCCATAAACTACTACCAAAAAGTGATCCTTTGTCATTGTTGAAGAATAATCCCAAATCATGGCAATTCTAGCTTTAATAAGAAAAAGAGTAAGCGCGGAAATTCAAAAAAAAAATAAACACTAATTGTAATACGAACCTATACTTTGTTTTATCACAATCATAAGTAATCATACATACATGATGGTAAGGAACATATATATAAAAAAAACAACTTCCATAGAATGCCCATTATTCTGTTTGAATGAACTCTGCTAAGACAGTCTTACGTGCAGGAAGTCAGCAAGGATGGATGATATATCGATTAATGCATACTGAAAGACATATTTTGTTGTACCCTACTACAGGCATGAGTAATCATACATCCATGATGGAAGTGGTAAGGAATATATAAGAACTTCTATAGAATGCCCATTATTCTGTTTGAATGAACTCCTCGAGAAAGGCTTCTTAAGTGCAGGAAGTAAGCAACGATAGATGATGTACATGTATCGATTAATGCATACTGAAAGGCACATCATAACGGTTGAAGACACAAGTAGATAAAGAAAAATCAATTTTCCAGGCACAGCTTTTTCTGACTCTAAGGACTTCTTCTGAACCTTAAGAGCATAACATGTTCCCTCCAGCCGGGGTTCTATTTGATTGAAGCAACTTACCTAGCTGTTTGCATTGATGTTGATCATACTAACGCCATAGCATGCCTTAACCATTATGCTGCTCGTGGCTAATTTGGCCAATACAAAATGATGCAAAAACCTGAAAAATGACTGAAACCCTAGCACATGGGTACTTATCTGGCAGTACTCAGTGAGAGCTTTCCATTGGATACCTAAATGACAGGGTTAAGATGGTTTTCAAAAATCTTTGCATTCTTGTGTATTGGACAAAAGTAGCCTCAGCATTGAAAGGGTTAAGTTTGATCGCTATCAGAATCATGTTGGTTTAGCATGCTCTTTCCCGTACATAGAACCCTGCAAGGGGCACACCTTATGGTGTGCAATAGGAGCTCCCAGTGGCATCTCTCAGGGAGCCCTAGGCACCATGCTTGCCTTATAAAAGAATGGAAATGTGTGGATATGTATATGAATACCCTTGGTCCTCTTTGGACCTGAAAGCTCTGCTCTAACTCTCCCTCTTTTTATTCTTTCACTAATAGAATAATCATGCTTTGTCATTGTTCTTCAACAATGACAAAGGACCACTTTATGTAAAATGTTATGGCGCTTAATGACCTGTGTGTGTTGATGTGCCTTTAAACACCCTTTCATTCATTCATACTCATACAAGGGTACATTCATTCATACGTAAATATATAGACACATATTGCATGCAATTGAGTCTCGAAACAAAATCATGACATGATGACAACTTACTTCAAGCCAAATAATGACTTTATTTTTCCGATAACATTCACTGCACAAAATAGATCTAAGTAACAGACATTTTCAGAAAGCCACATATTGCATCTACTGTCAACATACGGCACAAAGCCATCTATCAATACTGAATAATGGCTAATTTTTCTGTGAGTTTTATTTTCCCGTTTTTTCCCCGAATGCTTTCAAACGGGCATAAACAACACAAGAAAAAGCAGGAGAAATCCTTGTCCTTACCCATCAATATTTAGTCTTAGGTGTACTGAAATTAAAACCTACACAAAATGGGAAGATTAGAAACGGAAACCCACAAAAATGAAAAATTTGGGAAAATTATTACACAGAAAAATCAGCCATTCTACAGTAACTGCTATTTTGCTATACAGAACACATTTTCGTTGACACTATTTATGTGCTGATAAATAAATACCTTAGTTAAACTAACAATTGTCTAAATGTAAAATCATTTTGTAAATCAGCACATAGTTCACTGATTACTCACTTTGAAGTCAGTTAATGTGAGTGCAAATAAGATAAGTTGCATGTCAGAATAACTAACGAAATAAAATTGTTTAAAGTCCCATTAAAGACAAGTATGATGATTCATGGTAAAAATGATAACATGAGCATCATCAATTGGAGAATGAGATAAAAGACTATCAAACATAAGTATGATATGCATATTCAATTAAGCTGAATTTGTCACTGATAATCACTATAAATTGCTCGTTGATAAGTATTAATATGAAGAAAACCCTTAATATCAAATATTTACTAAAAGAGGCATTAAGAAAACATAACTTACATGTAAACGGGCATGATGAATTTGGAACTTTGGTTATAATATTGCCATTAAGTTGCGACTAGTAAATTGTAAGTAGTTAAGGAAACCAGAGTCTCTTTTGAAAACCAAAACCTAGCCCTATGTACGGGGCAACTTGCTTCCATGCCAAGACTGAGGTTTTAGTCAGCAAGCAGTCAGTGCAACATGTTCATCATGGCAGGCCCAGCATCATGAACTGAACTTTATTACCATATACATGTAATGTCAACTAATAAATAACAGATATTATATGTACACTTTGAGAAATTAGCCTTATCTAGAGTCTACACCAACTATATTTAGCAGAAATGAATAATTAAAATAGCCATTAAAATAAAAACCCTCGATTCTCAACTGATTCTACTGATTTACCATGGTTAACCAACCCTTGAAAGTATCATTTTACACATGGTATTACCTGAAGAGATCATTTAAAGAGGCGTGGATTTGTAAGGAATTGGCATTGTTGATGGCCCATGAGAATAGGCATCACTGTCATCAAGGGTGATGGTCACTCTGGGTACGGCCCATATATTTGTGAGCTTATCTACACCAGCACCACCGAATTTTTCAACGTTGCCAATAACACTTCTGTAAAATAATCTTTCCTTTATCAAAATGTAAACAGTTACAAATATTGATAAGTTGTTCCTTTTCCTTTTCCTGACCATTGGCAAACAGGAAGTGTGACATAGATTTGAATGTTAAAATGGCTTACTAACTGAGCTACTTAACTGCCACTACAACAGGTTTATCACAAGTATGTTCAAAGTAATTCAAACAAGATCAGGTAGTATCCCTTTGTCCACTTTTGTTTTCATTGCAGTCTCCTTGCCTTACTCATAAAACAAGTCATGTGTTATCAAAATTCACCAGCCAACAGCACTCCATTGTGCATCCATGCATATATGTTTTGAGCATTTCTATTGACGTGTTGCTACTTGGCTGTGTTAATTATATATGGCTTTTTCAGAATTGTTATAGACACTTGAAACGTCTGTGCAAATGAGGATTATACATCAAGCAAGCAAGCATGGCCACTGGCAATGTGTGCTCATACGAAAGCTCTCACCAAAACAGTTCACCTGTTTATCAAAATGTTAAACTTGAAGCAGTCTCAACTCCTTTTCACATCTGGGTTACGAGATAATGATTCTTTTTTGGTTGTATGTCTTCAGTAAAGATGCTTGAAAATTGAGATTTTCTTGCTAGACTTTTGTTTCATAACAAATCAGTTTTCCAAGAGTGTGGTATCCTTTCTCATTTACACCGCCTGTGTCTCCAAAGAACATCTTTGTGACTGGCAATGTTTCCTTGTCTGTTAGGTAGCCTTCATCAAATCGCCATTTCTTGTCATTCCGATCACAATTACATTTGCCATTTGGTTTGTCACATGACTGTGTCATGCCACAGGCACACATCCCACTTCCAGGGACGGCTCCTCCCCAGTATGTCATTATTTTTCCACTGCGAGATTCCCATGCTGCATAGGGGTGCGTTGCATTTACACGCCAAAAGACTGATTTAAAACAGTCATACCGAATGAACTGCTCACAATGATCAGATAACATAATTAGGGCAAGTATTTGCCTTTTAGCTATACTGTAGCGGACATCCCGTGCATACAATAGTTTTCCCTCATAACCATCCACCAGGGTCTTTGCTTCTGAATTGTGACTGACCATTGTTTCTGCTTGACCATTCCTGCCAGTCATATTACAGCTAACAAGTACTGCTGCCTCACCAAGTCCAAATCCATCAGGATCAACCATGTAATCTCCATCTGTGTTGATGCCCATATTCTTAAGCTCTTGACAAGATTTTGCACCTGAAATAAAATTTGTAATTTTGGTGATAATTATACATGTATATGACTTTGTACGGAAGCCTATTAGGACCACTGAAAAAATATTTTTTTATTTTTATTTTTTTCCTTAGAAATCCGAAAATCTAAAACAAAAAAAAAAAAAAAAAAAAAATTGTCTCAAGATCCTCGTTCGGAAATATATATATTTTTAAATATTTTGTTTTTGTTCTGCAATGTCACTAAAAATAGATAGCCAATCACTGCCTCGCTCGTGTAGCCTCGTCAATCACACTACACGCGTGTGAGGCAGCGCCGGCAGTGGCATTCTTGTCTGAACAATGGATAAATACACGTTTTATCTACATAATTAAGCCTGTGTTATTTTTCATTTATTTTTCACTCATCTGTATCTGTATCTGTATAGCTGATAATGCTCCTTAAGGAGAACTGTCACAGCTTGAACAGGCATACAAACACACACACACGCACATACATTGCCGGGACTGTCTGCTAGCATCAGATTGTTCTGGTTAGGAGGTAGGTGACATGTCAATCTGCGTGCAACGCGCTGGGCGTGTGTGTGCTAGACCAGGAGACTTGCACCCCCCCCCCCCCCCCCCCCCCCCCTCAGGCTGTCCGTACCGTTCGCCGTGTATAGGCGAGGCCCGTCAGAGCAACAAGCATAGGGCCGTAACGTTACGGCACGGAGGGTCTGTGTGTGTACGTGTGTGTTTGCATGTCTGTTCTTAATAAGTCAAAAAAAAATATTCTAAGACCGCTTACAAGGACCACAATTTTTTTTTAAATTCAATTTTTTTTTGCTTAGAAATCAGAAAATCTCTTTTAAAAAAAAAATTTTAAATTTAATTTTTTTTGCTAAGAAATCAGAAAATCTTTAAAAAAAAATATTTTTTTTAATTTTATTTTTTTTGCTTAGAAATCAGAAAATCTTTAAAAAAAAAATATATATATATATATATATATCTCAAGATACTCGTTCACAAAAATATTTAAAAAAAATATATATTCATTTGAGAAGAGTTACTTAAAATAGTAAGCCAATCACTGCCTCGCTTGTGTAGGCTTGAAGGAGTGCCCGGCCGTTGCACACCAATTAAATCGCTCGTTTTATTTGGAGCTCAGTTTAGATCGTACAGAACGCTTATATATACCAGAATTGTTCATACAATTCTGGTATGTACCACGATTGTCCAGTTGGGTATGTACCAGAATTGTTCCTACAATTCTTGTACGTAAGAATTTTAGGAACAATTCTGGTATTAAATGAATTGCTTTCGAATTTCGTTTGACACACGGCTTCCGAGTCGGCAGTGTTACCTGCTTACGCACGGAGATGAATGTCGCCAGAAGGCAGTATCGGCGCAGCTTGAAGGAACTTACATGCTTAGATCATCGAGATGACCTAAGTTCCTCAAGCTGCGGCGATACTCCCTTCGGGCGACATTCATCTCCGTGTGTAAATCCGTAAAGAGGTCACACTGCCGAAATTCGAAAACAATTCATTTAATACCAGAATTGTTCCTAAAGTACAATTCTTACTTACACGAATTGTAGGAACAATTCTGGTACATACCCAACTGGACAATCGTGGTACGTACCAGAATATTGAAGGAACAATTCTGGTATCTACAATTCTGGTATATATAAGCGTTCTGTATGGGCCAGTTTTGACGACCTAAACTGAGCTCCAAATAAAACGAGCGATTTGATTGGTGCAAAGGCCGGGCACTCCTTCAAGCCTACACAAGCGAGGCAGTGATTGGCTTACTATTTTTAGTAACTCTTCTCAAATAATTTTTTATTTTTTAAAAATATTTTTGTGAACGAGGATCTTGAGATATATATATATATATATATATATATATATATATATATATATATATATATATATTTTTTTTTAAAGATTTTCTGATTTCTAAGCAAAAAAATATAAATTAAAAAAAAAATTTTTTTTAAAGATTTTCTGATTTCTTAGCAAAAAAAATAAAATTAAAAAAATTTTTTTTTTAAAGATTTTCTGATTTCTTAGCAAAAAAAATAAAATTAAAAAAAATTTTTTTTTTTAAAGATTTTCTGATTTCTAAGCAAAAAAAAAATAAAATTTAAAAAAAGATTGTGGTCCTTGTAAGCGGTCTTAGAATATATTTTTTTGACTTATTAAGAACAGACATGCAAACACACACGTACACACACAGACCCTCCGTGCCGTAACGTTACGGCCCTATGCTTGTTGCCCTGACGGGCCTCGCCTATACACGGCAAACGGTACGGACAGCCTGAGGGGGGGGGGGGGGGGGGGGGGGGGGGGGGGCAAGTCTCCTGGTCTAGCACACACACGCCCAGCGCGTTGCACGCAGATTGACATGTCACCTACCTCCTAACCAGAACAATCTGATGCTCGCAGACAGTCCCGGCAATGTATGTGCGTGTGTGTGTGTTTGTATGCCTGTTCAAGCTGTGACAGTTCTCCTTAAGGAGCATTATCAGCTATACAGATACAGATACAGATGAGTGAAAAATGAATGAAAAATAACACAGGCTAAATTATGTAGATAAAACGTGTATTTATCCGTTGTTCAGACAAGAATGCCACTGCCGGCGCTGCCTCACGCGCGTGTAGTGTGATTGACGAGGCTACACGAGCGAGGCAGTGATTGGCTATCTATTTTTAGTAACATTGCAGAACAAAAAAAAAATATTTAAAAATATATATATTTCCGAACGAGGATCTTGAGACAATTTTTTTTTTTTTATTATTATTTTTAGATTTTCGGATTTCTAAGGAAAAAATAAAAATAAAAAAATATTTTTTCAGTGGTCCTCATAGGCTTCCGTAACTTTGATATCAGAATCCTATTAATTAACTTTTTTCTCATATAATCTCATTGATATTAGGTTCTGGAGGCCAAAATGATCTGTCAATTGCGAGTATTTAAAGCAAAAGCGTATATATATAGTATTTCACTTTCATTTTAATATAAAAAGGCCATTTGGGTGAATCATACAAGTATTTGATATGCAAGTGCATAAAAAACAAATGATAATTCTGTCACTAGGAAAATATTGATTGCTATTTCATGATTAGTATTTTCACAATATTACAATGGTTTTAGAGCAAAAAATTATAAAAATAGCATATGTAGAGATTCGAACATTTGAGAAAAATCAGAATTGCACAATTTATGTAAACAGTAATTCATTTAAGTCTATTTTTTCTTATATTAAAAAATTTAGACCTTTTGAGCAAATTAAACACTGTAACTGACTTACTTTTGCGGATTCCGCTGGTGTAGCCTTCGCCTACATTCAGAATCCCAGAGATCCTCTTCAGTAGGTCACATTGAAATGAATTAGTATTGTAGTTATAACCAATACATGCACCATCCTCCAAACATTTCAGCATGCAAAAAGTGTATGACTCTATAATATATGAGGCCCACGGACTGGCGTCAAACTGGGTGTTGTTTTCGAATGAGAAAAGTCCACTATTTCCAAGTGCTGCTGAAGCAACATGCAGTGATAGTAGTATATATGCAGCAAATTGTTTCATTGTTCTGTTCTGTTGGTGTGATGACGTTCATCTAAATATTGACTGTTGTGTAAGATTTGGATATCGAGATGATTATTTGTAGATTGTTGACAAGTATTCCAGAAAGACATCCATAAATGAAATCAGTTTTTGTCCTTGTGCACATTGAATGTTGACATAATGTAACTATGTTAAGTTCTCCTTCAAATGCTTGTGATACCAATGCCTTTATCATTTCCTTTTACTTATCCAAAGCTCTTGCATGCCTCTTTAGTTTCTTTAGTGAATATGATTGTATTGGTTTCATTGTTTGATTCTCAATGGCTGGTCAGTAAAACAATCTGCTTATGTCCTTTACTCCTAGTATTTCGTTTACACTTGCCTTTCTCATGCATTTGAATTCAAGTATGTGTCATTAGATACATTTTGTCGTTGAAGCTTTTCAGAGCATAACCTTTAAGATGATCCAGTTTTGCTGTAACTTCATTGCCTTTTGTTTGCTTATATCACTGTACTTTACACTGTATCGTGCTTGAGTCTTGAGAATTTGCTATTGCTATTGCTATTACTATTGAGTAATGTACGATAGTGATATCGCTATGGATTACCTCACTGTTTTGCACATACATAAACTTGCCTTCCTCTGTTGCTATGCAGTTTGAATATGGGAAGGTCTAACCAAAAGGAGGGGGTTAAGGTAGTCAAGCACTAGAAGATCAGAGTATTCCAAATGTGTATACATCCTATTATGAGGTAGTTAACCTAAAAACTACCTAGTTTAAATGCATGGGGAGTCCATACTATTGTACTTGATTAACTCATCACTTTTTGACTGCACTTATTATGTAAATCTTGTTTCCAATGGCAAATTTGCTTGAGGTCGAGAACCTCAATGTATGTCTAGTGGGCCTGCTTTTGGAAAACTAATTGGATAATAGGCCTTGACTGAGTTAACATTATTATTATTCGCTTAATTCAAAGTTTGATATTCTAGGTCATCAATGTAATTCAGTGGTAATTAACAGTATTGAAACTAATTATTCCAATGATAACGTCCTCCTTACATGAATCAATCTTAAAATGTATTCTACTCTTCTATCATACTGACACGTTGTGTCAAAATGCTACATACAACAGTACAATATAAAAAAACTTGTGTTTAAGTCTATAGACATCCTTTTCAGAGGGAACAATAATTATTTTCATTTCAAACTTCTGCAACAATAATGTTTATTTCATACTTCTTGAGCCGATCTTTGATATGTATACTCTCTAGTATCATGTAAAATAGTAAAGTCCTTATCAATGCATCATAATACAATACTCTATGTGTGTGTTTTGAAAATCGGACTAAATCTTGTAAAGTATGCTATATATCTCACAATGTTTGGATATTACAAGGTTTTTACAAGGTACTGTGGATTCCGCTAGGTATGTATGGAGTAGTTGATATTATGTTTTACGGTGACAAGTGAATAATCTTCTTTGAATGAAAATACCCCTCTATGCTGCATCAATACCTTGACTAGATAGTCTTAGGTTCGGGAAGTCAGCGACAATGAGTGTACTGTATTGATTTCCATGAACTAGGAGGCATATCATCCTTGGCGACCATGTAAGCACATAACAAACCAATTGATCTTCCAGCACAGCCCAATATGTGAAAGCAAAAACTGCAAAATCTCAAGAGCATTTAATGTATGCTGGTTCTCTCCAGGAAAGGTTCTTAATTAAGAATCTCTTTCTCTGGGTGCATTTACAGCGATCATACACCGGCTATAACGTTTAACCTTGGCTAATATTTATTCAGATCATCATCATCATAAGACTAGCCCCGGTAATAATTATCAAAGTTACCTTCTTTCTGACCTCTGTTCTCAACAGTGAGGGTACCTACAGTTGTCCAACTACAAATATCAATTTATTTGCTTCCTAAATAAGTTACACTAGTATTTAGAACTAGAAAAGTGAAATCCTTTATAAGTCAATGTAATGCTGTTCAAAAAGAGCAAAATACTGGCATAAACTGTACATTTGGATTAGGTGATCCCTCTTTTTAGCAGTGCTAGTATCTACAGTTGTCCAACTACAAATATCATGTTCTTTTTACCTGAATAAGTCATATTTAGAACTAGAATATTGATGGACTGTTTATTGTGATTTAATGCTGTTCAAATACTAGTATTAGCAAAATTCAGGCGAAAATTTGTATATTTCAGCTAAATGACCTACTTTTTGACCCCTGTTCTCAGCAATAAAGATACCTTTGGATGTTCAAATACAAACATATAGCTATTTGCTATTTAAATTGAGCTTTTGTAACTTTATGGGTCTGCGGGTCTCTTAGATATCAACAGCTGGATAAACCAGAACCGGAGAAATCCCAATATGTCCATTCTATGTATCATGGTGGGGGGGGGGGGGGGGCAAAGATTGGTCAATATCTCATATTGACCAACGGTGCCAGCATGCCACCTGGCGGATTCTTAAAGTGGGTACCCTTCCCTACCAAAATCAATTGAAAAAAAATATATACTAGTATATGAAAAAAGAGTTCAGCCCCAAATCCAGCTTTCTGTACCCGACTATGTACATGTAAATGGAACGTATGGAATACTAGTAGTTGCTATTAGGGTTCGTTTGAATAGTAACAAGTACAGTATATAAGCTACTATGTAAGAAATGGCGCTGCATGCTGCCTGGGTTGATTTCTTGGCGCAGATAGTTTTAAGTTCAGGAAGTCAGCAACAATGAGTCCTGTATTGATTTCCATGTACTGGAAAGCATATCATCCTTGACGACTATGTGAGCACATAACACAACAATTGATCTTCCAGCACAGCCCAACACTGATTTGAACGCGTAAAATCTAAATCTCAAGAGCATTTGACGCTTATGCTGCTGGTGGCTAATTTTGCCAATACTAAATAGCGCAGAACACCTGAAAAATGACTGAAATCTTATCAAATGGGTACTCATATGAGAGTACTCAGCGAGAGCTTTCCCATGAATACCAGATGACAGGGTTTAGATGATTTTCAAAAAATGTTTGCAACCCTGTGTTTCGGACGAAAGTAGGCTTAGCATTAGAAGGGTTAATGCATGCGTTTAATCAAGAGTGGCACAATCTCTGGTGAATCCTGGATCATAGGATTGCATCACTCAGTCGCAAGTGCAATTGGTAATGTGAGAGAAAGCCGATGCACCTTAGAGATTAAGCGATGCACATGAATCAGTGTAAAACGGTGTGGATCAGCGCCTGGCCTTGAGATCAGTCTGCCACTCTTCATGTTCTTTAGATAACTTAAATATGGCGTGAACAATATATAGCGCATTTACGGTACTGCCCTGTATAGTGTGATATAAGAATAGCTGCGAACGGGAATAGTAGCAGCAAGTTAAATTAAGAATTTAATAAAGACTGGGATTTTACAATAGCGCATATGGACAGAGCGCTATTAATTATCGCTATCTTATTGTTCCCGCTATACTTAAGTGATTTACGGGATTTGTTCTTCAATGGTAACTTGAAAATTTAAAAAAAACATGTATGAGGTTCAACTCCAGGCAACTTTCATCAGTGTGGCAGATGCTAAGATTTTTGTTTTCGATAGTCGAGTTATCTGTTTTTGTTATTTCATGTTATAGTTGTTATATCATATTGGCATATTTTTTTCAATATTATTGTTGAATGGTATTTGGGTCCATGTTTTTATTTTGACCTTTTCAAGCTGTTCTATTGACGTGTCATGATTATTGAATAATACTAGTATTTGTTTCTCCCAATAGGTGGCGACAGCTGGTGAGGCTTGCTAGCGTTTACAGACAGCATGTTGAACACTTTTATTTGCTGTAGCCATGGTATACATTACTGAGATAGTGTCCATTTTGACGATTTTCAAAACGTTGTTTTAGGAAAAGATGTCAAATGTTTTAATAAAGGGCTGCAATAAATGAAAGAATATGGCAGAAAAATCGAAATTCCGAATTTTTACAAATCGGATGGTCGTGTGTTTGATTCTTTGTTGGAGTTAGCAGGCTTGCATGGCTGTTGTATAATTCAGACAGCACGACGTGTGTCACATCTTTTTCCACATTATACAGCCATCTCATTTGTTGGGAAACGGATTCTAGGTAGCTCCAGAAGGCTAACAATTAAGAGTTTTCCGCCGTATGAAAATCAATGTGTGGAGGAAACTTGACTAACTTGGGGACCGAATAACCACAAGTCACTGGCAACTTTCTCACCTGCCTTAAGTCGGATTCGATCGAGGAAATCTATATTCCATGACGTTAGAAACAGGGGCCTGTATAAAACCCTTTTACGTTTCTGCTAGAAAGCTATATTCCATGACGCTAGAAACAGGGGCCTATATACAACTCATATACGTCCTGCTAGAAAGCTATATTCCATGTCGCTAGAAACAGGGGCCTATATAAAACTCATATACGTCTCTGCTAGAAAGCGATATTTTATGACGCCGGGCGATGATATACTTCTTAATTTCTTAATTAATTATGTATCACCCACGACTCAAGCATAAGGAAGTTCCCAAGGAAATAACATGCAAAACGCTTTATTCCGTGTCTGCCTGCGGTTTGGTATTTGATTGACTAAACTATTGAGAAGCATATTACTTACTGTGCGGCGTCATGGAATATCGCTTTCTAGCGTCATGGAAATTTCACTTCCTAGCGTCATAGAAATTTCACTTTCTAGCGTCATGGAATATCGCTTTCTAGCGTCATGGAATATCACTTTCTAGCGTCATGGAATATCACTTCCTAGCGTCATGTAATACCACTTCCAAGCGTCATGGAATATCACTTCCTAGCGTCATGTAATATCACTTCCTAGCGTCATGTATTACCACTTCCAAGCGTCATAGAATATCGCTTTCTAGCGTCATGGAATATCACTTTCTAGCGTCATGGAGTATAGTTTTCTTACGTCATGGAATATCGCCAAATGATGCAAAAGAAACTGAAATACGACTGAAACCCTGGAACATGGTAACTCATCTGAGAATACTCAGCGAGAGCTATGGAATGTTTGCCAACATGACAGGGTTTAGATTGTTTCCGACAATCTTTGTGTCCTTGTGCTTTGGACGAAAGTAGCCTTGGCATCATTTGTAGGGTTAAATGTCTTTATTCATAGACGACGCACATATAGCTTTAAGGTGCAACCAAATGGCGCACGTTGAAAATAACGCGGGATTTCTCGAAGCTCTTTTTGAAAATGCAACCCAGAAGATTGTGCAACCGGTAGATTTTGTTTTGAATATAACTTATTGTAACTCTTCAATCGGTCTGTACCAAGCGAACTTAACGCCTCCTGTGAGCTATGAGGGTATTTGTGGGGTTGTGGGTATGAGCAACAAAAAAGGGTGCTTGACTAGGGGCTACCAGACAGCAGAAAAGGCCCACGCTAAGACAATGTTCATACTATTTATGGTAATCATGTGCGGTGTAACGGTTATAATCGGCCTCATAACGAATACCCTATCTTTTCTTGTTCTCTCAAAACAGCGACAGACAACTATAATATTCCTGCTTAAAGCTCTGACAATATCAGATATTTTTGTTTTGATAACGTACATATTTTCGCAGGTATATTATGGAGCGTATTTAGCATTTGATTTGATAACTAAAGATGGCGGTCTTTTGGACTATCTTTTCCCTTACGTGGCACCAATCAAAAAGATGGCGGAAACTGCCTCGGTTTGGTTCGCAGTTCTGCTAGCGGTGGAACGATACATCGTGGTGCGGTATCCTCTGAAAGCTAGAGTTTATCTTACGATGAAAAGAACTAGAATGGCATGTTTGGCGGTTGCTATTTACTCAGTTTGCTTTAACGTGATCCATTTCTGGGATTATCACACAATTTATAAATTTGATAACTGCACGCAAAAGTCTTGGCCGTATTTCACCCAAATAGGAACACCATTACGAAATAATCCACTCTACCAAATTATTTTCCGAGCAATCATAATACCGATATTTCGCCTTATACTACCTTGCACCATTCTTCTTATCATCAATATTCGTCTGGTTTGTATACTGAGGACCGCAGCCAAAGTTCGTCTGCGAATGCTTAGTCAAGATAGGCGCAACTCTGGTGCGTGCGGCATGGTCCCACAAAAAAATACCGCGAAAATAATGAACTCCGACGAGACTTCGAGACTTGCGATTCCTCGTAACGACACTTCAAATACGACAGAATTTCTTGACTGCAATACTGGTCTCGCGCACGCGCCTTTCAAAACTGCGAACTTTGCGAATCATGGCAACGGTTCAAAGAGTGATGCAACCACTTCTAATGTCAAAACTGCAAGTGACGTTAAACCGCAAAACAATTCAAAAGCGGTTTCAAATCATCCTACAGAAAATGGCAGTATTGCAAAAGCTGGTTCAATCGATGCTACCATTGAAGCGATTTCTTCGGACGAAACTGAAAGCCAACGCGATTCAACTACCCACACGGCAAAACCTCGATACGAAATATTCAGCGTCGCAAAATTTTACGACGAAATCCGTCGGGCAGCAGCATCAAACAGCTCAGGGGTAGACGAAAAAGATGAATTGCGAAGTAAGGTATCGACTGTCGCAAAACATTGTTATCATCGTAATGCATCTGCAAGTGTCGCAGAAGATCGTAATGCAGTTTCGAGTGTCGCAAAAGATCGCAATGCAGTTACGAACGTCGTAAAAGATCGTAATGCAGCTGCGAGTGTCGTAAAAGATCGCAATGCAATTGTGAGTATCGTAAAAGATCGTAATGCAGCTGCGAGTGTCGTGAAAGAAGGCAGTGCTGAAGTCAGTGTCCCAAAAGATCGCAATGCAGCTGCCAAAGTCGCAAAAGATCGAAATACCGCTGCGAGTGTCGCAAAAGACCGCAATGCAGTTGTGAGTATCGCAAAAGATTGCAATGCAGCTGCCAATGTCGCAAAAGATTGCAATGCAGCTGCCAATGTCGCAAAAAGTTGCAATACAGTTTCGAGTCTGGCAAAATATCGCAATGCAGCTACGAGTGTTGCAAAAGATTGCAACGTAGGTGCGAGTGCCGCAAAATATCGTAGTGCAGCTGCGAGTGTCGCAAAAGATCGCAATGCATCTGTCAGTGTCGCAAAAGATCGTAACTCAGTGAGGAGTAACGCAAAACACAACAGCAGTCTGACCCGCATGGTTATAGGAGTTGTATTTGTACTATTAACTTGCCAGAGTTTGTACGCGTGTCGGTCTATACTAGTGGGCCTTAATTCTATCAACGAAAAAATCATAAACCAAAATAAAATTCTAAAAGAATTCTACGTAGATTCTTATTACCCGGGTTTCTGGCTTGTGGCTATGAATTCCGCGGTGAATTTTTTTGTTTATATTTTAGCAAGTAGGTCATTTCGTAACACGCTTTTGCGCATGTGCGGGTGTTCGTTTGATAGTACCAGAAGTGATCGACCGGTTTTCCTAAACTCACGCACAGAGATGACGCATATCTAAACGAGGGTCAAATTTTGGTCCATTATTAGGTGTTGGCGGCTTTCCCCGGGTACTCAGGTTTCCTGGCCAGTGGTCCAGCTAACCACTAGCCCCATAAGCCGAGATATTTCTGCGATGAAATAATAATACTTGCCTTTGTAGCCCGCCTGTACGATGGTGCGGGTGTGAAGATTAAAACTATATTTTTCCGCTGTTTTTCTGGAAAACGACAGAAAAAAATTTACAAAATTTTCTGCCGTTCACACCTGCACCATCGTACGCCTAAAAGAAAAGTGACATTTTAAGATCATGGTCAGAGTGATATCAAGAATTGGATCAATTTGAGAACATCATTTGACACATCTGATCAGCTGTCCTAACGTACAGTTCCAAAATGAAAAATCTGTAAAATCTGTCCTTGCTATGTGACTCCGTACTTTAAAGCCAAATGAAGGGACAGGCTAACTGTATTTGTGTCACGGCTATGATGGGCCATTGCATGTTTTTGACGTGTTAAGTAGCTTATATTATGTTTTGGACAAAGACTGCACTAGTTCAATAATATTGAACCTTACTACATGCAACGCTATCTTATTGTGGATGTTCTGTGTTGCACCGTCCATGTGATACCAGAAATGGGAAAATAGGTAGGGTTTATGTCTGAACTAAGGCTGCACATGACAATCTATGTGTAAATATGTTTGAAGGATAAGCTTGATATTACAGTCCAGACCTTGCCATTATACATTCAATACCACGCGCGTGATGTATTTTTTAATGTCTTGTTTGAATGCTTCTTATGAGAACTTCTTAACTTTGAATTATACAGATTTGAAGGATAAGATTGATATTTCAGTCTATATTCTGGTCATTATAAATTAAATAGCACGCGCGGTGTGCTGTCTTTTCGTCGTGGTTTTCGTTGCTTGGATACTTTGACGACTTTTGCCTTGGCAACCTTGCACATTTGAATCCTATATATCTTCTTGAAAAGTAATATAATTTACCACTTCTGTCAACAACAAATCATTTTTCCAATATGTCTGTGTCACTGGCTTAAAGCATGTTCATTTTGTGATTGAAACTTAGACGCAAGTGTCAAGATAATTTAAGAGTAATCGTATATGCACGACATGATTCATAGCTCCGAACTGTATGAATAATTAATTATCTGTTTGTTATTCTCATTGATTTCAATGTCATTTAAATCAGATTCCAATTTCCTGAAGTGCTCCACACCGGTACCGACATACTCTCTATTAACGGACTACAGTGCAGATAGTTAATTCCTGTACCAGTCGACCGGTCGCCTGACAGCAGCGGTAGAAACTAGTAAAGTTGCCCTGGCATGCCCGGTGAGATAATGAGGCACGAATATTCATGGATGATATATGTAGGCAATATCTACCCGTGACGTCACATGCATGTACTCTTTTTTATGCCCAAGCATCCGAGTGGCAATCGGGCATGCGGTCGTGTAAAATGCCCGGTCTGCCTGCACAATAAGGGCATTAATTAAGTGTCGTTACTCTATGATTCTGGCTTATCGATTAGTAACTTAGACGTTAAGCGGGCAAGAGACCTATGACTACTAAATGGCTAATTAGACTCCGAAACGGTTGTATACATCCTCCATTAATAGTTTTGTTCTATTTTGCGTTTATACGGGACCTATGGCACCTAGTAAATCATAAGTACGTTATTTACTGGCTAGGGGAATTTGGTATTTTGATGTGTTTTTTCACTTTTTTTGCCATAATGCGGCTAAGTCGTGACTAGCCAGTTGTAAGTGTTAAAGGAAACCGGAGTTCCTGTCGAAAATCACTGCCTCACCCAAGTCACTGGCAACTTTCTCTCTCCCCGGTCGGGTTTCGAACCTGGGCAGATGTGAGAGACAGCTAGCAGTCAGTGACAAATCATTGGATCACACGGCCATCAGGGTGGGACCTCGCGATCGCTCCAGGGTCTTAGCCAGCAGGGTGTCCGGGTGTCTTTTGGACTCCGCGGTTCATGAATAATACCTGATTTTAGGCAAAAAGACATCCTAGATGTTGGTATGTAAAATACTAATTCCAAGTTGAATTTCGAAGAAGTTTAACTTCAAAATAATAAGAAAGGCATTTCTTGGAAGAATTAAGGATACACTTACTTTTTTTGTTAATGTACATAATCAGTGTAATGATTTTTACTTTTTCAATCAGGGATTTTGGACACCCTCTATGCTTGAGATCCCAATTTGGACACCCTGTTATGAAAAGTCCCTTAGGGCTCTATAGCGTTTTAAGGGTTTATGTGTCAACTTTTCGGTTTGTGTTTCTAGGTTTATGTGTATTCTTACCTATGTTTATATCATGGCATTAGTGCATGTTTGTATCCAGAAGGAGGAGTCAATAAAAGTGCTTCTATTCCTAGGTGTTGGTTTTTCCCATCCGTACCAGAGGAAATGCGCAACATGGTCCTTAATCATTATTCACCCTATATATTTCGTCTACCTACTGTGGAATCAAAAACGTACTGCAGCCTTGACTAGTATAGAGGAAAAACAATAATGGAGAAGGTCTATGCGAAGATTTATTTTTCTTATATGTGTTTCCTAACATCACCTTTGGTTAAAATGTGGATATATATAACTCAACAGCGTATTTGTAGGCCTGCTCTGACGGCCGTGTGGTCTAAGGCGCCGCCACTGACTGCACACTGTCTCTCACCACTGCCTGGGTTCGAATTCCGGCCTGGGAGAAAGGCGCCAGTGACTTGGGGTTAGGCAGTGGTTTTCGCCGGGTACTCCAGTTTCCTCCACTACATACAATTGACAAGTCACTACTTAGCCACATTTGGCACAAATGTGACGAATAACGAAATTTCACATCCATATCCAAATCAACGTATTTGTATACTTCACGCTCCTTTATTCTAATATGTACTTTGTGTTACCAAATATATTGTAGTGTGCTAATTTGTATTTTATGAGTACAGTCTATAAAGTATATTACATTACAATGAGAGGTTTCACTTTAATTCATTTAACAGCTGACTTGGTTCACTTCAGAATATTGCCAATAAGGGCTTTGCGGAACATTGGCTTTATGGTTAAATGTATAGAAAGAAAAGTCAGACTATTTTAAAAGAGAAATAATCAACATAATAAAAAACAATAGTAAAACATCAGTAACCTCCAAAGTGATACTTTACTGAATGATCTAATGGGATCCGTATGCCAAGACAATCATGCACTCTTAGGCAAGCCCCATTCAAGAAATATACAATACCAATGGAGAATCTGAGACCCGTTTTCAAAACAAAGCCCCCCCCCCCCCCCCCTAGTGATTTTAGACGTTTCTGTTGGGGTGCCTTAGAAACTCACTTTTTACGGAGGATCTCGCAAATTTATGTTTTATAATGACCATTTGTAAATATATTGGAAAATAGTACACATATAAGGAGTTCGTTCTTTGATGACATAAAAACAATTAGTATTGTATTGTATTGTATGTTAATTTACCAAATCATTTGATTTGAAAATACAAATACAATTATAAATAAACATAGGAAGATAAACAAAACTTATAACAAATAACTAAACAGAAAACACATATGGTGATAACATCTAGTCATCTGGTCCATCAATAGACGGTTTAAAATCATTACACATATATATTCTTAGGTATCTTTTAAAAAAAAAATCTACTAATAACACTATTTACACTATATGCCCTCTTTAAATAAAGATTATCATTATCATAATTATTATTATCATTATAATTATCATTATTATTATCATTATTATTATTATTATTATTATTATTATTATTATTATTATTATTATTATTATTATTATTATATCGGCCACTTGATATGGATCAGGGAAAAATACCTAAAGTGTCATATACGGGGACACATATGTCTTTTGATATAGGGATATTAAGGCACAGTAGTACTACTATACCAACCAATGCCTACACGTCTTTCAAACCTTTTCTCACATGTTGTCCATGGTGATACTAAATGAGATCAGACCGAGGTTGTTTTGAAAGCGGAAACATATTTATTTTAGCCTAGAAATATCACAAATAAATACATTTTTAAATACAAATTCACTGTATCACTGCCAATATTTAAAAGTTAGTTGTTTTTAGCAACGATTATCAACTTTGTTGTTCAATTTTATTGTGAGAAAATACAATTCGAGTATAGCTCAGAGGCATGTCTCAGATCCTGTTTCTTGTTACTTGACTTTGCTCACAGAGGTCGCCACCTTACAGGAATGGTTTTCAGCGAGCGTCTGCATTCTGAATACGATCCACACCATCCAAACGCTTGCTAGGCATCCCGTGATCCATTGCGCTTACGTCATTTTTACTTCCGTCATGCGCACTAGAATATATATGGCGAAAACAAGAAGTAAAGGGAAGAGATAAACTACATCACAAAAATGTCGCTGTTTAGTCGTAGCACGCCTTTTGATCCCGATGTGGGTGAGTATATGTTATAGATGACACAACAAGTCACATTTGTGGCTCTTTTTATTCTGGATAAGTGTATGTTTAAAGCCACAGCGAAGAAAAATGCAGCAAGTTTAAAGATACATTTTGGTTCTTGCTACACCACTACAGTCTTGACTTGCAAAGATGTGAGTCATCGTCATTCGAGTATTTGTGTTTATTTCGTGCTATTCCTATTCCTAAGGATGCAATGAAATGAAAGCTTTTACCAAATGTTAATTAAATATGTATACGCTACTGATATGGAGCCAAAATGACAGGTTGAAAACACCAGGAGGTGAAAAAGAAATGTTTAAAGTCAATATGTATGAAAACAAACCACAAATCTCAATGTGTTGACACTTGACTTATGACAGTTAGCCTTTTAATAATTTAGTTGATAACTGATGGGCATCGACCAAACTGAACCTTTAAACCAGGCAACAGACCTGTAGCAATGTTCATAACAATTGAAAATCAAATACCATAATGTGTAAACTCTTTCTGTTTTTACGACCTGCATTAAGCTGTCTTGGTCAGTTGAAGGTTTCCTTGTTCACAAAGACAGCATTAAGTCTGACATATTTTGGTGAATATTGCTGTCTGGTATCCAAGACAAATGCAAACAGTTGCAAATACAGAGGGGACTTGAAGGGTTCAAGAAACCCCTTTACAATTCAAACTTTTGATTTTTTCGCTAAGAATATAATTTTTTCTAAACCTGTTTTACTTCAAATCAATGAGGAAGAAATAACAACCCCCTGCTGCATGTCTGACACTTAGACTTCAGGCTAGGGCCCCTAAAAAGGTATATTGATAAAAAACAGTGGTCAAAAACAAGATTTCTACTATTTTGGGCCCATAGCCTCTAAACATCTAGCGTCGTATGCCCCTTGAAAAGGCAAACCCTGCCAAGGCACCCTACTGACCCTAGAACCACCCTGACCAACAGCAATGAGTGAAGTGTCTGCATCAGTGTCTTAGCCAGGATTAAGAAACTGGGTGCCAAAAATTGGCAGTTGTAAAATTTTTGGGCGTCCAAATTTTTAAGGGGGGGATCACAAATACTTATATTTCAACCATAAACATGTATAAATTTATCAAAATAAGCCAAGATATCATTAAACAATATCGTGGGAATTATAAGGAGATGAAAAAATTCCAATTATAAGCTTGAGATTCAGATTTTGAGAAATACCACACAAAAATATTTGGGTGTCCTGAGGGATTCTTTTTAAGGGTTTGGGTGTCCAAAAAGGCACCCAGAGCCCTGCTGGCTAAGACTCTGCATCCACGCTCTGCAGGGTCTTAGCCAGGATTTAGATACTGGGTGCCCAAAGTCAGCAATTGTAAATTTGTTGGGCCTCCCCGGTGTCCTGCTGAGTGATTTTTGAGGGTTTGGATGTCCAAAAGACATCCAGGCGTCTTGCTGGCTAAGACTATGCTCAGCAGGATGCAGATAATCCCAAGTAAGAACTCATTAATTTCCCCTCTGCCAAGGCTATTCACTATTTTATTATACCTCACGTGAAAATACTCTCATCCCATTGGATGAGAGCCATGTGTCAAGACTGCTAGCAACCTGTGTGTCTGTAAGTTCAGTGACAGCGGGCGCTACTCAAGGAGTAGCGCCCGCTGTCAAGGAGACGACGTATTAGCACCCGCTGTCAATGTGCCGTTTCATGATTCCCTATATTGTTGAGGACGTCATGCTTTCAAGATCCCCGCGCGTGGCGAAAGTATTTCAAGGCCTCAGCAGAATGCCGCCGTCAACAATGGAATTATCTTATTGTTGGGAACAACTTGCGCGAGTGTCTCAATTATGGGGGAAAAAGTAAAATCTCAACCAAGTTGAGGTGGTAGGTTGTTCAGGAAGGATAAATTAAATACATGTAGTATATCCTTAACATGGTCAGCACGGTAAACCTGCTGCTCCGAAATTACACTGCCCAAGTGAGTTTTGTAAGTTTCAACTTGTCATGTATTTTGGGTGCCCGGGGGTGAGGGGGGTGTTGTTCGGTATAATAAAACAAATGTGACATCCCTGCGGGGTTGCTAACATGGTAGTCTACCCCTCGTGAGCATTGTCACCCGAGGGCGTAGCCCGAGGGTGACAATGCTCACTCGGGGTAGACAACCATGTTAGCAACCCCGCAGGGATGTCATATTTGTATAATAGCGCATAGCTATGAAAATACCTGGGCTTGGAAAACACACTATGTTCAGTGAGAAGCTGTTTCTGTGGCTTCAAAGTGGTCCCGGTTCACAGCAGTGAGCCGGGACCAAATCCAGGATGAGGCTCCTGAGCCGGGACCAAATCCAGGATGAGGCTCCTGAGCCGGGACCAAATCCAGGATGAGGCTCCTGAGCCTGGACCAAATCCAAGCTCAGCAACCATTAGAAAACATGATTTATGTGTCATTTCCAGAGAGTTGTCGGATTATTTTTTATCACTCAAATGCGCTATAATAGCCATTAAGATCTGCCACTGAACATTGATGCAGATTTATAGCCTCACCGAGGGTGTTTGTTGCAAAGTTTCTGCCTTGGCGGCCTCAGCTTTGGCAACAAACACCTACGTCTCGGCTATAAATCTGCACCAATGCTCAGCGGCAGATCTTAATCCCTATAACAGTGCTCTGATGTGTTTTTGTATGTGGTTTTCAGAGAAGGCCACCAGATAGTTAAACACATTCTGAATACTATTTCTAAAATATTCATTTTTTATAGCCAGCCGGGCTACAAAGGCAAATTCATATAGCCCCAAACAATTTTCTGGTTAAGTGTTTAGCTGGACCAGGGTCTTAGCCAGGATTTACAAACTGGGTGTCCAAAGTTCGCAATTGTAAAATCTTAGGGGTCCAAATCTTTAAGGGGAACCACAATACACTTAGATTTCAACCGTAAACATGTATATATTTATCAGATAAGGCATAAAATCCTTATAAAATGTCATGAGAATTATATGGAGGGGAAAACATTCAATTGTACACAGGTAAAAATTGACAGGCCCGTTATATTGACGGGCCCGTATAAATAATAAAAATAATGGGACCATTTAATATGGGTTTTCAAGCCTTGAAATGTCGATATATTGAGGGATCGAAAAACGGGCCCGTTTGGACACGGGGGCGTTACGGGGCCGTACGGGCCCGTGAACTTTTACCTGTGTATGCTTAAGATTGACATTTTAAGAAATTCCTCATTGAAATTGGGTGTCATGAGGGGTGCTTTTTAAGGGTTTGGGTGTCCATAAGATGCCCTAAGACTATGAGATGGACCCCTGTGCATCCCTACAGACAAGGCTACTCGCTAACAATGGTGTGTTTTTGTGTGTGATTTTCAGAGAAGGCCACCAGTGAGCTGAACATGGCCGAGGACTGGGGCCTCATAATGGACATATGTGACAAGGTCCAGAGACAGCCCAGTGGGTAAGTAATATAATCTTCTGGCATTTAATAATATGAAAAAAAATATTGTTCGGCAACAGGTACTTAGCCAAGAGGTTAAGTAACTGTTTCTTTTGGACAGGCAGTTTCTTGGAAAAAATAGACCAGCAAAAGTTTGTATGAAGAATTTTGAATTTTTACTTTTTTGAATTAATGATCATCCCTTTTCATAACAATCCATCTTTTAAGATATAGTTTAACAGAATATTGCACTCTTCTTCAAATATTTTTTTGCCTGTCCAAAAAGGAGGTTCAGATAACTACCTGTCCAAAAGACAGGCTAGACTGATCCTGGGTAAGTTCCTGGTGTACATACCGAAATCATTGTTTTATTTGATTTTTCTTTTGTCGATAACTCAGTGCTTTGAATAAATGTACTGTCATGGAATAACTTTGATATGGATCTTTCTGTGAGGTACAGCAATTTTTTTCATGGTAAAAAATTCAAAATAGTTCCGATATATACGAAGCATTTCATTTAAGGTAGGCCTTTTGATGGTGCTGTGGCTATTGTCATGCTTGTGTTGCATTGCATTCAGTTATCAAGAATGTTGTTTGTTTTCTAGTGCTAAGGATTGCCTGCGGTCGATCGTGAGACGACTCAACCATAAGGTTCCCCACGTCGCCATGCAAGCCCTAACAGTGAGTATCCCTGTCTATATAACCCTTTCCATGCTGGTAGTGGCTAGTTTGGACAAAACAAAATTATTTGAAAAAAAAAAGTTGAAAGATGACCAGGGCTCAACGCTAAAAAGTGGTACGCTGGCCCCAGGCCCGTAAAAATTCCCAAAAATGACTTAGGGCCAGTAAAAACGACCTTGACTGGTCCTACAGGGCCAGTAAACATTTGGGACATTCTTGTTCACCTTTTCCCCCTCAAGAATGTCCCATATGTTTTTGTAATAGATGATGATGAAATAAATACAAATAAATTCTGTCTGAATATTATACAATGTTTTTTCTTTTTATATCAACGAAAAATTTGTAGGACCAGTAAAAAATTTGCAGGACCAGTAGATCCTTGGTGTTACTGGTCCTACATGGCCAGTAACAGTTTGAGTTATTGTTGAGGCCTGATGACCGGAACCCTTGCATATTGGTACTCATCCGATAGAGCTCAGTGAGAGCAAATATGACATGGTATAGATAATAATTTAATATTTTAAGGGCAGTAAGGCATCCCTTAATGCCGAGCCCTGTGAATAGAGGACTCAGCTTGAGTATGACAAGCCTCTAGAGATGGGAGGACCCAGTGGTGCCATCTATCTATCGTTGCTGCTACTACGCCACACTGCTTGGTCAACACAGAAGGGAATTTCAACTCTCTAGGGGCTAGGAACCTAGTGTAGGTCATCTCGTCAGACAAAGCTTTAAATCAACAGTCTAGCATTGCATATTGATATTTTACATCATTTCATTAAGTAAATACATGTTTATGGTTGTAATCTGAGTATATTGTGGTCTCCCGTTAAAAAAAGGACACCCCAAGATTTGCAAAAATGTTGATTTTTGACACCAAGTTTCTAAATAATAGCTAAGACCATGTGTGCAATTTTTAGTATAAATATACTAATAGGTTTTACATTCATTTAAGTAGATGTGTGTAAGCATATGACAGCATTAAGCGATCCATCTATATTTAATTAACTACTCTGCAAGTGATGCGGTTGCTTAGATACAGTTGCCAGGCAAGGAGCTGAACATGCAGAGTTATTTTCCATTTATAGTCATAGTACTTAATTAAATTTATATCCCTAGTGATCTGCAAACCCACACACAGACAGACATATACATGCACGCACACACATACAGACCACTGTAGGGCCTGCCCTGATAGCTGAGTGGGTTAAGGCCCTGCCACTGACCTTTTTATACAATTTCACTATGCATAATAGGAGTGTACATAATCGATACCAAGGAATCGGATGGAATCGCCGATCCCATGGAAAAGATCGCTATAAAATCTCATAGCGATCATTCCGATTCTGGAATCGGCAAAATGTTGATACAGTCATTTTGTCATCATATCGCAATGCAATAAGATGACTAAGTAACGAGACAACGCCAGTCAGTAGCTCAGTGTGCCAGGCCATCTAATCTACTACTTAAAAAAGGAAGTATAGCATGAGAATGTTAAAATAGTGAAGCATCTGATACAGTTTTTCACCTAAATGCTCCGATTCTTCTCCCTGTACATGTCAGTAGGAATCGGAATCGGAAAGTATCAGAAAAAAATATTACCGATTCCAATTCCAAACCTTGGATACCGATCACACCCCTAATGCATAAGTGCTTTGGCTCAGGCCAATGTTCATGTGGTACTAACAGTACAGTGGTAGTATTAACACATTCAAGTCCAGAATTCACTCAAAGGTACTGCTATTTATATTGTGGTCGCCCTCGAAAAATAGGACGTCCCAAATGTCAATTTTGGGCGATCATTTACTAAATCCTTGCTGACACCCTGTTTATTTATACAATTTCGCTATGCATTAAGTGCTTGAATAGCTCAGGCCAATGTTCATGTGGAAGCATTAACACATTCAAGTCCAGAGTCCTCTTGAAAGGTATTGCCTGAATTCAGTAATTATGATATTCACTTAACAAGTTACCAATGGAGCATTATCAAAAAGAAGCACACAGTTCATAGGCGGATCCAGGGGGGCGGGGGGGGGGGGGGGGGGGGGGGCCAAGGGGGCACAGGCCCCCCCCCCCCCCCCTTGTTAAAAAATCATGGGGCCTGGCCCCCCCCCCCCCCCCCTTAATTTCTGGCAACAAAAAAAAATATGAAAGATATTATCATTTTTGTCATTTGTCATTAGATAAACTAGTGATCTAATTCTAAATTACCAATTTTGCTTGCAGGATTGCCCTGATAATACATCTCAGAGCATATATGCCCTCTGGTTTTGAAAATGAATAACTGCAAACAAATTGGACCTAATTTTTTCAAAACTTTTGGGCATATATATATTTAGGGAAGCATTTACTGACCCTGCAAAGAGAATATTGGCCCCTTAAAAATCAGCTTTTTTACAACTTTTCTTTGTTCTATTTCACTTGAAAGTGTCCCAAAATGCACCTCAGAGCACCTAATTTTCAAAGTTTTCTGGGGGAGCATGCCCCCAGACCCCCCTACGATGGACGGCATGCTGTTGCATACTGACCCTGCAAAGAGAATAATGACTCCTTAAAAAATATGCTTTTTTACAACTTTTCTATGTTTTATTTCACTTGAAAGTGTCCAAAAATGCACCTCAGAGCACCTAATTTTCAAAATTTTCTGGGGGGCATGCCCCCAGACCCTCTATCATGGATGGCATGCTGTTACAAATTGTCGCCGTTGCGGTGCTGGCACCGGAATTAATCTGCTTCTACTTTCTAAAATCCAGGACAAAAATTTGCCCTTCCTAAAAATCTTAAGGTAGACCTCTCATACATAAGTTTCATATTACTTTATACACAAACTTGCTCAACAAATGCCCCTCAGAAGAGAACACCTACAATATCAATATCCAGATCCCCGAACCCATCGCCCCCCCCCCCCCCCCCTGCAATTTGTATTTTATGGGCAATTTGTATTTTATGTTAGGCCAAGAAAAAAAAGTTGTTTGTTTCCTGTAATGGTCCGAAAAATATAGGGTAGGTGGGTCGGTAAAAAAAATATTTGATTATTTTTTTGTTCAAAAAGATGTGTTTTATGCATCATGGTTTACGTTGATTGGGAGTTTGGAGTAGGGATTTTTTTGAATAAAAACTTGTTAGGGTAGGGTTAGAGAAAACAAACAACTTTTTTAGGCCTTACTATTGATGCTGTCTCTTCAGCTTCTTTTCAAATGATGCTTTTATTAGAGAGATCTCAACAATTGATGCTTCTTTGTGTGATGAATGGGTTAACCCTTCTGATGCTAAGGCTACTTTCTTCCAAGGCGTAAGAATGCAGACATATTTTGAAATCAATCTAATTCCTGCCATGTTGGTATTCATTGGAAAGCTCTTGCTGAGTACTCACAAATGAGTAACCATGTTCCTGGGTTAAATATATTTTCAGCTTTTTCACATTATTTTGTATTAACCAAATTAGCCACCAGCAGCCAAAGGGTTAATTTCAAATGATAGTTTTCAGTTGGACTTGATCTTTGTACAGGTGTTGTATATCTCATTAATGCTTAGATATCCCTAGCCAGGATTCGAAAGCAGGTAGTCAAAATGTGCAATCGTAAACCAAAATTGGGTGCCCTATTTTCATAAGTAACTCAGTATATTCTGTTGACAGTGCAGGGTTCGACTTTCCCGGGGGCCCAGGGGCATATGCCCCTCGATTTTGCTGTGGGCCCCTAGATTTTTCAGATTAGGGGCCCAAAATAGTATATACAGAAATCCTGTTTTTGACCACTAAATCTATCAAAAGACCTTTTCGGGCCCCTAGCCTGAAATCTAAGTGTCAGACCCTGTCAGTGATAATCATGTATTTAGGAAATGTCTGTAATCAGGGTCTTACCCAGGATTTAGGAACTGGTGCCCAAAATTGGCGATTCTAAAATTTTTGGGCGTCATATTTTTCAAGGGAGACCACAATATACTCTGATTCCAAGCACAAACATGTATTTATCTAGTGAAAGATGGCATGATATCGTTATACAGTGTCATGGAAATTATATTGAAGTAAAAAAGTGAATTTTGAGGGGTCTGGTGTGTGCAAATAATGCCCAGATGTCCTGCTGGCTAATACTATGCTGAAGATAGAAATATACAATATACAAATTGTTTGCTGCTTTTTGATTATGCTTCATTATTAAGTGAAATTCATGATTTATACAGAATTCAGGCAGTACCTTTCAAGGAAATCTGGATTTAAAAGTGTTTGTAACACATTAATTTCCATACATCTATGTATCTATATCTGTGTGTTTTGCCTATTTCAGCTTCTGGATGCCTGTGTAAATAACTGTGGCCACACCTTCCACCTTGAGATCTCATCCAGAGATTTCGTCTCTGAAGTTAGGACTCTCATTGGAAAGGTAAGTACACTTCTTCTTAACCATTATCATGCTGAATTGGTGTATGTAACCTACCCTGCCAACTGCATTGTTTTGGGACCTGGGGACAAAATTGACCATTTGGGGTTTTAGGGGCACAGATTAAATTTTGGGGAGTTGCCCTCAACTTGCCATATATTAAAGTCAAAATAAAGGTCTAGGAGGGCTATGAACAGGGGCTTAGCCAGAACACGTCCTGCCTGTCTTTTGGACAGACAGTTTCCTGAAAACCTCCTTTATTGGCAGGCAAAAATTTCTATGAAGAATTTTCAATGTTCACTTTTTAAAGGGTAATATCTATATATTATCCTAACAAACTATTGTATAGGACATAGCTTACATAGCCTTTTTTGATACAATAGGCTATTAAATGTAGTTGATATGAGGATTTATAGCAGGCTAATAGCTAAATCTGGATGGGCAGAAATTTTGGAATTGCTGTTTTGGACAGGCATTTTTGAAATCCTAGCTAAGACCCTGTCTATGAAATGGAGCGGCTTTGGGTCATGTACAGGCTTTGTGGGTTGTCGTATAGAGTAACTCAGTGGGATGGTCATTACCAGGTCAGCAGGTGCATCCAGAAATATCCGGGCTACACACAGCAGTACCAAGTTTAACCATACTAAAGCTATGGCTTCCTTTATATTAAGCACAAGGACGAAAAGATTTTAGTAACCATCTAAACCCTGTCGTGTTGAGTACTCTTAGATGAGTACCCATGTGCCAGGGTTTCAGTCATTTTCAGGTTTTTGCATCATTTTGTATTTGCAAAATTAGCCACCAGCAGAATAAGGGTTAACAGGGTCTTAACCATGATTTTAAAAATTCCTGTCTAAATAACAACTCTGAAGTTTCTGTCTGTCCAAACTTAGCTAGTTAGCTATTTCAAATTCTTATATCAACTACATTTAATATGCTATTTGTGTCAAAAAGTGCAAATTACACTTCATCTATGACTTAAAGGGTTTGTTAGGGAAGGGTATGGTCCAAGTAAAAACTGAAAATTCTTCTTAGAAATCTTTGCCTGTCTGAAAAGTAGCTTTCCAGGAGACGGCCTGTTCAAAACACTAACTCCCCTCTTCATTATTTCTGTTTAACCTGAATATTCACCATTCACATGTTTGTGGTTATACGACCGACCCGGTTTTGACCTCCCGACTGTAAATATTTTTTTAAACATTTTTGGACTTAATGCAGGTACACAAAAGAATTGCAGGTATAAAAGGGACTTGTTTTAAATCTTACAGTATTATAAGGACTATGTTTAAAATCATATTAGCCCAACAATGATACATATAAAGCATACAAGCACAATACAACCTAACTGAATATCTATATATTGCCACTTCTTATTAGAATACCTGGCAATCAGCAAAAGAATATTGAAAAGAAAAAGCCTACCGGCGACCCTTTTTTTGGGGTCATGTAACCACAAACATAACATTTTTTTTTTTGGCCTTTAATAGGTTTGCTATATTCAGCATGATCATGCTGTGCTAGTTTCTAGTAGTCTGTAGCACTTATACCACCTTACCAGGCACTAGGCGAGGAACCCTTATGTAGATATATAGTGTATCAATACTGAGTCACAGTCAGCCCAAAGCGTTCTCCCTTCAAACTACATCATATCTCTGCACAATGATATCTATACTATTTTGTAATTTGAAGATTACAGCAAACAAACATACCACTGCTATGCAGATATGTGGTTGTATGTGTCATATCTCAAAGCAGCAGCTTGTTGAATAATATCTATATTAACCCATCCATGCCGAGAGTGCCCATAAATATGAAATTCCCATAATCATTGTAATTTTGTTGTAAAATACACTTCCAGGAAAACACTCTTAACCATTTATTCTCTGAGCAACAAGCCAGGCCTGATAATTTCTGAAATATCATATTTACAAAAGCATATTCTGTAAAACGGTTGTGAGAGACAGCTAGCTGAAGTGGCAAGGTCTCAGACCACTCTGCAATCAGGGCAGGCCCTCAGTGTTGAGAGACTGGGAGCAGTCAGTGGCAATGCCTCAGACCACTCATCTATCAGGGCAGGCCCTCAGTGGTGTGAGACATCGAGCAGTCAATAGCAATGCCTTAGACAACTTAGCTGTTAGGGCAGGCCCTCAGTGGTGAGAGACAGCTAGCAGTCAGTGGCAATGCCTTAGACCACTTGGCTGTTAGGGCAGACCCTCAGTGGTGAGAGGCAGGGAGCAGTCAGTGGCAATGCCTTAGACCACTTGGCTGTTAGGGTAGGCCCTCAATGTTGAAAGAAAGCAAGCATTCAGTGGTGGTACTTTCGACCACTCGGCTATCAGGGCAGACCGTCAGTGGTGAGAGGCAGCGAGCAGTCAGTGGCAATGCCTTAGAACACTTGGCTGTTAGGGCAGGCCCTCTGTGGTGAGAGGAAGCTGGCAGTCAGTAGCAATGCCAAAGACCACTCGACCATCAGGGCAGGCCTTCTGTTGTGAGAGACAGCTAGCAGTCAGTGGCAATGCCATAGACCACTCGTCCATCAGGGCAGGCCCTCAGTGGTGAGAGACAGCTAGCAGTCAGTGGCAATGCCATAGACCACTCAGCCATCAGGGCAGGCCTTCAGTGGTGAGAGACAGCTACCAGTCAGTGGCAATGCCTTAGACCACTCGGCCATCAGGGCAGGCCCTCAGTGGTGAGAGACAGCTAGCAGTCAGTGGCAATGCCATAGACCACTCAGCCATTAGGGCAGGCCTTCAGTGGTGAGAGACAACTAGCAGTCAGTGGCAATGCCTTAGACCACTCGGCCATCAGGGCAGGCCCTCAGTGGTGAGAGACAGCTAGCAGTCAGTGGTAATACCATAGACTACTCAGGACAGGCCCTCAGTGGTGAGAGAGAGAGCAATTAGTGGCAATGCCTTAGACCACTCGGCCATCAGGGCAGTCCTTCAATGGTGAGAGACAGCTAGCAGTCAGTGGCAGTGACTCTGATCACTCAGGGCAGGCCCTACAGTGAGAGAGAGAGAGAGAGAGAGAGAGAGAGAGAGAGAGAGAGAGAGAGAGAGAGAGAGAGAGAGAGAGAGAGAGAGAGAGAGAGAGAGAAAGAGACAGAACGAGTAGTCAGTGGCAATGCCACAGACCACTCAGCCACAAAGGCAAGCCATCAGGGAGCAGTCAGTATCTTAGAGCATTCAGGGCAGGCCCTGCAGTGGTGAGATACAGCTAGCAGTCAGTGGCAATGCCATAGACCACTCAGCCACAAGGGCAGGCCCTCAGTGGCAAGAGACAGGGAGCAGTCAGTATCTTAGAGCATTCAGATCTGGCCCTACAATGGTGAGAGACAGCTAGCAGTCAGTGGCGATGTCTTAGACCACTCGGCCATCAGGGCAGGCCCCACGTGGTGAGAGACAGGGAGCAGTCAGTGGCTTCACCTTAGACCACTCAGCCACCAGCAATACCTTAGACCATTAATCTATCAGGACAGGCCCTCAATGGTGTGAGGGAGGGAGCAGTCAGTGGCAACACCTTATACCACATGACCATCAGGGCAGGCAGGCCCTCAGGGATGAGAGACAGCTAGCAGTCAGTGGCAACGCCTTAGACCACTCAGCTATCAGGGCAGACCCTCAGTGGTGAGAGAGAAAGAGAGAGAGAGCGGGGGGACAGAGAGAGAGAGTAGTCGGTGGTCCCAGTTGAGTTAAACTGTTGATATAATATTATGGTATGTATGACCTAGATATTCTGCTTTATGACAATTCCCAGAGACCGCTATGAATGACACATTATAGGAAATCCTTGAGCTTCACCCAATAGACCTAGAAATGTAGTTTAGCAGGCAGTAGGGGAGAGAGAAAGAATACAATCTGCACATAAAAGGATAATTATGTATATTGTATACCGTGTTAATATTGCAGCAGTTTAATTAATGCATACTTAATGCATCTCTGGCGTCTGCATTTTATTAAACTGCGTACCGATATTTGCTGGAAAAGGACACTATATCAAATATCAATTATTATTATTATTACTATTATTATTATAATCATAATAATTATTATTATTATTATTATATGACACAGTTGAAGTGTATGCCCGTTTTTGATGTTATATGTTTATAATTCTGTTATGTACACTTGGTTTACAGGGGTCCGGCTTAGGTTAAAACCTCTAAAAGACCATCAGACTTAAGGTTTTCAAATCACCATAGCCCAACCCAACCTAAGATCTCATATCCCTAGATTTTCTAAATGCTGCAGTCCTTCCCTAAAAACAATTTTTGAAGGGGTTAGCTATCTTTTCACTGTTCTTTAGCATATTGGAATTGTACCAAAGGATAACTGATGTGTCAAATGGTTTTCTTCAACTGATTTTCTTATATTGATATTGCTCTGACATGATCTTAAAATTCCCATTTTTCTTAAAGCCAGCCGGGCTACAAAGGCAAATTTTGTTAAAGCCCAACATAATTTTCTGTAGCCTTTGGCTATGGGTCTAGTGTCTAGCCGGACCCATGGGTTTAAGGTTTTGACCAAGTTCATAAGCTAAATCTGAGCACACATAAACTTTGCTCCTGGTATTCACATTTGCATAAATGCGCTTCTGGTAACATAACCTAGAGAACCATATATGTGTGATAATAAAATTCACTTAGAGAGGAGCCTGACTTGCCAATCTTTAAGACCCCCTACCAGGGGCTTAGCCGCCTATGCGTCCAGCGTGTCATCTGGACACCCAGAACACTGTTTTTTGACAGTTTGGACACCCAAAAGTTTATGTCAGAATTTGATGATTATGACTTTTTTTAGAAGATAGAAGATGTAGAAGCTGTAGTGTCACTTTTATAAGACACACAATGCAGTTACTGGCCGACAAAAAGCAAAATCTGTAAATATATAGGGTTTATTTTATTAGTAGTATGTACTTTGTACCACACTTAGGACACGTAAAAGTCTCTGAATCCTCTATTTGGACACCCTGTTTCCAAATATTGGCTAAGACCATGGCCCCTACATCACTCAAAAATTGCTAATAGCCAATGGGTTGTCAGAATATTAAGCTCAATTCATCATCCGTTCTGATATGTCACATGACTGTGGTGGACCAAAATTGTATAAGATTCTCCAACATGAACAGCCTTCTACTGGATTTTGGTAAATAAGCCCCATTAGAATTTGGCATCATGCATTTGTGGGTGAAATTACAATTTGAACTCAAAAGGGTTACTATATCCTTAGTACTAGGTAGCAAGTTACATAGCGTAATGTAATAACGGAAAGATATCATTGTTTTCTTCACATCTCCAGTTTCATAATGTATTCTTTTTCAGACTCACCCAAAAGTTTCACAGAAGTTGCGTTTTCTCATCAAAAAATGGTCTGAGAATGAATTCAAGTCAGATCCAGCACTCAAGTAAGTATAAGTTGAACATATATTCTAATAATCTCTTGTAATTTAATTAACTAATTTATGCCTGTAGTGGAGGAATATGGGTCTACCATATTGACAAACTTTTTTCGAAAAGCGGGGGTGTCCAATTGTTGCACCAGCGTGTTACAGAGGCCACATACTATGCGACAGGAAAAAAATCTGCACTCACTGTTTAACTCTGGAAATCTTGGGGAAGTAATACTGAATGAGTCTTATTAGATCTTCCACTTGCCTTTTAAATACAGATTGTATTTAGAAAAGTCCATTTGTTGATACCACCTATTGATTGATCAATATCATTATTATTGCTATGATGGCTGATATAGCAGTGTCACCCAGTGAAAATATTGATCATTGCACAGTGCCCATAGAAAATTGCTGTGCTTCGGGACCAATTGTCAGCTTGTTTTCAAATGTTAAAGGAACACTTGAAATGATCATATATAAAGCAATTAATTGCTCGGAAACTTTGGCAATTAATGAATCCAAAATTTATGAGCGATTCCTATTTTAGTGCACTTCGATTGAAGTGCTTTACTATTCATGTAATAGCTCAACTACCTTTGTACATTTTCTATGGTACTTTGAAATATAATCAATTCTATTGTACTATTTGTTCCAGTTTAATCCCGACACTGTATCAGAGTTTAAAGACAGAAGGATTAGAATTTTCCAACCCGGATGACAAAGTAAGTATATTATTGGTATAGAAGTTACTCACTCAAGCATCTTTTATAGAATATTTTAAGAACAATTAAGTAACAACCCTTTTCAAATGATAGTTTGATAGTTCATGCTATATTAATTTTAAGTAATATTCATAGTCATCATTGATCTGGAAATGGCTCATATGTGCCTAAGTACTATGCTTATTCGGTACCAAATGAGAGATAAAGGAAAACAAAGGTGATTGATGAATAGATACTTTTCTTGATATATGCTATCTGCCTGGTTTTTATATACATGTACACAAAATAACCCCCCTCTCTCTTTCCTGATGTATCTGACACACCTTAAAGACGTAGTGTCAAAGAAAAATTCATTCTTGACAGTTGAGTCAAGGTTATCTAGTATATAACATGTTAATATTGTGGCAGTTTGATTAATGCGTACTCTCCCATCCAATGAGTCTGCATTTATTAAACTGCGCACAATCATTTGGACATGTGATCCCTAAGTCAGTATCGTACAACACACCAACATGATACCTTGTCATTCAACACCTATATGCTAAAAATGAACTGCTCATTTAAGGCAGCTGTCTGTCGAGCGAATCATTTTATATGGACAAAGTTGACACAGTATACAGTATTTGTTGGTTTTGATTTTCAGCCAAAGGCGGCACCTGTCATCAGCAAAGATCCAAATGTTGTACAGAGTCAGCAAGAGGAGGACGACATAGCAAAAGGTAGGTGCTGCCCCCTATATTTACGGAGATAAACTGAAGATATGTTATATTTAGAAAAAAGGTCTGTTTTTTTTCCTTGTAGCAGTATGTTGATCTGACCAAAATCATCTTAACCCATTCACACTCACAGTTCCTCTAGAAAGTATTGTCTGCTACTTTCTTACTTTTGAAAATAACTTGTGAATAAAGCTAAAAGTCACAAAAAATTCGAAGGAGAGGTGTTGTCTGACTTCTAAGTAACATTTTTCCTTCAAATATTTTTCCAAAAAATGCTTTTGTTGGATAAATATTTCCAAAATTGTCAGGCCGGTTTTAGCTGCTCTGAGTGTGAATGGGTTAATTTTTCTCTTTGCGTACACCATTGTATATTGCTGCAATGTAGTCCATTGTTTGTGAATGGTCGCCATGAAGCCTAAACATGACTATTCACAGCAGAATGCATAAGGTAATAATGCAATTAAGTACCGTTAATGGTACCCTGAAAATACCATACCATTTAATTGGTACCGTATCGTTTATTCTTAGAAGTATCCATCGATTCCATCCCTATAATATATTTGTATGTTGTATTTTTTCAGCGATTGCCCTGTCTTTAGAGGAGGCAGATAAGGGTAAAGGGAAGACTAGCAGTAGTGGTGGGGGAAGTAGCGGAGGAAACTCCAGTCTGTATCCTACCTTCAATCAAAGATCCTCCTCTCCAACAAACAGAAACAAGGAACTCAGAAAGGTAATTTCCCCCACCGATCAAAAAAGCTATTTAAACACTCGTTCACTTATCTAGGCATAGTAATATGGAATTTCTTATCTTTAGATATGAAATTAGCACCATCTCTCTAATCATTCAACTCAGAAAGGTAATTTGCTTTGGGATAGGTACTGGTACTCAATACTCTTTACAATTTCTGCCATAAGTCTTGACTAGCCAGTTCTAGGTGGGAACAGAAGTACCCGCTAAAACCTGCTGCTTAACTCCAAGTCACTGGCAACTTTCTCACATGCAAGCTGCAATTAAGCCTAATTGATGTAGAAAAAGTGGTAAATATTGTAATTCCAGATCCAAGTACCAGTTGGGGTCTATTTGGAAGAGAAAGTGACGATAATCAATATTGTTTTGCATTGTGTTTAACAATAGCATTGTTTTGTTGTTCTCAGGTGCGTGCGCTGTATGATATCGAGGTATTGTTTTTGCATTGTGTTTAACAATAGCATTGTTTTGTTGTTCTCAGGTGCGTGCGCTGTATGATATCGAGATATTGTTTTTGCATTGTGTATAACAATAGCATTGTTTTGTTGTTCTCAGGTGCGTGCGCTGTATGATATCCAGATATTGTTTTTGCATTGTGTATAACAATAGCATTGTTTTGTTGTTCCCAGGTGCGTGCGCTGTATGATTTCGAGGCTGCAGAGGACAATGAGTTGACCTTCAAAGGCGGGGAGATAATTAGCATAATTGATGACAGGTAAGTTATGTTATTTTTGAACAACTACATACATCGTTAAGTCTAGAGCTAAATATCAATTAAGGTTGGGTAAATGATTAGCTTAATTGATGAAAGGTAAGTGCTTTTATTACAATAACATAATATGTGGCGCTACGGATGAGTTATGAACAAAACCTCACAATATATATATATATATATATATATATATATATATATATATATATATATATATATATATATATATATATATATATATATATATATATATATATATATATATATGTATGTGTATGTTGGGTGTATATATATATATATAAAGGTAAAGGTATTCGGTTTATAGTCTTGTATCCACCGAAGTGCTCACACATATATACATATACATGTATATATATATATACATATATATATATATATATATATATATATATATATATATATATATATATATATATATATATATATATATATATATATATATATATACATATATATATATATATATATGTATATATATATATACATGTATATGTATATATGTATGTTTGGTATATGTATTAACCCCTACTGCCTCTATATTTCAGTGACCAGAATTGGTGGAAGGGTTGTTCTCATCGAGGAGAAGGCTTGTTCCCCGCTAACTTCGTTACGGCAGATTTGACGGCAGAGCCAGAAAAGTCTGAGAAGAAAGTTCAGTTCAATGAGGAGGTAGAAGTGAAGGAGGTGGAGGCCATACCAGAAGTGGTGGAGGTTGATGAGGTAGGTGTTTTTGATCTTAACCAGGGGCGTGTTTCCGCGAGAGAGTTTGTGGTTCTCAACGTCACAAGCTACGCCATCACCCACAAACAGCTCGCCAAAACGACTGTGGTTGTCGCATGCCTATTTCTCGCCTGTGATTGGACGCCATGTGTCCCCTTTGTAATTCAAGTTTTACGTGTTTTCTATAGTTACCCAAGTACACTTCATTATCATTACCGTAATTGTTTATATATGTTAAGGCCTACTGAGGACTGAATTATTCAGTGAATAAAAAAATAAATGTCCATCTCCCATCGTTCATAGCGCGAACCACAGTCAACCGCTGTCAATCGTCGGTTGTCGATTTTGAACCAGACTACGTCACTCGGCAAGGTCAAGGTGAGAACCAGGCGAGAAATAGCTCGCAAAAACGACTTTGGGAGGAACCAGAGCATGTGACTTAGACTTATACGCTCGCCGAAACTCACTCCAGAGGTAGTTGAGGTCGTGTTTTTGCCCATACCAGAAGTGGTTGAGGTTGATGAGGTAGGTGTTTTTGCCCTTAACCAGTAGTGGTTGAGGTTGATGAAGTAGGTGTTTTGCCCATAACCAGAAGTTGTTGAGGTTGTCGTTTTTGCCCCTAACCGAAAGTGGTGGAGTTGTCTTTTAGCCCTTAACCAGAAGTGGTGCAGTTGTCTTTTTGCCCTTAACCAGAAGTGGTTGAGTTTGTGTTTTAGCCCATCACTAGAAGTTGTTGAGGTAGGTGTTTTTACCCACAACCAGAAGTGGTGGAAGTTGTGCTTTTATGATACCCTTATCCAAAAGGTTAAGAGATTGATTAGGTCTATGTTCTTGAGGTGTCCTTTCCCTTAATCAGAAAGAGTGAAGTTTGTGTATTCATCTCGCCTTTAACAAGAAATCTTTGAGATTTTGGTTTATCTTACCCTTATCATGTCCATAACCACAAGTTGCCTAGGTTATGTGATTGAGAAATTTTGTGTTTCCTGTGTTTTAAAGTTGCTGTAGTGGTTGAATGAAATGATAAAATAAAACAAAGTATTTATCATAACCAAAAAATGATTTTACTTTCAGGATAAAATTGACGAATGTTTGAATTTGCTTCAAAATGCTGACCCAACTGGTGAGACGCGGCCGGATACGTCTCAGATGCTGTCTCTAGAAGGTGAGAGGAAACGGGATATATATAGAATCCTATTGAAATAAACCCCCTCATACAGGAATCCTAGATATGATTTACGAACAAACGAGAATGTTAGCCAGAATACTATCAACAACTTCAATACTTTGTAAAATCAATCCTTATTTCCAAGTTAGTGTCAAAAGTATTGAAGATGCAGACAAAATTATTAATGAATACTCTTGAGTATTAAGGGGTAAAGCTATTTCAAATGGATGTAGCATTTAGCACCTAACCACATTATATATTATCTTTCAAAATAATTCTACTCTTCACTTAGTTGAATACTGGGTAGCAGGAATGCTATAAAATCACACAAAACATATCCTTATTCTTGTTTATATTTCTAATAGCTTACTTGGTGCTGTTAAATTATACCACTGCTCTGATCAATCTTACATAATCGAAATGTATTATTTGGGTGTTGTTGTCCTCATGTTTGGGTAATCAATTTCAACTTCATGCATTTTCATATGTTTCATTCTTTATTTTCCAGAACAATGTAAAGCAATGGCACCTTTAATAGATCAAGAATTAGAAAAAGTGGATAGGTAAGACATTGTTTATTGTTTTATTACTGAGAAGATAGATATTGTCTTAATACCATTACATGCTTTACTATATCTCAAGATACTAGATACCATCTTATGTTGTAAGTATAATGCCAGATATCATTTGAATCCATTCGGTACTGTCTTAATTAAGATACCATCTTAATCTGTTTAGATGTTATGACTAAAATGTTAAGTTGAATTTAAATCTGGAATTCTGAAGCTCCACTACACAAAAATTTTATAAAGTTCACACCTATATGGTTTAATCCGGTCTTTTCCATTCCAATTAAAAAAGAGTGGCTTAAAAAGGGAATATCCACAGTTGCTGATTTTTTAGGTATAATGAATGTGCCTTTATCAATGGAAGAATTTAAACAAAAATTCAATGTCAAAACAAATTTTCTGGAATACCATGCAATAATACAAAAAATTAAAAAACACATTGAATGGAGAGAACTTCCGCTTCATCAGGAAGAGCATCCTTGGAATAGTGCATTAAATGTCATGTTAAATATAACTGCGAAAGGATGCTCAAAACTATACAATATAGTTAAAGGTTCCAATAGTCACATCTTGGAAACAGCGTCGTGTACTTGGCTAAACAAAGGTAATTTGAACTTGGAAAGTTTTTATTTAAGTACTTCATTCAAATATCATCATCTCAAATACCAGGACACATACTTAAAGTATATCCAGTTTAGGACCTTACACCATAGATTCTTTACAAATAATTTATTATTTAAAATAGGGATTAAAAATTCTAACCTGTGTGGCTTCTGCCAAGAAACAGAAGATTCAAACTCCCATATGCTATTAACTTGCATTAAAACAGAGGAATTGTGGTGTAAGGTAGAAAGCTGGATACGCGAACTAGGTATGGAACAATACAACCTCACACAAGAAAAGAGAATTCTGGGAGATATGGAAAACTCTACATGTATTAACACTATCATTTTAATTACAAAAAAGGTTATTTACAACTCTATGAAAAAAGAACAAAAACCATGTATATTTCAGATCAAAAATGATGTGAAGAACTTTTATTTTCTAGAGAAATATAGACATTACATAAAGGGTAAAAACAGATTGTTTGATAAACAATATGCTTTATTGACGAATATTTACAACTGAAATTGCTGCTAATCTCTACTGTAAATACTGATACATATATATATTCTACACTGTTTGTACTGTGCTGATACATGTTTTATATGAAGGAGAAATAAAAATGATTTAAAATTAAAAAAAAGTTGAATTTAAATCCAGTTTTGTGTTTGCTTTACTGGAAGACATGCATAAATGGGTTTGAAAATGAAAAAAAAAAGAAAAAAAAGAACTACCCCAGAGAAAAATAAATATGGCTGAATCTTCAAAAAAAAGCCAAAATTGCCAGACAAAGATGTTTATTTTTCTTATTTACAAAAGTTTCTTTTGGAAATGTTCACATTGTCATCCTACAATTCTTCAACACATATTTAGGAAATTTATCTAGAGCCTTACAGATAAGAAGCAGACAAAACTTTTCTGGGAAAACTATGGAGCATACAAACCACACCGCCATCAGGGTAGTATTCATGAAAAAACGTGGTATTCTCAAATTCATTTTTTTTCTTCCTAAGCATTGCCTTACCTCAATCGTTTAGTATGATTCATAAATAAACATGGAGGGGGTATTCTCGAATTCTTCTTTTTTCCTTTGCAGGCAACACAACATGCACTGCAACTCCCCTGCTCTGTGAGATTTCACCAAATCTTGTATACAAACTGCACGGCCTTCATGAAAAAAACATGTTATTCTCAAATTCCTTGTTTTCCATTGCTGGTAACACCATATGTTAATGGAGATTCCACAGTATGATTCATGAATAAAGGTGGAAGGGTAATTCTCAAATTTCTTTTTTTTTTTCAGGCAACACAATATGTTGATGGAGATTAACGGCAAGGTGGTGGTGGCCCTTCAGATGTACCACGAGCTGATGAAGGAGATTCCACAGTACGGCTACCCGCCCAGCAAGATGCCCCAGCCACCCCAGCAACAACAGTACGCCATGCCCCCAAACCCTCAGGTACAAACACCCTTCAACTAACCAGTTTTGTGTAGAATCATAAAAATATGAAAAAATAAGTACTTCTGGTACTGATACCACAAAAAAGAAAAAAATGTGCTACAAATGTAGTAGTACTAGTATTAGTACTAGTACTACTACTACTACTACTACTACTACTACTACTACTACTACTACTACTACTACTACTACTACTACTAGTGTTCGTTCGATTGTTCGAACAAGCCGAACAGCGTTCGTTTGTGCCTCCGATTATGATGATCGAACTCGTTTCACATGTTCGAACAAAAAAACGAACATGGATAAAAATTATATTCAAAGAAATAGCTGGACTTTCGGTAATCCTGCCTGTCAGAAAATCTGAGAAAAAAGTTTAGTTACATATTTATTGCCCCACCAAAGAGGAAACACTGCTGGACCGCTCCAGATCCAACTCTCTGAGCGTGCTGAGGCGATGTTACGGTGCCGCCATTGTTGTTGTGGTTATCGGCACACAATAGCGCAAATGCGCATGACGCAATTACACTAGTGTGTGTTGATACCGCTAGGTGTCGCGGTACCTTATGACTTAAGTAAACAGCAATGGCGACACGGAAACCCATGTACACAACTTCGATTATTAATCGGTCATCGGTCGTTCAGATGGACCGATGATCGATCTTGAAAATTGTGACCGATTCCGAACACTAACTACTACTACTATTACTACAACTAACTACTACTACTACTACTACTACTACTACTACTACTACTACTACTACTACTACTACTACCACTAACTACTACTACTACTACTACTACTACTACTACTACTACTACTACTACTACTACTACTAGTCTACCACTACTACTACTATTACTACTACTACTACTACTACTACTACTACTACTACTACTACTACTACTATTACTACCACTAACTACTACTACTACTACTACTACTACTACTACTACTACTACTACTACTACTACTACTACTACTACTACTACTACTACTACCACTAACTACTACCACTAACTACTACTACTACTACTACTACTACTACTACTACTACTACTACTACCACTAACTACTAGTCTACCACTACTACTACTATTACTACTACTACTACTACTACTACTACTACTGCTACTGCTACTACAACTACATCTACTACTACTACATCCACCACTACTACTACATCTACTACATCTACTACTACTACTGTTGTTTTTTCTTCAGATGTTCAATGGTCAGCCTGGCTATGGTCAGATGCCGCCCCCTGTTGGTCAGCTCCCTCCGGCCGCCCAGCAGCAGCAGCTTCCCCCTCACCAGATGGCGCCACCAGTCTCGTTACCCCCGCAGAGCTTCTCCCCCCCTCCCCCCGGAGCAGAAGATCAACAATACAACAGGTATATCTTCCATTCATTTGCGGACAAAAAAATGGCGAGATTTTGATGACTTTTTCTTGTTAAATCAAATAGTTAGCAATTACCTGACAGAGGATCAACACTACAACAGGTACAGGGCGTCCCCCAAAAAATGCAATCCTCCCCTTTTCCCATTATTTCTTCAAACAAGCTTAAGTAACATCAAAAATGACTTCATGGTTAAAAAGAATGATATCTTAGAGATAAATTGTAATAGTTTCAACGAAATCCTATCATCCATGTCAAAGTTGTGAGGCAAAGTTTGACACCTATATCATTTCACTCCAACGCAATGTAAAACCTATGCTGAAGACTGGTTTTGAGTGTCCAGCCAGAGCCGCATGCTAAGAATAGCAGCCTTACTTGCTTGGTCAGTATGCAGCCATGCATTGGAAATTTACCTTGTGTTGGAGTGAAATGATAGAGAGGTCAAACTTTGCCTCACAGCTTTGTCATGGATGATCGGACTTGCTTGAAACTGCAACAGGTTATCTCTAAGATATGATTCTCTCCAACCATGAAGTCATTTTCGATGTTACTTGAGTTATTTTGAAGAAATAATGGTTAATATGGAGGATTGCATTTTTTTGGGGACACCCTGTATGTGTTCCTATCATCCCGCAAGGGATCCTCCGTGGTCTAGCAGTTACGATGCCTGGTTTCTTAAGCGTTCGCAGATTCGAGTCTTAGCTGGTTCACTATAAGCGGGTTGGCCTGGTTGCTATATAAATGTGGGGCGTTGTGGAGGACTACTGTCTAGGGTCCTTCTGCAACTAAAAGACCCCTTGGAACTATTTATGAAGAGAAGGGAATTTATCGTCATGATAAGCTGTTGAAAGCATCATGAAAAACCCATCCTGTCCTTCTTTATGGTGCAAACAAAAAAATGTGTGTGATTTTGATGATTTTTGTATTGTGTAAATCAAATAATTAGAAATTATATATTTCCTAGAATCAATGATGAATTTTTCAGATGCTAATCAATATTGTTACGTTTATTTCAGCATGCCCGGCAACGTGCCAACTTCGGCCCCTTACGGACCTCCGTCAACAACGTACGCACCCCCGCCCCAGGGCTACCCGACCGACCCCTCACAGGCCTCTTTACCGCAACAACAACAACAACAACAAATGGCGCCTCCGATCAATATGCAAGCAAATTACGTAACGCAAGCCCCCATGACGCAGCCAATGACGCAGCCGCAGGCGTTTCAGCAGCCGCTATTGTGAATCGTCCAGCACTCCTAGAATAACGAAAAATTCCTATTACCCTCTCATATCCGCAGAATAAATTCTATAATCCGTTCATATCCGCAGCTGTCTAAAAATAGACCGTTACGTCTAAAAATAGAACACAGCTGTCTAAAAATAGACTTATGTCTAAAAGTAGAACTCCGCGGTCTAAAAATACTGTTACATCTAAAAATAGGGCACATCGTTCTAAAAATACTGTTACGTCTTCAAATATATTGCAGCGGTCTAAAAATGGAAGAGGCTTGACTGTTTTGATTTTCTGTCTCTCTCTGACTCGGAGAAGAGCATCATTAGGAAAATATTTGCTGAAGAAATGTTAACCTATTACTGCTCACAGCGGCCAAACTATTTTGGTGAAATATTGCAGGCAAAAGCATAGTTAGGAATATACTTCAATCTGAACATTAGCAACAACTTTCCTTCAAGTATTATGTAAATTGACTTTGAATATTTCACTTATTGTCAAAAGTGTCTTAGATCCAGACAACAATTTCAAGAGGAATTCAGAAGACAATTTACAACTTTGCCTCAAAGAACTTTCCATTCTTAGAAAAATTTATACAGAAGAAATGGTAATCAGAAATTCGAAAACAGGTTATTTTGGAGAATTTCTCCAACTCATTGAGATGAGGGGAAAATGTGGACTTGTTTGGGGCAGAGAAACGCTGTAATATCTTATAATCCCTCTCTGCTTTCTCTACGAAACATCCATATTAACTGTGTAAAATATTTAGCTGTGGAAATTTGATATCTTCATTGCAATAAAAAATAGGAAAGAAAATTAACCCAATAATACTTACAGCAGCCAAAACAGCCTGACAAGTTTGATGAAATCTTGCTGGCTAAAGCATAGCTAGTGAAGTATTTGATGGAGAACTGTTTATTGAAAAATAACCAAGAACTATTATCAAAGGTATCTAAGATCCAGACGACAATTTCTGTAGGAACTTTGATGGGTTGATTCATATGACAATAAGAAAATAGGAAAGCAAGTTATTAATAATGTCAGAAAATGGATATGTATACTAGGTATCATACCTGTTTTGGAATGAATTTCTAAAATGGTTCTGATAAAAATCATATTTTACCAATTTAGAAGGCAATTCTAAGTCAACATATTTATCTATGTTCATCTCTTTCACCTGAAATGAAAACAATAAAAGATAAAAAGAATAACAACAAAAGATTGTTTTCATCAAAGGTGAAGGCCAGAAAATTCACTTTGTACGATGATTACATAATACTGAACCTATTTCAGAGCGAAACTGGTATTCTTCCATATTTAGAAATTATTTATCATTGGAACACATTTTTGATGATTTGCAAAGAATGGTGGATGAAGGATTATATGTGTCCTTCCCTTTATGTTACTGAGCCAACTGGTCTAAATCATGGATACACACACACACACATATATATATATATATATATATATATATATATATATATATATATATATATATATATATATATATATATATATATATGTAGACATGACAAACGGGAATATTGAGCATTGATTGTACAAGAAATAAAAACATAAGTCTGGGATGTTCACATGAGTATAACTGATATTTTTTTGTAACTATGGGAAAAATAGGAAAAAATCTATGGTATAGATATGGTGGATATAATGCCATTTGGTGGAGATATGATGAATCATAATGCCACCTGGTGGAGATATAATGAATCATAATGCCACCTGGTGGAGATATGATGAATCATAATGCCACCTGGTGGAGATATAATGAATCATAATGCCACCTGGTGGAGATATGATGAATCATAATGCCACCTGGTGGAGATATGATAAATCATAATGCCACCTGGTGGAGATATAATGAATCATAATGCCACCTGGTGGTGATATGATGAATCATAACGCCACCTGGTGGAGATATGATGAATCATAACACCACCTGGTGGAGATATGATGAATCATAACACCACCTGGTGGAGATATGGTAAATCATAACACCACCTGGTGGAGATATGATGAATCATAACACCACCTGGTGGAGTTATGATGAATCAATTATGCCACCTGGTGGAGATATGATGAATCAATTAGGCCAGTTTATCAGCTGGTCTGTGTTTTTGGTGAATTCTATTTTTTTTTTTTTTTTTGGTAACCTGAAGGGAATTGGAGCCTTTTTCCCTGTCTTTCAGTGAGAAGTTTTCTTGGCTGTTTCTCGTCAGCCAGGACTGAAATAATCTAGTACTAGTGAATTACATTAGATAGGCAAAGAACATGTAACGATCACTCATTTTAATCATCATCGTGGGCTGGCCATACCTGGTGCTCTGTCTCGTGGGTTAGCTATGCCTGGTGCTCTGTCTCGACTGGTAGAGCAGGGATTTGTACTGGAGATCTGAAGAAATACCCAAGTTTATCGTTGGTTTCATCTAAAAAAAAATTTGCTCGAATATAAAATGTTTATTGACTGTATCGACTTGATACAAAATATAATAATACTGCTTCATTCATTCATGTATTTGAAAAAGATACCATTAACCAATGAAATGTCAGACCTGCTTTTCTGGTTTTCCCGCCGAGACAAGGCCTTGGTTGTGTGAGGCCTAAAAAAAGTTGTTTTTTTCCTGTAACCTGACCCTAAAAGATTTTTACTCTACTAGAAAATCCCTTCCATATTTTTTCCCACCTTTCCAACTTAAAATCAACATAAAACATACATGAAACACATTTTTTGAAAAAAGATATAAAAAAATTATTAAAAAAATAACCCTATTTTATTTGGACTGTTATAGGAAACACTTTTTTAGGTCTTATTGGCTGGCCTAGATGAATGGATAAAACCTGTGTATATTTCTGTATTATATTTAATCTGAGTGTAGATTGTTTACTTTGTGTATGGGGAGAGGGTAGGAGTGCACTAGCTGACCCCTTGAACTTAGAAAACAAAAGTGCTATTTAGGTGATATGGTCACACTTGTAGCACTATAAAACCCACTGACTGTTTTGAAGAATAGCTGATGGAGACATGTTGTTGGTATTGTAACAGAAAAAAATTGTGATCATTTACAAATCCTTTGAAATAAGAGCATCTTTTTCTCCATTTGTACTCTGAGTGTGAATGGCCTTCACCAATTAATTCAGCTACCTTCAGATGACAAGTATGAACCAAGCAGCTTCAGATAAGCTATTAATAGACTAAAATGTCCGCTGCCAGTAGCCCCATTTCTTGTGTGCTAGGATGTGTTTAAACAGCAATATTTTTCTTGTATGAAGGTTGACAGTGGTGGGGAACTGGATTTAAGTAGAGAATACTCTTAAACAACTGTTTGGGCCTATGTTTTATTTATGGTGTAAGTGTTCTATAAACCTTACATGCCTGAAGATCTACTTGCCAAATGTTGTCTGGATTTATGGTAATTTTGAAAATATTTTGGGCATTAATCATAAATTAACAAAATATTTGAAGGAGAGTTGTTGGTTGTATTTGGTTTAACATTTCTCTTTCAAATATTTTCTGAAAATTCTTTTCGTTTGAGAGATATCACCAAAATAGTCAGGCTGTTTTTGGCGCTACAGACATGAATGGGTTTTGGCCGCTGTGAGTATTAATGGGATAAGTGGTTAGACCATTTGTGCATTCCACGTGTGATTTCTAACTAAAACATTAATCTATTGTTATAATTTCACAATCTATTGTTATAATTTCACATAACCAGGGATCATGGAACATAGGAGTGTATGAATAAGCGTGGATGTTTGGATATGCATGTAAATATTATATCACACAAATAGGAAATGAAATGGTACGGTATCGGTACCAATAAAACAATACAGTATTTTAATGGTACTGTTAATAACAGTACTTTATACAATTATTTCTTTACAATTTTGTCGTGAATGATTATTTAGGATCATAGGCAATCCCTAATAATTGATAACTTCACAGTCGTTAGTATCATGACACCGTACAGTATCAGTACCAATGAAATGGTACGGTACCTTAACAGTACTGTTAACAGTACTTTATTGCATTGTTTCCCTACAAATTTTGCCATGAATAATCATTTAGGATAATAGACAATCCCTAATAAATGATGACTTCACAGTGGTTAGTATCATTAAGAGTACCTTTAAGGAATAAAATGGTACTATATGGTACTTTTTGAATTATTACTAGCACCAGTACCTGTACCTTTAAAGGTATCCATATCAACCCTTCACATAAATATGTTTTTAGTCACCAAGGCATGTGCATCAAAGGCCATTAATGTTACAAGTCTTGAACAATCTGGGCTGTATTCGGTTTGTATGAACAAAGTGAGTATGAGCAAATATGTTAATTTGTGTTCTAATCATTTAACAACTTGGGCTGTATTCAGTTGGTATGAACAAGTGAGTTTTGGCAAATGCTTTAATTTATGTTCTAATCATTGAAACAGATGATCGAAATGGGTATTCATTGATCCTATGTGAGGAAAATGGATGACATAATGTGAACATTCTCAGTAAACAAATCTATTTGGAAATTCAGTTCAGCAGAACATATGTGATTATTCACCAATGGACTTCATAGGGAATATGCTCCAAATGTTCTAACTGGGTCATTCTTACGGTTCTCCCAGCTTGAGATTATTCATGAACATTCGTCAAATAGAATGTGCCCCAAAATTTCCAATCTAACTTGCTAAAGTGCCGACATTTAATTCCTGCACTAAATGCACCGACAGGTCGGGATAATACAGGACTGCACGCCTGATTGCTTACCAGTTTCCTGGGAATGGATGTATGGATGACCACACAACTGAATGCAGCTTTAATTCACAAGCTACGTGGGTCATAGATGTGTTTGGCTTATTTTTTTGACATGTTGTCCATGGGTGTTTTTACAACCAGGCACTTACAGACGTCCGGGTGATTGGTGCAGGAATTATATGTCGGTACTGTAGTTCCTCTGGCTCCCCCTAGGTGTCTCTGACTTGCAGTAGGTCTGTGACGTGGTTCAGTGACGTGTTGCTTCTATCCTCCCCATGTTATTTATGTCATGTACAAATTTACAGTAATTAAACAAATGATATGTACAGATACCGCTCTTATGTTTTTCCTCATCTTTGTGTACCTGCTCGCCTAAAAAAGTGGTTTGTTTTCTGTACACTGACCTGACAAATTATTACTCAAAAAAATGCCTACCCTCAAGTTGCTTTCTGCCCTATTCACCTAAAACATGTATGAACCATGCTTTTTTAAAAAAATGATAATGATAAAAAAATCCTTCCTACCATTACAGGAAAAAAACAATTTTCTTTTTTAGGCTTCAGTGGCATATATACACAAGTCACATTGAATCTCTGCTATAAACAGAAACATCTGAGAGACTGAGATGACAAATACCACTGTGCAACCACATGAAATTATCTTCCCTTATAGGATACAGGTGCTTCATTTGATGAAACAGGGTAATTGAAGAATGCAATTAAAAGAGAAAACAAAAACCAGCTTGATGTGATAGCTACATCATGTTTAAATCATTCTTATTGTTAAAAGTGTTCTGAATTTCAAACACTATCTCTTTATAATTTGGTAAACTGCTATAGAAATCATGGGCATATATCAATGTATTGTATCGAAATAAGAAATTAAAAGAAAATTCTATATATTGAATTGACATATTTTCTTAAAATTAAAAACATCGAAAATTATAATGGTTATCATAAATGTTTTTAAAATCAGTAATACGTGTAAGTCATGGTCCACAGGGGATGGTGAATAGTGCATTAAAAGTAATCTCCAAGGGGCAGGAAAGGGAAGGATATTGGTAATTTTTCTCCTCAAATATTAAATGGTAGAAGTTACAATTTGAGCTCCAAAATAAGTGAGGGTTGGATAGCTTGATATAGCAAGGTCTTTCGCTTGATTCTGCTAAATAAAAAAGCCATATTAAGTATTTTGACTTTGAAACCCATTGATACCTCCATAATTTCAATTCTTATATGATTTGCTCTAAAATTCATTTTTCTCTCTTCTTGAACTGTAGTATTAAATACTCATGAAATTGAACAGGCACAAATTTAATCATGATATAAACAAAACATGTATATCCTAAGAATCACTGTGTAAATAATTGATTTAGAAAACTAGAAAAAATATCATTGACTGATTTATTGTTTGCTAAATTATTAGTACATTATAAACAATACCACTGGCAGCAGATATATACATTTATACTTCCTTGCTATGTCTCCTGTCATTTTTTTTGTCTGAGTGCGCCCTCTATTGCCCAAAAAGAAAACTAATATACTGCAGACGGAGTAGAATTTCCCACAATGCATTGCGTTAAACACTAAGCGGAAGTCATTAAACCGGCTGAGGTAAATGTCTATTTTCTGTTATTTTTGAGGCGAATGGGGCAAAAATCGTGACTATGAAATGTCATTTTAACATGTCAAAGAGCAGGTTATAAGAAATTCGATGTTTATGATATAACTTTCTTATTCATCGCCGCCAAATCAATGTTTTGAACAGGGCGATATTGAAGAATCTAACAAACAGAATGACAAAGCATGAATGAAGTTGGAGTGTAGTCAAAATAAAGAAGTTCACTGTTTTTCAGTGTGCTTTCAATGTATTTCCAAAATTAGATAAAGAGGTAACAGCTATAGCCTTTAAATATTCTAAACAAAGCGTTTCTTGCTTTCACACACTTGGATAGCAATGGTGGAAGAGCAGATGACAGCTCAGCTTTAGAAAGATAATTTAAGACATGACAATGAATGATACATTTTGATCTAGACATTCATTTTCATTTGATATGCTGTCAAGTCATCAGAGAGGGTGATGTAGGGATTCAGGCAGGATGGGCCGGCCAGCCTGTTTTTTGGATTGGCAGTTTCCTGAAAACCTCCTTTTTTGACAGGCAAAAATTCTGATGAAGAATTTTCAATTTGACTTTTTGGGCGCAATAACCAAGTATTTTCTTAACAAACTATCTTCTGGGACATGGCTGATGGCTGAAGTGTAAATTGCATTTTTTGACACAATAGACTAGTGAATATAGTTGGTATAAGGATTTGAAGTAGCTGAGTAGCGAAATCTGGACGGGCCCAGTAGAGATTTTGGGATTGATGTTTTGAACGGATATTTTTTATATCCTGGCTAAGACTCTGGTGGATGTATTTATAGCAAGTGCGAATAGTGACCCTGCCATCTAATGTTGCAATTGATTGAATCAATTATTTTGCAACACTTTTTGGGATTAGTAGATCATATAAAACCTGAAATGCATATATACAAACTAGAAACAAAGAAAAATGGAGTGAATGACTGGCAGATTGTGCTTCTAAGAGATATCACCAAGTGAAGAAAATAAAGTATTGTGCAGTATTATTTAGAAACTTGTCAAAAAAGTATTGTGTTGGACTGAAAATTGAAAAACTTACCAAGAACATAACATACATCTTATTGTTATTCAGCTGTTGTTATTCAATATCTAGTTAATTACAATTTGAATACCTTATGTTTTCTTATTTTCAGAAAATGGACAGACTATTACGTTTAGGAGGAGGTATGCCAGGCCTTGGACAGGTAAGTTACTTAACATATAACAGATAATCACAACTCACCTGATATTGAAATTCATTAGATGTTAGAACATCCCAAAAACATATATTTTATCATCTCTATGTTACTTCAGTTTTCCTGAGTCTAGTTTCTTCCCTTAAAATGTTATTTGAGACCTTATGACTGTATTCAGGTTTTGTTTATTCAAGATGATAAATTCTGGTGTTGTTTATTCTTGAAAGATGATATTCAGATGTAGTTTATTCATGGTGATATTCAGGTGTTGTTTATTCAAGATGATATTTAGGTGTTGTTTATTCAAGATGATATTCAGGTGTTGTTTATTCAAGATGATATTCAGGTGTTGTTTATTCAAGATGATATTCAGGTGTTTATTCACAATGCTATTTTGGTTTTGTTTATTATTGCAGGCGCCAGCAGCAAGTGATGCCCCAGCAGTTGACACAGCAGAACAGGTCTACATTTCCTCGTTAGCTTTACTAAAGGTATGTGTTATGACTTTTGAGGATTTGTACAGCATTTTTTATTTTTTGAAAATTATCCACTGAGTGCTAGATCCAGTACACCTTAGTTGTACAAAACTTATATGTATATAAAGAGTAATTTACACAACTTTACAAAGAATAAGTTTTTCTCTTCCATAGTTTAGTACATTTTTATTATGAATCATCAGTGATAAATCATTCACAAATTTCATCTGTAATATGGTAAATAGAATATAAATATATTGATAAAATATTGATCTTTTTGATACTGTCAGTACTTACTCGGAGAAATATATATATATATATATATATATATATATATATATATATATATATATATATATATATATATATATATATATATATATATATATATATATAATATGCTAACTGATTCTTTCTCTCTCTGTGTAGATGTTGAAGCACGGTCGTGCTGGAGTGCCTATGGAGGTCATGGGTTTGATGCTGGGAGAGTTTGTCGATGATTACACAGTGCGAGTCATAGATGTATTTGCTATGCCACAGTCTGGAACGGTGAGTTATGTGGACAAAAAGCATGTGTTTTTGCTATGTTTTTTCTTGAACTTTTTGAGTTAAGTCATCATGTCTAGAGTTTGCCTAAAAAGTACTGCCCTGGTCTACTGCACTGATTCTGGAAAAAACTTTGTTGCAAATGATAAATGCATATCTGATAAATATGACCCCTTCAAATGTATTTTACAAAATATGTTTCAGCTAAAAGCGTCACAGCAATGCAAATTCAAACATTGCAGAGAGCACAAGATGTCTCAACATATTTCAAAGAGAAACTTGTGCTATCTGGGGTGCACAATATTGCTGTTGATTGTAGCCATTTTTAGTGTAGCCAATTGACAGGAACTTTTTTATTCTCCCTCAAATAAATTTATGTGTATATGATAATACAAATCTACATGAATGGATGATATCAAAATAAACGTAATAGAGTTTTTTAAGGAGATGTTCATGAAATATTTGTTGAGGCAAATACAGTTATTTTTACGTTAGTTTGTGGTATACATGACTGGCATGTTTTATATTTTCAGGGTGTCAGTGTAGAAGCTGTGGATCCCGTATTCCAAGCCAAAATGTTGGATATGTTAAAACAGACAGGAAGGTGAGAAATAAGAGAAACAGGATTTACTTAACCCTTATACTGCTGGTGGCTTATTTGCCCAATGCAATATGAAGCAAAAATCCCCTGAAAAATGGCTGAAACCCTGGCACATGGGTACTCATTTGAGAGTACTCAGTGAGAGCTATCCTATGAATACCAACATGACAGAGTTCAGATGGTTTTCAAAGATCTTTGCATTCTTGCGCTCAGCATTTGAAGGGTTGAAATACAGGGTGCTAACAACTAGGGGTCCACACTGGTAATGGTACTGTTACTGTTTCAGGGCAAAAAATAGCGGTCAAAAACATACAGAAAAAAGAGCTGGTAATTAAACCGGTATTAAAGATATCTTACCTTTTGTTGAAATGCCTTAAAACCACCACCTTTTTGACACAATGGGCTATTAAATGTTGTTGGTTTAAGATTTGAAGTAGATTGGTAGCTAAATCTGGGCGAGTAGATATTTTGAAATAGCTGTTTTGGATAGGTATTTTTGAAATCCTGGCTAAGATTGGTACCAAAGTTCAAGGCTTTTAAGCAAAATATTTATCTGTTTCAGGCCCGAGATGGTTGTAGGTTGGTACCATTCTCCTGGCTAAGATTGGTAACAAAGTTCAAGGTTTTTAAGCAAAATATTTATCTGTTGCAGGCCAGAGATGGTTGTAGGTTGGTACCATTCCCATCCCGGGTTTGGCTGTTGGCTGTCGGGAGTGGACATCAACACACAGCAGAGTTTTGAGGCTCTCTCAGAACGAGCGGTCGCCGTCGTAGTTGACCCCATACAGAGTGTGAAAGGAAAGGTAAGTTAGACCAATAGAAATATATATACATTCAGTATATATATATATATATATATATATACTGTAGAACACACAATGTTAGCGTCTGTTCATATATAGCGTACATAGTGTGTGGTTCCGCTTCGCTATATATAAAAACGTTGTACTTTTTTCTTACCGACTGGCGCTGCCAGCGGCGGTTACCGTCGCTAACATAAAGATAGGCTATGATGCGAAAATTCCCCAATTCGCTATATTTGGGACACGTGTCATATATGTGTTCTACAGTATATATATACAGTGGACATTAACACTCTCAGAACGGGCGGTCGCCGTTGTGGTCGATCCCATACAGAGCGTGAAAGGAAAGGTAAGTGAAGCTAATAAAAAACTGACATAATTACTGTATAACAGGTATTTTCTTTTACAGGCATTTAATTTTCGTGCTCCCCATGATAGTGTCAAAATAGCATCTTTAAATAAATCTTCTGCTTTGTATCTTTGCTTTCCCGAGTGCTTGGGTGCGCAAATTTAAAGTAGCACAAATACCCTCCAGCAGAGCTGTGAAGTGATATTTTTAGCACTCCAAACTAAAGTCATATACAGTAAGCAAACCCACATAGTCTCAACCAAAAGGGTGTCTGGGGGTCATTTTGACGCCCAAACCCTCAAAAATCATCCTTCAGGTCAACCCAAATCTTTTGTATGGAATTGCTAAAAATATCAATTTCAATCATGTAATTGAATATTTTTCAACCATTAGGTTTATGTTGTAATGAGATATAGAAATTGTCATCTGGGTCTATTATTCTTTTGATAATAACTCAGGAATCAAGAATGATTTTGAAAGATATTTGAAGGACTGTTGGTAATGTTTTGAATAACATTTTGCTTCAAACTTATGTGTGCTTTTTTCTGCAAGATTTCATTAGGCCTAAAAAAAGTTGTTTGTTTCCTGTAACCCTACCCTAACATGTTTTTATCAAAGAAAATCCCTACCCTAAAGTTTTTATCGCCCTCCCAACTCCCGATTAATGTAAAACATGCATAAAACACACATTTTTGACCAAAAAGATAATGCAAAAAAAAAACTTTTTACCAACCTACCTACCCTATTTTTTGGGGGGCCGTTACAGGAAACAAACAATTTATTTTTTTAGTCCTTAGAATTGTCAGGCTGTTTTTGCTGCTGTGAGTATTAATGGGTTAAAATGTTGTTGTTTTCAGGTGGTAATTGATGCATTCCGATTGATCAACCCAAACATGATGGTACTGGGCCAAGAACCAAGGCAAGCCACCTCCAACTTAGGACATTTACAGAAACCCTCAATACAGGTGAGAAATATTATCTGACAATCACCAAATAACTGAGGCAACTAAATAAACATCTGTCTACAGGCATTTGTACTTGTCGGCTTGCCCTGGCAAATGAATTATTGAAGAAGGGCTTTTAGGCAAGTACATTTAAGTTTTCAATTGCCCGAGTGGGAAAGCTGATTTTCTGAACATTAAACACATCTTATTTTGAAAATGGCACAAATACCCACAGATATACAAACAATGTAATGAAACTAAAAAGAAAATGGTTGTCAAATCATGAATTCGTGATAAATAATACATACTATTCTAGCATATTTCATAACTTATTTTGGGCAAGTTAATAATTACGTCAGCCAAGTAAAAATCATTAAATACTTGCCCGGCATGGTAAGGTTGTTCTGAAACTTATTTTGGTGTCTTGTCTAGTCACAACAAAAAGTGACAAAAATATAAATTTCGACGGCGTATTTTCTGTGTGTATTTCAGGCACTCATCCATGGCTTGAACCGACACTACTACTCCATAGCCATCAACTACAGGAAGAATGAGAGAGAACAGAAGGTGAGACCATCATTTATATGCTAGAAATATTAGTTGCTCGGAAAAAATTAACAACATTATTTTTGTGAGTCTCACATCTGCACATGTACTTAGAATTAGAATGGCTTCATTGTTTGGAATTTGTTTTGCAGGCTTAAGTACTAATTAAAATTCGCATATTGAATTTGAGTTAATGATCTTAGGATTATATGATACTTAAGATGAAAGCTGAAAATTAGGGAAGTTAAGTTGATTTATAATCATTGTATGACTGTCTTTCGCATATTCCATATGCTTAAATAAAACTGCTTTACATAGGAGAACTATGTATAGATATTGTCTGTAATTATGTATGATGAATTTTCATTCTACTTTTTTGGTCAACCATTTTTGAAAAGCTAGTTGGGCAGAGTAAAGATAACAGGAATGTCTAAAATCACCATGTAGATGTTGTTGCTATTTTATAGTATATATTTATTTATGTTTTTTCTGCCTGTAGATGTTGCTGAATCTGCACAAGAAAAGCTGGATGGATGGACTCATGTTGCAGGATTATAACGAACACTGCCAACTCAACGAGAAAGTCGTCGGAGAAATGCTCACTCTGGCCAAAAATTATAACAAGGTAAATTCCTCATGACAGTTATCTTTGAGATTAGGAATCACAGATTAGAAATCCAAAATATGTTGTTGAGAATTTATTTGAAAATGTCACTTTTAAACAAATAATTTGAATTTTTTTGAATTTTGAAATAAATGCTAGTACAATTCTGAAATGCACTTCACATTTGCTAAACAAAAATACTGGTTAGAAATGTTTTGAAAATGTACTTTTAAATTCAAAAAATTTGAATTTTGACTCGATATAAATGCTAGTACAATTCAGAAATGCACTTCGCATTTGCTAAAAAATATTTGTTTAAGCCATTTAAGCATGTAGCACCAAAAACCTCCTGATTTGTTGATACTTTTCTTACGCAAACAATTTTTAGGCGAAATGATATTCAAACTACAACTAGCATCTCTCCTTTTAATAGTTTTCAAATTTATACTTTTTCTAAAGTTATTTTCAAAGATAACTCGCATATAATGATAATAATATTGTCATTTGATATTGCGCCCTTTCCAGTTTTCATATAAACATGCTCAAAGGCGCATATAAATTATTTATGCCAAGCATATCTCCAATTCTCCATTCTTTAATGGGTTGAAGTAATTAAATGAATATATAGTAGCCTTGTTGGAGACAAGGCCCAATGTACATTTTGTATAGTATTGATTGACTAATAATTGTTTTCTCTCCCTCTTTATTGCAGTCACTAGAAGAAGAGGAAACTATGACACCAGAACAGCTGGCAATCAAGAATGTAGGAAAACAGGTAGGTGCAAATATGTCGTTGAAATCTGTATTGATGCAACACCTATAGAACGTGAATTCATGTAGAAGTTGAACATCTATAAAATTTGAACTCCTGCAGAAGTTGAACATCTATAGAATTTGAACACCTGCAGAAGTTGAACATCTATAGAATTTGAATTCATGCAGAAGTTGAACATTTATAGAATTTGAACACCTGCAGAAATTGAACATTTATAGAATTTGAACACCTGCAGAAGTTGAACATCTTTAGAATTTGAACACCTGCAGAAGTGGAACATTTATAGAATTTGAACACCTGCAGAAGTTGAACATCTATAGAATTTGAATTCATGCAGAAGTTGAATATTTATAGAATTTGAACACCTGCAGAAGTCAAACATTTATAGAATTTGAACACCTGCAGAAGTTGAATATGTGTCAAATTTGAACACTTTGTTCTACTGGATGTAGAGCACATGTAGAACTGTTTACCTTATACAAACCTATCTAGAAAATTGTATATCACACTTGTGTCAAATTTGAACATGTTACAGAAGTAGAACACCTGTAGAAGTGTTTACCTTACACAAACCTATCTAGAGCATTGTATTCCACACCTGTGTCAAAGTTGAACACTTGTAGAAGTAGACCACATGTAGAAGTGTTTACTTTTCAGAAATTCATCTAGGCGATTTTATTTTTCACATGTTTTAAATTTGAAAACTTGTAGGAGTAGAACACCTGTAGAAGTGTTTACCACACACATTTATATGTAGGGGATTGTATATCACACCTGTGTCAAATTTGAACTTATATAAGTAGAACACCTGTAGAAGTGTTTACTTTTCACAAATCTATCATAATGTAATTGTATTCCACACAAGAGACACTGGAAGTATTAAGGACAATGGCCAACAAATTGGTATTTGTATGTTTTATTGGCAAAAGTAGGTTACATGGTATTCTTTTGAAGGAATGACTGTAGAATTAAACCAAACCTGTTTAAATGTGCACCTGCCAGGGGAAACCACCTGCCTTTAATGACAACGTCTCCCATCCAGACTATTCTGCCATCTATTGAACCAAGATTGTATCAGCTGTATACTGTAGATTCACAAAAGATTGTGTAGAGTAAAGTTTGCAAATTTACAGAAAATCGATTTAGCGTTTTTTAACTTTGCGAATTGGCCGCAACGAGTGCCAGCTATACACTTAAATTTTTTATTTTGTGTCCGAGGCTAAACGTTAAAAATGCAAAAATTGAAATAACGCAACCTTTTCCGAATCTACAGTAACCGTCTTTCAAGAAAATTATGGAAAACATAAATTATCAAAGATAGTGCGGGTTGTGTTCTAACTAATCTATGAAAATATGAAGGAGTTAAAAAATACTTAGTTTATATCTTTTTTCATAATGGTGGGGTAGAAATTCTCCTTACAACAGCATTATCATCAGTTTCATATGATGTCTATTTAAAGTTCATAACACAGTGCGCTTTAAACTGAGTGGTATAGTTGGAAAGCTTTCTCTGTGTGACTTAAGCTCACCAGTTGAGAGCAAGTAAAAACTTGGGGCTATTAAAATTTCTAGCATTTAGAACATTTTGGACTAGTATCAGTTTAGGGCTAAGCACTGTACATCTTCGTTGTCACATAGACCAAAATATCAGGGCTAGTAAAATTTCTAGCATTTTGCCCGGTAGGACTGGTGGCAGTTATGGGTCTAAGCACTGTACATCTTAATTGTCCATAACCTAAAATATCAGGGCTAGTAAAATTTCTAGCATTTAGCCCTGTTGGACTAGTAGTAGTTTTGGGTCTAAGCACTGTACATCTTAATTGTCTAGTAATCCAAAATATCAGGGCTAGTATAATTTCTAGCATTCAGCCCTGTTGGACTAGTAGCAGTTATGGGTCTAAGCACTGTACATCTTAATTGTCTAGTAATCCAAAATATCAGGGCTAGTATAATTTCTAGCATTCAGCCCTGTTGGACTAGTAGCAGTTATGGGTCTAAGCACTGTACATCCTCATTGTCCATTACCTAAAATATCAGGGCTAGTATAATTTCTAGCATTCAGCCCTGTTGGACTAGTAGCAGTTATGGGTCTAAGCACTGTACATCCTCATTGTCCATTACCTAAAATATCAGGGCTAGTAAAATTTCTAGCATTTAGCCCTGCTGAACTAGTAGCAGTTTTGGGTCTAAGCACTGTACATCTTAATTGTCACATAGCCCAAATTACCAGGGCTAGTAAGATTTCTAGCATTTAGTCCTGCTGGGCTCGCAGCAATTTTGAAACTTATTGTGCAATTCCCATCCTAATTGTAACCGGGTTGTCCTTTAAAAATCAGGGTTAATAAAAGTATGGGCTTCAAGCCACGCTGGGCAAGTGAAAATCTTGGTTTTTATGGAGCTCTGGCAGTCACCAACTTTTAATTGGTTGCCCACTTGCCATGGCAAGTAAAACAGCTGCAGGGCAAGTAGAAATCACTAATTAATCAATCATTAGTTACGTAGCCGTCATGGCAAGTTGAAATTTCATTGAACAAATTGCTGGATAAGTTCAATTTCTTTGGTGGGCAAGTAAAAAATGGAATCTACTTGCCCCACAGGGCAACTTGGTCCTAGAAATTGGGCTCTACCCTGCCTGGGGCCTATTTCACGAAAATCAGATATTGGTTTTAACCCTTGCAATGCTGAGGCTACTTTAACACCAAGACGCAGAGATTTTTGAAAACCATCTTACCCCTGTCATGTTGGTATTCATTAGATAGCTCTAACTGAGTACTCTGAGATGAGTACCAATATGCCAGGGTTTCATTTTTCAGTTTCAATTTTTTTAGCTTTTTTGCATCGTTTTGTATTGGCAAAGTTAGACACCAGCAGCATGAGGAGTAAGCTAGCTAATCTTGAAGATAACTACTTGCTAGCCAGGTAGGGTGATACAGAAAGCTATTGTACTGCATTCTACCAGGTAGATCACGACTGCTACTATCAATATAGTACCATACACTGGAATCCCCTCCTTTCGTTTAGCTTTATTACAATATAAGTTCGGAAAGGCATTCACCACCGTACCATTGTTAAGTTTCGCACAAAATACCTTATCGGTGTTCAGCTGATTTTTCTAGGTATTTTGCATCATTTTGTATGGCCAAAATTAGCCACCAGCAGCATAAGGGTTAAAGATAACCACTGACTAGCCAGATAATTCGGTTTCTGTTTCTCGGTCCTCCATGATATATTTCACGTCCTGGATTTTAAATCGTCTTCGTAGGGTGATACAGAAGGCTATAGTACTGCATACTACCAGGTAGATCACAACTGCTACTATCAGTATAATACCATACACTGGAATCCCCTCCTTTCGTTTAGCTTTATTGCAATATAAGTTCGGAAAGGCATTCACCAGCGTACCATTGTTCGGTTCTGCACAAAATACCTTATCAGTGTTCAGTTGATTTTTATCTCGGAAGTTTTGCATCCAGCCTGCTAAGTATTGTGTATTACAGTCACACCTCCATGGATTATTGTGAAGTGTCAAACTTTTCAGCTCGAATTGTAGATTGACCGCCTCTTTTGGGATGGTCTCCATGTTATTGTGGTCCAGTTTCAACGTCTTGATGTATTTTAAATGATTCAGGGCGGCAGGACTGGTGAAATTTATCCGGTTATGACTCAGATCTAGGTACGTGACGAATTCCAAGTATGTACGATCGTCGATGGATTCGATATTGTTGTACTGGAAATGGAGTTTGTATGTAAAGGATTCGGTGCAGAAAGGCATAGTTTCCGGTAGACTTTGACGTTGTTTTCCAGTGCAGTTGATGGTGATACTGTACGGTTCGGTGCTATTCATTAACGAACAATCGCAAGTTTTGGGACACCTCTGCGTAACATCACATGACCATGATCGGTGGACGCACAGGGTTAGTAGGCAAAATAGCACCTTTGTTATAGTTTTTGTGAGCGGTTCCGCAACATGCCACCAGGTGGCTACCTGGTCTTGTTTATTCCAGGTTGTCATGGTTACACCGAACATGATTCCGATGTAGATATTCCGGTGAATATAATCATCCTGGTGCTCATCTTCTTACTCATTCTGATATTGAGGCTGGAAACATCTGAAAAATAATCGGAGAAAACGTATGAGGAAATATTATTTTCAGTAAAATTCAGATTAGAGCTTCTTCGGCAGAAATGTTGATTAGGACCCTACCCACAACCCTCCTTCAAATACTTGGTGAATCTATTCTTAACCCTTATGCTGCTGGTGGCTAATTTGACTAATTAATACAAAATGATGTGAACAACTCATCTGAGAGTACTCAAGTACTCAAGGTCAGATCTGGTTTGCTACCTGTTTTTCAGATCTGATTTGGTATTACAGCTGCACTTTAATTAGGTTTGAATACCGCATTGCTCGATAGTACCATAGTATGTGTTTACTAGCAGTTTTCAAGGTCAGATCTGGTTTGCTGTTACAGCTACAGTTTAGGTTTGAATAGCACTTGACTACTTTTACTAAAAGGGATATCCTTAAAATGTATATTAACAAATCCTCCCTTGGTATATTTACGTAAAGATTTGTAATCTTGTCAGGTCAATTTTATACATATTTTAAACCTTAAACATACAATACTGAACTTTTTTGATACAATACTTTTTCCCATTCATTAGTGGTGTTTAATATTTTATCTGGTACCGGTATCCTTACATGCAGTTGTTGCTGTACCCTTATGTAAGCTGTACCCTTACATGCAGAGTCCCTCACATAGTTATTGGTTTAACCTATTACTTACTTACTTACCTCAGTACACAGTATCACGCTGGAGCACATTTCCTAGTAGATGGTTCTTGCCCCGCTAATTGCAGTGCATGTATGTATAAATATTAGCTATTTATACCACCCTTAGGGAGATGGGATCAACCGTTATTCATTGGACCATGATGGGCCTGGTCTATGGCATGCTGGTCATTCTGAAAATCTCTGTTTGTGTGTGTCAGAGACATATAAAACTCCTAGATATATACCTCTCTGCTTATGTTAACCCTTATGCTGCTGGTGGCTAATTTTGCCAATACAAAATGATGCAAAAATAGCCTGAAAATGGCAGAAACCCTGGCATACAGGTACTCATCTGAGAGTACTCAGCGAGAGCTATCTTATGAATACCAACATGACATGGTTCCAATGGTTTTCAAAAATCTTTGCATCCTTGTGCTTAGGACAAAAGTAGTCTTAGCATTGGAACGGTTAAGCAAAACAAGTAGGGGGACTTCCTAACACCATGCTGGCTAAGGTTTTGCATCCTTGTGCTTAGGACGAAAGTTGCCTCAGCATTAGAAGGGCTAACTTAGCATCCCTGTCCCTACTGGTATCTGAGATATAAATAACTCGGGTACCTCTCTCTGCAGTATCCAGGCCTACAGGGTCGAGTACTGATTGATCTGAATAACTGGTCTTGGTTCTCAGCCTGAGTTAGGAAATAATAATAGCATGTCTTCAATGCCGCCATCACCATGTATACTGGGTGTTAAATAGATTTGATGTCTCTCTCAGCCTATAGATGGCAGCACAGTTTTCAATGAGTTTGCAGTCAGAAACTCAAACACAGCTCAAGTGGGTCCCCCTTGAGGATTAATAAAGAACTAAACCTGGAATGAAATCAACTAAGGGTAGATTTCTGAGAGCCTAAGGAAAGAGCCATGTAAAACAGACTTGTAGCAAGTCTAGGACGAGTGGAGAAGGGAAATCCTAGCCTGCCTCCCAGGCCATATTTAAATGTCATCCCTTGTGGATAGATGGCACTGCAGTTAATACTAGGGGGTCAGTTTGAAATTAACACCAGTCTCCCTCGTGTGGCAATTATGTGAACTAAATGGCCAACAGTAGGCCACAAGTCCCTATCTAGTATAGGTGCAGGCTTCTATATATAATAAAGTAAAATCATAATATAGTCTTGTGGCTAGGCTAGGGAAATCCTGGCATCACCACTAATTGAGGAGAATGAGAAGGAGGAGGAAGAGGAGAAGGGCACCTTGTGGGTTGTACCCAGACACCCGCACCCCTCCGACTAAGACGGTTCCTCCAGATCAGACCCCCGCTGACAGCAAAGCACCCAGCACAATAGTTACCCATACACACCAACGATAGTTCTTAGGAATTGATTTATCAAACCTATCCTCTGCAACTCTTTCACGCCTGAAATAATCCTGGTGATCTGCGCAATAAGGAAAGTATTAGCCTGCCTCCCAGATTCATACACACACACATATACACACACACACACACGCACACACATATATATATATATATATATATATATATATATATATATATCTATATTATAAGAGAGGAGGCCCAATCCTTTGCAACGCATGATCTCCGTTGCCGCGCCTGTTTGCCTAATTCTGAGTTGGCAGTTTGGTGGACGAGTGTATCTAGATGGTTCTTAGCGTAAACAGATTTCAAAATGATTTACAAAAAGGTGCTTTTGATGCTGATTTCTCAATCTCGAGCGCGGCCGGGTTTGGTATAACCACCCGGCGATAGATGGTACTACCGATATCAAACTTCTGCTTCCACAGTGGGGTTACACTGCACGAACTTTGTTGGTTGTACGGTGGCAGAAGTGCGCTGACTGTAGTAGCGTTAAGCCTACCCGGGTGATCAAAAGAAAATCAGAGCATGTATAGAAAGGGTTGAGGCGGCATAGACCCTGGACATTGCCTGCATGGGCGCTTTAGCGTTCGGACAAATCCCATGGGTAAAACACAAACAAGGTCAGAATGCTTGGACAGAGAGTAGTGGAACAAACCCAGACGGTTCAGCATACCACGGTGGTGCATGGGTAGTAACATCCATATTTGAGCTTAAGAAAAATCCGGACTTCTCTATAGTTCAAAACATGTTTTTCAGACAACCAGTATATAGGCTACGCGGGCTGAAATAGACACCATTTGAAAACTATCATTATCAAAAAAACTTAAAAATTGTGACGAAATTTAATGTCTATGTAAACTTATAACTACCTCATGCAGTTAGCGCACTTTTCAGAAAATGAAAGGTTAGTTTGAAAAAAGTTCTAAAATACAGCCACTAAAAAGTTATAAAACCCTTTTTATATAGAAACTTTCATAAGCATTTTTTATAAAAATCGAAGGATCAAATACAAGTATCTATTTATATATATATATATATATATATATATATATATATATATATATATATATATATATATATATATATAATATATATATATATATATATATATATATATATATATATATATAATATATATATATATATATATATAAATATATATATATATATATACATATATATATATATATATATATATATATATATATATACATATATATATGTATATATATATATATATATATATATATATATATATATATATATATATATATATATATATATATATACATATATATATATACATATATATATAAATATATATATATATATATATATACATATATATATACATATACATATATACATATATATATATATATATATATATATATATATATATATATATATATATATATATATATATACATATACATATATATATATACATATATATATATATACATATATATATATATATATATATATATATATATATATATATATATATATATATATATATATATATATATATATATATATATATATATATATATATATATATTAGACAGTAGGCCGTATCCCTTGCAACGGGTAATCTGCGTTGACACACCTGTTTCCTTTATTGTTGAGTTGAGCGTATGTTGGACAAGTGTGTCTAGATGGTTTTTACCCCAAACAAATTTCAAATATTAAGTAAAAAAAAGGTGCTTTTAATGCTGATTATAGAGCCGTACAGCTCTCTGGGAGGTCCATGACCACTTACACAGAGGCCAACTGTACCACCGCAGGAGGTCGCAACTGAGACTATAAATATCAAGCCTGTTAGTCACGGTTACGGTCCAGAAGTCGGGAAGCATACTGTATTAGGACCAAGGTACATGCTGTCAGATAGATACTTATATCAGGTATGACCAGAGAGAAAGCGAGAGAGAAAGAGAGACAGGGGCAGAGCGTGAGAGAGAGATTAAGGGGCTGAGAGAGAGAAGGGCAGAGGGAAAGAGGGGGCAGAGAAAGAGAGAAATAGAGAGGGGGCAGAGAGAGAGGGGTGACAGAGGGAGAGAAAGAGAGAGGGGGCCGAGCGAGAGAGAGGCAGAGAGATTGAAACAGAGATGGGGCATAGAGAAGGAGAGAGAGAGGGGGGGAAGAGAGAGGGGCAGAGAGAGAAATTGGGGTCGGGGCGGGGGGAGAGAGAGAGAGGGGGCAGAGAGAGAAATATAGAGGGGGATGAGAGGGCAGCGAGAGAGAGAGAGAGAGAGAGGGTATAGTGAAAGAGAGAGAGAGAGAGAGGGGGCAGAGAGAGGGAAGGAGGGGGGCTGAGAGAGAGAGGACGGAAAGAGAAATAGAGACGGGGCAGAGAGAGGGAGAGAGAGAGAATGAGGGGACAGAGAGAGAAAGAGAGGGGGCAGAGTGAGAGAGGGAGAGAGCAGCAGTGATATGGAAAGAGAGAGGGGGCAGAGAAAGAGGGGGGGGGGGCAAAAGAGAGAGGGGGACAGAGAAATAGGGGGCAGAAAGAGAGAGAGGGGACAAAAGAGAGAGAGAGGGGACAAAAGAGAGAGAGAGGGGCACAGGGAAAGGGGGACAGAGAGAGAGGTGGCAGAGAGAGCGAGAGGGCGGGGCACAGGTAGAGGGGCACAGAGAGAGAAAGAGAGGGTGGGGCAGAGATAGAGAAAGAGGGGCTGTAAGAGAGAGGGGGGCTCTCTCTCATGGATGTATTGGTGGTCTGATACGTTTGCCATTATAAGAAATTTCATGGTTTCCGTCCGCAGGACGGGTACTTTTCTAGTATATATATATATATATATATATATATATATATATATATATATATATATATATATATATATACATGTATATATATATATATATATATATATATATATATATATATATATATATATACATATACATATACATATACATATACATGTATATATATATATATAAATATATATATATATATATATATATATATATATATATATATATATATATATATATATATATATATATATATATATATATTTATATATATATTATAGACCAACATGAGAGGGTGTAGATGGTTTTCAAAAATCTTTGTTTTTTGTGCTTTGGATGATAGTAGCCTCTGCACTGGAAGGGTTAATTAGTGATCAATTTGTAATTACCTGGGTTGGTGACTCAGGTGTGTCTGCTCTGGGATAGTTAGCTCGTTTACGAATAGTTAATGAGGCGATAGTCATAAATCACAAGAACACAGTCTTCTTTGTGGCGAAATGGATTTTTTATTATGATATTGGGCACTGAGCCACAGAGTCTTAGCCAGGATGTAGAAACTGGGCACCAAAAATTGGCAATTATTCAATTTTTGGGCGTCTTACTTTTCAAGGGTGAGCACAATATACTCAGATTACAACCATAAACATGAATTTATTAAAATAGGGAATAATATCTTTTAGTGTTATGTAAATTATACTGAGGTGACGTCGTTCAAGCATAGACTTGAAGTAGGCATTTCAAGAAATTACTCTAAATTTTGGGTGTCCTGGTAGATTTTACATTGTATTTGAGAGTTTGGGTGTCCAAATGATGCCCAGATGCCCTGCTGGCTAAGCCTATAGGCATATGACATCTCCTAGTACTGTCTGTCTGACTTCCAAGTGTGGATTAGGGATTTGTCAATACCTTTTGACATGGAGGGAAGAAATAAACAAGAAGCCTCTTGTAGGGATGTCATCGATAGGGTTGCATACCGGTACTCGGGTACCGTTAGGAACCGAGATTCATTTCGAAAAGAACCGGTATTTACCCGTTTCGTTCAGAACCGGTACTAAAAGGCACCGTTTCATTTTTGAGTACCGCTTCATTTCAACAGATTAAAAAATTTGTTACGGCCAATCATATGCGGTGATGACGCATTGTGTGCTGATTCCCGCCGAAAGAGTTATAGACACGCTGTCTGGGATATTATTTGGCAGGAAACACGATACGATGTAACATCCCACGCATGTTCGCAGTGCGTTGTGGCGATCATTTGCTTCGGTTAACTTCGTCAATGTCCGTCTTACTCTTAATCGTTGGTTCTGTTCCCCAATTCTACTATTGATTGTTGTCATAGAATTGAGGAATGGAACGACACTTGTTAGCGACATGAATGTCGTAAAAAAGCCGATCAGGCCTCGGAGATCAGAGGTACCGTTTCACTGTTAACGATACCGATACCACTGGTACCGTACCGGTATTGTACCGTTTCGTGTTAACAGTATGCAACCCTAGTCATCGATAGTCGATAAATCGACATTTTCACTTTGTCAATTAAATAGAATCGAATGGTTGGGTATCGAATCGAAATAATCGATATTCTGTACCCCAATAATGGCGTATGATTATTAATGAAAACTACACTTTTCCCAGACATATTCCTGTTAAACTAACGCAAAGTGAAACTCTGACTAAATATTGAAGTATCTTTTATGGCTTTTGTAAGAGAAATTGGAAGGAATGCTGTACTTTATAGAGTATAGCAATTAATCGAAACGAAAAAAAGGGATATCAATGACATCCCTATAAATAATTGTGCCTTACAAGCATGTTATGCCGTATCGAATCGAATCGCATCGAATCGAAAAATATATCAATTAATCGAATCGATAAAATTTCATATCAATGATATCACTAGCCTCTTGTATATTTCAACAATACCTTTTCCAGGGTGGCGCTGACACGACCAGATATCCTTATGACAGTTCCGATATTATTTTGTCGTGAACTGAAGTCAGGTGGTATGAATGTAGATGTGTGAAATATCTGCATCCTGAGGGACGCATAAGATACTCATCAAGAACTTCCACTACATAGGTGCCAAAATCTGGACCTCTTTGCCAGACGAGATCCAGACTACGTTCAGTAAATCTCTTTTTAAAGTGAGATGCAAAAAACCATTCATGTCAGTCCTCTCTGAGTTATAAGAAAAAAGAAATTCATCAATTCTAGTCCGAATGTTTGTATTATACTATATGATATTATTGTTATGTCAATCTTGAGCAGTGAGGTTGATCATTACATGTGATGCCATTGAACTCTGGGCAGACTGGGACCACTATGGAAATAAGTTTCTAACCTTTAGTGTATATATCCTGTGTCTGGTTAGAATTCTATTGTATAGCAGTTAATGACACTCCAACTAGTCACCTTTATATATGATTTTTTGTATACCAAATGCTATGTAATACACATCGTACTAGACCGAATAAAATCAAATCAAATCAGTAATTTCCTTTTACTAATAATTCTTTGAGCTGCTCATTATGTAAGCAGTAACACAGCAATGCACAGATCGGGTAAAAGAAATATACCTTTTTACCCCCTTAATGACAACAACTCTTGGCACAGATAGATAACACCCATTTGTGGTCAATGCTCAGGACGCAGGATGTTCTGGATCTTTGTATGAGTGTGGTTGCAATTGTTTTGACCCTATCGCTAACACTGCTTTTCACACTTATAACACTTACCGTGGATCTGAAATCCATGCAGATTCAGTAGTGTGCGGTAGCTGTAACATGTCCTACATCAGAATGTAAAAAAAGGCAACTTACAACGTTTCCATCACACTTAGAACACCTAAAAGACTAAACTTGGATCTGTTATCCTTTCAGATTCAGTAGGGTCTGCTGAAGCTTCAACATGTCTTACTTATATCAGAATGTAAAAAATGCAACTTACGTTTCTCACAAACATGGCTCCCGGAGACATAATCGGCAAAGACAATCAATTCTACGCCATGCGTCTGACCTGAAAATGAGGCCAAGCATTGTTGCCTAGCAACACTATTGTTGTCTCGCAAACATATTGATTTTTACCCAGGTATAATTAGACCTAGTGCTTAGACTAGCTCGTCAACACAGCATTGTTTCTTATCATATACATGTTCCAGAGTGATCATGGATAGTAGTGGCCCCAGCACATGAGTACTTTAATTGGTGGGTATTCATTGATTTGTTTATTATGCAGAAAGTGTATGTACAGGTATCATCAGGGAATTTTTATACTTTAGAATGAACATTCCTGGTATCATATACATGTTCCAGAGTGATCATAGATAGTAGTGGCCCCGTAACATGAGTGTTTTAATTGATGGGTATTTATTGATTTCTGTTTATTATGCAGAAAGTGTAGGTACAAGTATCATATACATGTTCCAGAGTAATCATAGATTATAGTGGCCCCATAACATGAGTATTCTAATTGATAGGTATGTATTGATTTCTGTTTGTTATGCAGGATGCGTAGGTACAAGTACTTTAACCCTTTCATGACTGGAGATCTTTAAAGCATAATCCGGACATGCAATACTTTTGGGGATCACTTAAGAATTTATCGTGAATTCACTAAATATTTTATGGAGATCTTGAAAGTGTCGTCTGTATCTCCGTTCCTTTTGCGAAGTACTTAAGAATTAAGAGTAAATTCATGAAATATTTGATGGAGAATTATTGGCTGGATTCAGGTCCATATTTTTCCTTCAAATATTTTCTTAAGATTCTGCTCACTATAGACATGTATGGTTCAAAAGGAAATAAGCGGATGGTATTTATACAGCGAAATCCCTCATTGTGATCACCCTGGAGATGTGAACACCTCATGATATTAATGCAATTTTCTGCTCCCATTTGTATCTTTTACATTAGAAAAGGCCCCCCCCCCCCTAGTGTAAAAGTATTTGCCCTGGTCCCAAGGTGTTCACATCACGAAAGGTTTCACTCTACTTATGAACTCAAAGAACAGGGTATCTAATCCGTTCATGCGAAATTTATTCTTGTATAAAAGGTCGTCTGGATGCATGAGGCTTTTGAAAATGACTTTTGAAAATGAGCATAAATTGCAATATATTTGAAGGAGACAAAATTTCCTCTTCAAATATTCTCCAAAGGCTCCTTCTTTTAGGAGTATATTGCCAAAATAGTCAGGCTTTTGGGCCTGATAATTTTGATGAAATTTTGCGGGCAAAAACATATTTAGGAGAATATTAAGAGAACACAAGTGAGCGCTCTCGAGTGGAATTTCTATATTTCGTTTGTTTGTTTTTGTATTCATTATTCTTCCCTTTGTTCTTTTTTGTATCATTGTTCTTTCCTTTGGTCTTTTTTGTATTCGTTGTTCTTTCCTTTGGTCTTTTTTGTATTAAATGTTCTTTCCTTTGTTCATTTTAAAAATCATTGTTCTTTCCTTTACTCTTTTTATTATTCATTGTTCTTTCCTTTGATATTTTTTTCATTCATTGTTCTTTCCTTTGTTATTTTCTTATATCTATTGTTCTTTCCTTTGTTCTTTTCTTGTATTCATTGTTCTTTCCTTTGTTCTTTTCAGGACCCGAAGCGCCATCTGGAGGAGCACGTTGATGTTTTGATGACGACCAATATCGTCCAGTGTCTGGGCGCCATGCTGGGGATCGTGGTTTTCAACTGAGCACCCGCGAAAAGAATCATCCGGATCTATGATATTTTTGAAAATAACTTAGTAATGAAGTATGATTTCACAAAATGTTTGGTAAAATAGTTTTTGGTTGTCATCTGAACATATCTCCTTAAAATAAATTTTCAATAGATCTTTTATTTGTCAAGATATTGACAAATATAAGATTTATGTCTTTTTCATAAGTATCATCTGGATCTAAGGTACTTCTGATAATAACTCAAGAAAAAGATATGTTTTTAAGTTTATTTGAAGGGGAGTTGTTATTTGGCTTCTGATTGGCTAATTTGGCCAATACAAAATTATGCATAAATCTGAAAAATGACTGAAACCCTGGCACATTGGTACTTATCTGAGAGTGCTCAGTGAGAGCTATCCAATGAATACCAATATGACAGGGATAAGATGGTTTTCAAAAATCTTAACATCCTTGTGCTTTGGTTGCAAGTCGCCTCAGCACTGTAAGGCTCAACATTTCGCTTTCCCATATTTTCCAGAAGATGGCTTAGTCAAAAAGGTTTTTACCAAACTAGACAGGCCTTTTATGGGTTCACTTATTAACCCATTCACATTCAGAGTTCCTCCTAAAAGTATTGTCTGCTACTCTTGTACTCTTGCAGATGTAGTTCTGTGCCCAATGGTGAGGATATCGAAAATACATCCACTTCAGGCGTAGTACTTGTACTCGATACAATACCAGATACTGGTATCGAATAAGAAAAAGTATTCATATCAAAAAAGTTAAATATTGTATCGTATCATTTAAGTTTTGAAATATATAAAAAAAATCCTTTAAGTGCTACCTGGACATCTCTGTGTGAAGGAGGTTTGCTGTATCTTAGCAAATTTACGAAGCTGACGGTGGTAAATTTCACGAAATTAGGTCTCTGGGAAGCAGTTTCGTTAAAAATATCATTAAGGTATCGTATCGTGAAGGAATTATCGATAGGGCCAATACCTATTCCACTACTTCAAAGATCTTGGGTTTTCTTTCTGTTGTATTGTTTATAATTCTAAGCAGAAATATTACCTTACTCATTACTCTTTTTAAACGGAATGCGATGAATATCAACAGTTTTGTATGCATTTTATGTACATGTATCAATATGATATCAATAAAAGATATAAAATGCACTGTGGATGTACTGTTTGTTTTCTATTTAACCCTTAAGCTGCTGGTGGCTAATTTGGTCAATGAATGTGAAAAAAGCTGAAAATGACTGAAACACTGGCAAATGGGTACTCATATGAAAGTACTCAATGAGAGCTTTCCAATGAATACCAACTTGACAGGATTTATATGAATTTCAATTTTCTTTTAGTTCTAGTGCCTTAGACAAAAGTAGTCTCATTATTAAAAGGGTTAAGAAACACATGAACACTTGTTTTATGATCAAATTCATATCTTATTTTCTCGCATCTTAGCAAGAGCAGATTTAGAAGGATTGGATGGGGTACGCAATGGTTGAAAAGCATACCTTATAAACCTACAACAAAATGTTCAAAATAGTATCCCTGCCTGTTCCATAATACTTGAAAAACCTAAACTTCTCTTAAGGTAGACTCTTTATCCGCGCAGTCCTCAGGACGGAGGTCAAGGAAACTTATGATCTTTGAATCCCCCTAACTAGAGTTCGAGTTAGGAATCAGGTCCAGGGTTAGGGTTATTGTTAGGGTAGGGTAACCCTTAACCCTTATGCTGCTGGTGGTGGATTTGGCCAATACAAACTGATACAAAAAAGCTGAAAAATGACTGAAACCCTGGCAAATAGGTACTCATCTGAGAGTACTCAACAAGAGCTATCCAATGAATACCAACATGACAGGGTTTAGATGATTTTAAAAAATCTTTGCGTTTTTGTGCTTTGGATGAAAGTAGCCGTAGCATTGATTAACCTAACCCTGGACTTGATTCCTAACCCTAACCCTAATCCTTGGATTAGATTTAGGGTTAGGAATCAGATCCAGGATTAGGGTTAGGGCGAGTCTTAGGGTTAGGTAACCTTAACCCTAACCCTGGGCCTGATTCCTTACCCTAACTCTAAACCCTGACTCTAACCCTAACTCTAACCCTAACTCTAACCCTAGTGAGGGGATTTTAAGATCACAAGTTTCCTTGACCTCCTTCCAGAGGACTGCGCGAATAAAAAGTCTACCTTGTCTTTACCAGAATGGTGAAAATCAAAACACTGAGTGTTATGCATACCATTTCCGACCCTCATTTATACCGAAATGTGTAAAAAAGCCCAACATAATTTGTTGCCTAAATATATAAAAACATACCCTTTGCCATTAAGATTGTTCAAAACATAATCCATCATTTAATCAAACATTTTAATGCACCCCATATCTCTACCAAAAAGTTTGAATAGCATACCCAAACCATTACCAAAATGCACTAAGTGCAGCCTTATCTATACCAAAACGTTTGAATAGCATACTAATACCTTTACCAAAATGCACAATGCACGCCCTTAAGAATGAATGAGGATTTAAAGGCACATTGGCACCTAAAGGACATTTAGTGCCATGTGATATTTCCAATAATAAGCATAATTATTCTAGGTGAAAGAAGAAAAAGAGAGAGTAAGAGCAGGGCCTTCAAATTCAAGTCCTTATCTTTACTGAAATATTTGAAAAGCATTTTTCTACCTTGATTGAAATGCATATACTGCTGTTTGACACAAGTTCTAAAAGCTATCCTAATTTGACCTGGTTAGATTTTTTTCCTTTATAAATTTTCCAAACTTCGAGCAAATCTGTTATCATTTGATACTCAAAATGCATGTTTTAAGGGACTATGTTTTAGTGAAGTTTGGTACAGATAAAAGGACTGAACCCTTTCCTGTGTGTAAGTCCACATATCTTGCTCCAACTGTTTGGTTAGTAGTACTTAAATACCCCAAATAATATTCGGGCAGCTGGCAGCTGGCAGTGTGGCAATCTTCAAATGACAACTGAAAACATATCTGTTCAAAGATGTATCTATCAAATAACTATGTGGACATCAACATCTATCCTCTGACAATGAATGCAATGCGCCTTAGAGCATGTTTATATGGAAAGGGCGCAATATCAAATGACAATATTATTATTATATTATTATTATTAAATACTACACAGTAGATAATACTAGATATGGTATTCTCCCAAAATATGGAGGGGTATTGAGATCCGTATTCTATAATTGTTGCACACACATACTGATGGGTCTTGAGTTCCTTCCAGGCCCAATCAAAAAACAATTGACCCTTGAATTGTCTTGAAAACCAGGAAAGAAATAAAGAATAGTACCAAAAAGAGATTAACATTTACTGTAAAACGGGTGTATTTCCCTGGCTTTTATTTCCCTAAAAATGACTAGTTTGGGAATTTCTCATTTTTTTAAATTTTTTTGCGACCCGCACACGTCAGTACAACATACCAATAAGAATAGTTTAAGTTGCCGTTTTTAACACACTAGGTAGCCTAGCTACTAGGCTCTACTATGATTTTACTGTATTATATATAAAAGCCTGCACCTATAATAGATAGGGTCTTGTGGCCTACTGTTGGGCATTTAGTCCACACAATTGCCACACCGACGAGGGAGATTAGTATTTCCAACTTACCTCCTATTATATCGCAGTGCCATCTATCCACAATGGAAGACATTAACATATGGCCTGCGAGGCTACCCATTAGGTAAATTCGGAAGATTAATTACTCGCTAACACTACACGATTTACAGTACATATGGAGTGTACACATGGCTTGATGTAGATGGATTAATCCTTTTCCCGGAAATAGAAATCGGTAAACCTTTTCGGGTAGTAAACACTGGTAAAGGGACCCCTAAAAAAACATTTGGCTCGAAAGACCACTTTTCGTGCCATATGCAATTTTTTCTAGGTAAAAAGGCCATTTTCAGCGTAGATTCACTGAACTATTACTGGACTATTTCGTGGAACGAAAAGGTGCTCAATGTACGCAGGCTGTCAATCTAGCAAGTTCTACTCTATATCATACCCATATATTGTAAACTTATATAAACCCAACACACCCACCCAGCATACACCTGAAACGCATAAATTGTCTTCCAACTTACCTCATCACATAGAATATGATTTGTAAACTATTTGAAGAGGCTTAAACACAGGAACCCAATAGGGAGGAAAACCTTTAGTGTAATAGGTAAAACAATTCATCGTTATCAAACTTCTTCCATCCTTGTCAGGTTGAGATGGAGGATAAAAGCAAGGGGTTGAATCCGACTCGAGGCACGTGAGAAAGTTGTCCGTGACTTGGGGTTAGGAGGTCGTTTTCGCCGAGTACTTCGGTTTTCTCCATCGCTCGCTACCTAACCACAATATGGCAGAAATAGTAAGGATCAACACGAAATCCATATTCTCGAGTAGGATTCGATCCCTCGACCTTTACTAGCGGTGATGGACAGCGAGCGGTCGACGCTGAGTGTATGTATATTTATTGACTACGACTCACGCCGTAAAAGATCATTCATAAAAATACAAAATACTCAATACATGCTAACAAAAATGATAGCACAAGTAAATTTTAAATGTAAATTAAAAGCGACTTTACAGTAACAGACGTTAGCTAACGAAACTACCAATATATAGCAAAAGTAAATAAAATCAAGAGGGTTGATAATGAAATGAATATATGATAACTTAGTATCTTAAACTCTAGATCCTCACACATATCATAGCTTCAAATCCGTTCGACTTTTCCCTTATCTCAATCATTGGTGATTTAGAATGTATCCGAATAGAGGAGAGCGTGATCTACTTTCCTTTGCTTCCCGAGTGATACGGCCTAAAATTGTTTGTTTCTTGTAACCTTGGATGAAGAAAAGAATGGATATGGAGACCAATTGCTATATGCCCTATTGTGAAGAGCTGGACTCATGCCAGCAGTACCAGATATGGCATCAGGGCGAGGTCACGTGGGAACAAGGACAACTCAGGTCTCTCATATCGATTACATTAGTTGACACTGGTTGAGGCTAGCTTGTTCAGGTTGACCGGCTGGTTTCGAATCCACTTGTGTTTGTGTCATCTAAGTTGTAACGATCCGAAAAAAATAGGGTAGGTAGGTACAAATATAAGTAGGTCGGTACAAATATAGGTAGGTATTTTGTTTTGTATTTTTAAAAAGAAAATGAGTGTTTCATGCACGTTTTAAGTTCAGTACCGAAACCCTAGCACCCTTTTTACTGATTTCTGATATTAGGATCGGATTATATCAAGTTGCCATAGCAATACCTAGGCATTGTTTTCCCACACAGTGCATACCAAAGTGTATTCGGTTTTCTACCCTCGTTCGTTGCCCTCGTTCGTTGCCCTCGCGCGGTGTCATGGCAACCAGATGTAAACAACTTTTAAATAAGGCCTTTTTTCATAAATCAAATGTACCTTTTCCAAAAATTGAACATAAATAATAGGGCACATTGCCATAGTAATGTGTTGACATTGTTATTTGCCACACAGTGCAACTAGGGCTGGAACTAAGTGTTTTTAGTGTCATTTGTTCACCTCGCGCATTGTCATGGCAACCATATGTTACAAACAACTTTTGAAAGAGCCCTGGTTTCCACAAGTTAAAGGCACTTTTCCCACGAATTAAATGTAGCAAAATATATTTTTCCATGATATAATAGCCATTAAGACCTCGTCAGGCAGCTGTGTTGGAAAACCCAAGGCCTCGGGAGGTCTGATGCATCTCACAGCCACTGGCCTGCCGGCCCTCGGCTGTGAGATGCATCAGACCCCCTCGGCCTTGGGTTTTCCAACACAGCTGCCTGGCTCGATCTTAATCCCTATAATAGAGGAAACAGACAACTTTTTTAGGACGAAGCAGCCCTTGCACGACTGACACGGTCATGCATTCTTCATTTTTTTGAATTTTAAATTGCACATATATACAACAGGATTTTTATTTCCATAATCATGTAAATGGCATTGTAAACATTTTCTTAAAAGACATTCATTCTCATAAATATAGTTTGTTACAATTGGATATAAGATATAAGCATCATTTCAAGGTATTCCAGTTATGATTAAAGAGGTCGATCTATGTTGTTTTTCATCATTTCACTTAATTTGCATGTATTCATATTAAGAAAAATGTTAGGGTCTGGTTACAAGAAACAAACAACTGTTTAGGCCAAAGTAACCCTTGCACGACTACCGCATTTCTACCTTATATAACCGGAGAGAGAAAGTAGGTCGATATCATAGTCGACCGACTCTGCCGTGTCACGAGTGAAAAGGATGTTTTCAAGAGCGAGAGTTAAGCGAGAGTAGAGAGAAAAGCAAGTTGAAGGTAGGTAGTTCTTATAACTGAAAATGATGCAAACAGTTTAGTTTCTCGAGCAATATTAACTACGGTATGTTAGTGGTATCAGAGAGCTTTTGTCTCTGGTGGTATCCATGTCGCATCAACATGCGACAGGTGCTTCGTAAAGTGCAACAGGTGACCTATTTACACACAGAGGTTGTTTGGCGAAAATGTGTATCTAGGTTATTCTAATAATTGGCGGGGCCATCAGGCCCGCCTATCTGGGAAGGTGTTTTGAGATGTACATGGGCAGACGTCACGTGATCTAAATCCTGAGGCCGGACTGAATATAATTCTCTATTCTGATTGGTTATAATATAAATGTTGCCTTTGCCGCGGAAAATCGTGCCTTCCTTATTTTAATTTAGCATGAAGTTTTCAAATATATAAAATATTTTAAGCGGACATAAAGTATATTTTTCAGTATAGGAAGGAAAATTACTAAGAAAAAAATTACTGTGTGTATAGACTAGCGCCAGTCTCACAATCACGTCACGGATTAGGGACTGGTATCGCCCACCATCTATTTTGGCGTGAAGCGGCTTATAGGACTGCCAGTAGTCTACTATGTGTATAGAATGAAATCAGGAGACTTCGTAACCAAACTGGTTCGTAACCAAACTGATGCGTACCCAAGTAGCTTCGCACCCAAGGGATTTCGAAGTCTCCAGCTTGCGCCCAGAATTCCGATATTTGTTTCATTTCTACAAAAATGATACAAATCTAGTCATTAATGTAATGTAATGTAATATTTATTGACCATATTTTCATACGAAATTATAAATTATTTTTCTCTATAATGTTAATGTTCTTTATACATCCGGTTCCCTCACAAGTTCATAAATAACTTGGCCCCGCCTTTTGACTATTGATGCTTTGCATCTACAACCGTACTTGTCTGTTAAGCCCCAGTCACATTCCATACAAAACCTCTCTACGACCTGAAAAAGACCAAAAATCGGTGCCAATCACGAGACCGACGTGCGAGCGTCGCACGTTGGTTTTGCAGGTTTTTGAGGTTTTATAGAGGTTGTGCTACCAAAAATCAGAGGTCGCGGGTCGTGGAGAGATTTGCGATACGCTTCGCAATTCTCTCCGCGACCTGTTGGCGACCGCGACTGACGCACGAGGGTTGTGCTTGTTGTGCGTCACTCTTGCGTCGGTCGTGCGAGTGTCGCACAACCAACTTGTAACCACAATTCCTTTGAGTATGTGCTGCTGTTCACAAGAGTGACGCACAACCAACTTGAGACACTCTCAAGTCACTCGCAAGTCACACTCAAGTCAGTTGTCCACAGTGACGTCACAGCCAGCATATATATATATATATATATATATATATATATATATATATATATATATATATATATATATATATATATATATATTTATATATATATATATACATATATATATATATATATATATACATATATATATATATATATATATATATATACATATATATATATATATATATATATATATATATATATATATACATATATATTTATATACATATATATATATACATATATATATATACATACATATATATATATATATATATATATATATATATATATATATATATATATATATATATATATATATATATATATATATATATGCGTATATGTATATTTGTATATATACATGTATACATGTGTATATATA
>OZ012700.1:28644865-28669865 GCA_963942565.1 Maea johnstoni
AAAATCTCGGTAAGTAGATGAATATATATATATATATATATATATATATATATATATATATATATATATATATATATATATATATATATATATATATATATATATATATATATATATATATATATATATATATATATACATACATACATACATACATACATATATATATATATATATATATATATATATATATATATATATATATATATACATACATACATACATACATACATACATACATACATACATACATACATACATACATATATATATATATATATATATATATATATATATATATATATATATATATATATATATATATATATATATATATATATATTTATATATATATATATATATACATATATGTATATATATATATATATATATGTAGATATATACATATATATATATATATATATATATATATATATATATATATATATATATATATATATATATATATATATATATATATATATATATATATATATATATATATATATATATATATATATATATATATATATATATATGTATATATATATATATATATATCGGTGAGTAAATGGATATTTTTTTAATGCTAAAAGCGCGCTATTACTGTGATCTGTTTAAACACAAACATACGTGTGTGTGTGTAGTAAGTAGATGGCTCTCTCAAATTAAGTATCAAACAATGAATGATTAATATTTTCAAGCCAAAAGCCCTCAAAATGTATTGTTTTATGTTTCAATGATATCTTTAAACATAACTCAGGAATACAGCATTAATAATGATGCTTTATGATAGGGAATTAAAGATTGTGTCCTGGTGTACTAATATTTATGACATCGATTTTAATAGATACATCCGTTATAAACATATCATCAAAATAACTGGGTCTTTTTGGCAGGGGCAGGGATACCAATATATCAGTGGTGTTTGCAATTCATCCTTAAACGATATACTGCACACGGAGTACTAACAATTTACTCTACAGCCCTGCTGGCGGGTATTTGTGCTACTTTAAATTCGCGCATTCGCGCATTTAAGCACTCAAACTAATCCAAATACCAAGCGGGATATTTATTTGAAATATGTTATTTTGGGGCTATCATGGGGATTGCAAAAAATGGCGAAAATGTAATGCCTGTATAAAATACGAGTATACAGTAGACCATTTTCATTTTTGAAAATGCTACGACTCTAAAACAGAAGATATATCCCACTTTATATTCAATTGCATTTATATATGAAATTAACCAATGATAACATCTTCATGTCTTTTCCAGTTCCAAAGGGTCTGACAAATCTTGACCAGTTATTACGTCACGTGACACATGCCAGCAGCTGCCCAGAGGATGCCTACTCCCGAACTCTCGTTATAATCTCGGATTTCATCAGGACTCATGGCGATCGTGATCGCCTTGAGGAGACTCTGCGAGATATGAATTTTGATGTAATTATTTGCCTTCTTTCATAAAAACTTTTGCTGGCAAGATATGTTTTGAAACTTTTCAAATATGCTACAAAGTTGACAGTCAAATAGTGCTGGTATCGCGGTAATTCAAAATAATCACCTAAACGGCTTTACACACAACTAGCATTATAAAGATATAAGGAAACTTATTTTAATTTCTTTTCATATCTTGAAGTCATAATATACTGTCATATGGCATTTTTGTCATTTGACATATCAACATTTATCATATATTAATTTCAACTTTACCTTGTATTGTTCACTTATTTTGTGATGTGCGGTTTTTGTAAAAGCATACCTACTTTTCAGCAAATAAACGTACATTACATGAATAAGTTGAGTAGCAGTAAAGTTAACCCATCTATATAAAGACTATCCTAGATTTCTAGGCTGTCATATGTATTTTTCTGTTATGTCATTTTCTGTTACCAAACACCAAATATTATAGGTGGCCATAGTGGTCCATTTAGTTTACCCTTATCTCACCAGGATTCAGTTTAAGTAAAACCTCTAGAGATCAGAGGATCAGGTGGTGCCATCTATCTACCATACCTGGTACTACACCACACTGCTTGGTCAGCACAGAAGGGGATGTCAACTTTTTAGGGACTAGGAACCTAATCTATATAAAGACCAGCTTCATAGTTCCCATAAATGATAACAAAAATATACAATTTTAATTCGCCGTCTTCGTAACGACCACCTGCCACTTTTGAATCACCTCTTTGATGGAAGATGTCCGAATCGATACGAATGTTTTTAACTTCTTTATGCATTGGCATACTGATACATACGGTCTGACACACTTGGGTATACACCCTAGATGAAAAGAATGGATATGTAGCGGGGGACCAATTACTATATGAGCTATAGTGAAGGGCTGGACTCACACCTTTTTAAGTTCGTATGAAGTCCCACAGAAATGGCTATATGTGGTCTCATTTAAAAGAAGAGGTCTTTGAGATTTGTTTTGGCTATTTTCTGTGGGGTTTCTCCACTTATTTGTGGCATTATCACCATATTTATGGTTGGTAAATGAAATACTTTTCACTTAGATAAAGAGAAAAATACTATATGAGCTATAGTGAAGGGCTGGACTCATGCCAGAGGTCACTGATCTGGCATCAACATGGGGTCACGAGGGAACAAGGACCAATCAGGGCTCTGGTATCATTTACATAACATAGAAACCTGATCGCCAGCGTCAACTTAGCATGTGCAAATTTTGGGCTATTAGTTGACACTGGTTGAGGCTTGCCTGGTCAAACTGACCGGCTGGTTTCATATCCACTTGTTTTTATCTATCTAAGGTATAAACAAAGCAATATCTTTAGAAACATTCGACTGAAAGTGTTGCATCTGTTTTAACAAATTGCCCATATTTGACATGTATGTACGTGTCTACGACTGTATTTGATGATTTATTTCCATATTTGTGAGACCATATATGTACTTCATTTTCAAAGGAGCTAAATTTGGAATAAGTCTTTGTTTTATATTCCAGATCTATCCTGTGATATTACCCAAGGCCAGTAGCCCAGAGACCATCAGGTTGCTGCGAGATGCTGGATACCAGGGTGCAAACCTTAAAGATGGATTGTCCAGCTTTGTAGAGGACTTTACGAGAGTCATGAGAAACGTGTTCTTAAAGTAGCTATGATATACATATATATATATATATATATATATATATATATATATATATATATATATATATATATATATATATATATATATATATATATATATATATATATATATATATGTATATATATATATATATATATATATATATATATATATGTATATATATATATATATACAGTCAAACTTGGATATGACGGACCACTGTACGACGGACTTTTGGCTATGACGGACCGATATGCTTGGTCCCAGTCCCATGCATATCAAGTATGTGTCATATGTATATGACGGATTTTAACTATATATATATACTCTTCTGTGTTAAGTCAATGCACTGTAGAACCGGCATTTCTTAAAATCCAACAGACAGTGTCTTCGGGTTTTAATTTCCATTCGGTTCTGAATATAATAAAACTTAAGATGTTTCTCTACAGTTATATCAAACTAAAATTCAATGAAATAGTTTGTTTCTATTATAAGCCCCACTCATTTAACCTTTAGTTTAGCGTAGTTGATATATTAATTTCCAGAAACCGTTGCAGTTACTATGAGAAACATGGAATATATACTGTAGGAATAAAGTGACTGTAGTCATGCTACAAAAACATATATACATCATATTAATATAACAGAAAAATTATGAAAAAATAGAAGATAGAAACAAATATTAAATCAAATCACAATACAAGATCATTGAGTGAAGAAACACAAGGAAATAATAAAGTTATGTACACATCATAGCAATGTTGCTATAGTCTCTATCTGTGCGCCAAGGTGCAGGGTCAAAAGTATGTCTTTTTGGGGGGTACCCCGTGCGAAAAGTTTCATGCATGAAAAAATCGTGGCATGAATATTTCCATGCATGGAAATGAAATTTCTATACATGAAACGATTTTTCCATGCATGAAAATGACAATTTTGCCCAAAACCTTTATGAATGAGAATTCCATGCATCGTATAGAGCCGAATTTCCCATGCGTAAAATCATCACAATGGCAGAATTTCCATTTTCATGCATGGAAATATCATTTTCATACATGAAAATGTCATTTTCATGCATTGAGATTTCATATATCCATAGGTGAAAATGAAATTGTCATGCATAAAATTTTCATGCCATTACTGAAGCTGATTTTTTAGTATTTGGCTCCATTCTGTCAGCCTGATCAATCTTTTGGAGCAGACAAACGTTTAAAAATGGAGTGAAGGCTAGGCTTATTGCAAAACAAGAAGGAATCTGAGATGAACACAACTTGATTATTCATCCAAAATAGGGTAAACATAAAAAGCAAAAGCCCGATTTTTGCTGAAAAAATTATTTAGCTTCAGAAGGTCAATTAAACAATTTAAAAGAATTATGAAAATATTAATATTATTGATATGATTTTTCCATTTCAAGGTTTTACCTCAAACCATTGAGTTATTATAGAATAACTAAGCTGTAATATATGTTTTCTGTCAAATCAGTAATATAGCAATCAAAATCCTATAGATACCTGGAAAAGTCACGTGCATTAGTTTCAGAAATTTAATGACATACAATTTGAAAATGTGTTTTGTCTTCAATAAAGATAATATAGTTGGAATATTGCAAGGGTCCATTCGTAATCAGGATTTTGCAAGAAGCCCAAACTCTTTTGAGTTCCTTGTCTCAATTCACCTCTGTTGGGTTACTTTTCGAGAGTTCAAGTTTAGAATTTAGCACTAGAATCCGACAGCTCTGAGTCTGAAGGTTGGAAAGTAATATTGCACCCCGATATCAATTTTCTAAGGTGGTCAGGTGACCATGATCTGACCATTCACAGCAGGGAATGAGCAGTAGGCATATACAAAAGTGTTTATTCCTGAACTCACACCATCATTCAACGTATTATTTGAGTTCCATATATCAAAAACTAGCCACACACACACACACACACACACATATATATATGTATCCCTTTTTTCCAAAGAGAGTAACAAATTTATCATCAGCTCCCTCCTCCCTACCTGACATTGATTTAGAATTGCGATAAGCACAACAAGATCTAGGTTCATTTTGCGGGCATCTGAGAGATCCTCATGAGGCTAGCCTGATGCAGATCGATCCAAAACGAGGCGGATAGTGGTATCGGGGTCCTAACATTGACAATTAATGAAATGCAATGTTAGTACCCACTACAACAAAGCTAGTATCAGAGTGGAGATGATATTAGTTACGCCCTGTTTGACAGAGCAGTCCAACCTGGTATCCGCCCAAAGTCATCCATATCTTACGAGGTGAAGCGATACTGATGGCTGAGGGTGGATAGCAGGCAGGATTGCACTTACAAACAGCATGTAACGTATTCATCCCCTGCTCTTTAAGGGAAAAACACAGATACATCTCTTAATCTTTAAATTAACTTTTATTACTTGAATACAAAATACAACTGTTAACAAATATAGTTCCTCTACCATCAGATTTGCAGATATCAATGAATACATATTAGGCAACATTTTCTTTTCAACAGTTAACCAGGCTCCTATATGCCAACTGAATCCATAATGTACCCATCAATGTACACATTGGTCAAAAGATTGCTGGCCAAGTGGTGATATCAATTATGGTGGTGCTCCAAGTAGTAATATTGAATTTCAGATTGCTAGCCAAGTGGTAATATCAATTATTCTTTAGTTTGTGAGTTTTATACAGTGTGCTTTAATTATGTGCAATACTACCAGTTTAACATTGAAGAATTCATAAATGTATTACCTGCTCACAATCACATATGAGGATATGAGAATCGAATATGAGAATGCTAAAGGATTGAGACCTGTGTTGTTAAAGCAACTAATGTTAAAGCAACATGTTTAACTGAAGCTAAATCATTTAAATAACATACACAACGATAACATGAACGTTATATTATTATGAAAATGCAGATAATGGGTCAGTAGATAATGCAATCTAAATATGAAAAGCGTTGTATTACATATACGATGAAATATACTGTTTGCCACGAATCCAGTGATAGTATCAGTTATGCTGATGCACCAAGTGGTGATATTGAATATTTAAAGGTTCAATATTTGATAAACAAATTGTGAACGGCTCCAGTTCAGACACCTACATGTATTGACCATCAGCATTGAATGAATAAATGAGTGTTTAAAGGCACATCGACACACAAAGGTAATTTAATGCCATAAAATCTTGTCAAAAAGTGGTCCTTTATCATTGTTGAAGAACAATGACAAAGCATAACTATTTAGGTGAAGTGGTAGAGTAAGAGCAGGGCCTTCAGATCCAAAGAGGTCCAAGGCATATTTTAGATGCAGGGTATCCGTAGACATATCCACACATTCCCCTTCTTTTATAAGGCAAGCAGGGTGCCCATCAGCTTAGGGTTTCCCAGGGAGGTGCCAACTGCTACTGCACACCATAAGGTGTTCCCCATTCGGGTACCATCAGTATTGAGAATCACAGAAGAGCAGGTGATTATATATTATCACCTCATGCATAAGTTACGACAAGTGATTATGCTAATCCACAATATTCAGTTTGTCAGTTTGATGTAGTATTATATATCTGCAAGACTATATCACGCTAACTTTTAAGATTTTATATGTGCATTACTCACTGACAATCATATATAAGGACATGAGAATCGTATAAGAGATTACTATCCAACTGAGATTTGTGCTGTTAAATCAACTAATTCGACAAGTTTTGCAATGTTACCTATAATTAAAATCAAATCCACTTATTGATAGAAACAATGATGATAAAAAAGTTATATGATTATATGATTACGTTATATGGTTACGGAAATGCAAGTATTGGGAAAGTATATAATGCACCACTTAATATGAAATGCGAAGTTTAAGAACTGCAGGCAAGAAAGTTGTTTCATGCACCGTTTTACTGGTCAACTGCAGGCAACTAGTCTACCGGTTGCCTAAATAATAAGCACACATATGACCCAATAATATGATATGACACTTCCACCCGTATGACCCTCATTGTTATTCATCGGACCTTTGTTGACCTAATGATTGCACCGGAGAGAAAAGTACATACAAAGAAAAAATGGAGTCTCTTTCGTTTCATTGTTGACGTGTTGATTGCACCAGAAAGAAAAATATACACACACACACACACACACACACACACACACACACACACACATATATATATATATATATATATATATATATATATATATATATATATATATATATATATATATATATATATATATATATATATAAATATACGAAGAAAAAAAGGAGTCCAACCTCAAAATAAAAAGCTGTTACAACATTTAGCATAGGACCGTCACTGGAAAAGCTCAGTGTTTTTACAAGACGTGGTACTAGATGTTACTCATTTCACATATAGAAAACGCTGAATGATCAAATAGAGTATCATTCCATTTCTTACCAGTCCAGTAATGAAGACAGTTTTGATCACTACTAGTTTTACTTGGCTCTCCATTAGCCCAATTGAAATATATCAAGGTCACTCCCGTTGTTCACATTAAGTGCCATATCAATTGGAAATTCACTTGAACGTACTAGACACCTATCTTTTGCACCTTGAAATATTTTTGAGATTTGTATATGTCCATGGTGACTGTTGTGATCAGCTGATTGTCTTGGCATCGTCCCATGTTGCACCAGTCCAGTAATGAAAACGTTTTTGATCGCTTCTACTTTTACTTGGATGTCCGATACCCCAGTTAAAATATGTGACTGCTTTACCACTGTGTCGCCACTCCAATTGTCCATGTGTAATAAGGTCACTTCCCTTAATCCGATGATTATACGACCCTCCTGATAGCAGCATCACCCTTAGGAAATCATATCCTACTTTCGAAGTTCATTATATAATTCTCTTAACTCTTTCATGCCCACAGCATCCAAAACCACGTGACACTTTTGGTTATATCTCTCTAATAAAAGCAATATCTTCAAAATAGTTGATGGAAAGCGGTTCATCAGAATACCATCTACAATTCACCTACAATCGTTTAATTGATGCTACATTCCAAAATTATTTTCCAAAATATGCGAGATCAAGACGACACTGGTCAAGTAGATCTCCATGCACTAATGGGTTGATTGTCTTCTATGTAATTTAAATCCAGTTTCGCTTCAGAAAACTGGGTGTTCTTTTGGTAAATGTTCACTATGTTGCATGACTAACTTAACGTGCATCATGGGATTTTTGTGCTTAAGCATGTCCGTTATATACACATGTATAGTCACTAATTCATAATTTCTTTGATCAGGTATGACTCTTTTCACAAATGTACAAGTGCACGTTACTACAACGAGCATCGTTCCACTGAGCATTATTCGTCCAGTACATGAGACAGTCTTCTCCACCATAAGAATTACCCGGCTCTCCAGATTTCCAATTAGTGTATATGACAATTTTGCCACTTTGCTGCCACACCCATTGTCCTTCTTTGAGAAGATCATTTCCTCCCATCCAATGGTTGATTTCGCCTCCTGTCATTAGTATTACCCTCAGAAAATCATCTTCTTCTTTAGACTGCACTTCCACCAAGTATGCTCCTCGACGACTACAATCATCTTTAGCATTTTCCCAAGTCATCTTTGTCTTACTGAAGAAATAGCAGGATTTGAGTTCCTCATTACGGTGTAGAAATTCACTTGGACATACTATAGTGCTATTTTTCGCACCCTGGGCACCTTGTAAGATTTTCTTTATGTCCATTGCGATTGTTGCCAGTTTGGCGCTTATCTTCTGAACTTCGTGTCTCAATTGCCTATTTTCCTCAGTCATTTCATGGATGGCCATGTCTGACGTTGGACATTGTCCATTGTTGACCTCCGTAGGCTGGGATGAAGTTATGATGACCAAAGTAAGGGTCAAAACCAGGAATCGTAATGCACACATATCCACTGCGTGATGCTCTATCCAGCAAGGCAGCAACATTTACGTGGCTACCCGAGTTTATAACAATTGCATAATTATGAAATTGTACCCCTTACCTACACATGGACCAAGTCACGTAGGCTTTTACGCAGTTGAAATATCACATAGTTTATCATGTGTTGCACACCATGAACAGACACTTTAAATGCATGTCATTGTTCTGTTTTTATTGAGAATTCCCCTGTGGGCAGAAAAAATCGACCTTTAAGATGACTCAGTCAGTGGCCAAGGCAAGAGGCAAGAGTGAATTGTGTTTTTTAATAGACAGTCTCTAACCTGCTCAAAATAAGAGGGAGATAGAAGAGCAGTATGATTAAGACAGGGCGGGTTGGGGTTCCGAGAAGCTGTTTGGAAACTGAATAGATTTTACTTTCTAAAATAACTATGGTTTGAATCCTGGTGGGGGATATGTGGGAAAACTTCCAGATGCATGGAACGGTGATTTTCCTTGGGTGCTCCAATTTTCTTTATCACTCATGACTGGATTGTCACAACTTAGCCATGAAATGGCAGAAAAAGTGATGGTAAACTTATATCCAAATTGATCATTCCACTTTGAAATTAGTGTTAATTTTATAAAAACCACTAGGGTGTTTGGTCTTTTCGAAAAACTTGCACTTAGTGTGTAATTCGTGCTTCACAGCTGGCAACACATTTAGGCCAAACACATCTTTCATTCGGTATGAAAAGGGGACCTGATGAGGCATTGACCTGTGAAACATACATAGCAATAGCCCTTATAACAGCTTCCACTGCTGTGACTACTAGTATCGTTGCTACTACTACTGCAACTACTACTACTACCACTACTACTACTACTACTACTACTACTACTACTACTACTACTACTACTACTACAACTACTACTACTACTACTACTACTACTACTGCTGCTGCTGCTGCTGCTGCTGCTGCTGCTACTACTACTACTGCTGCTGCTGCTGCTGCTGCTGCTGCTGCTGCTGCTGCTACTACTACTACTACTACTACTACTACTACTACTACTACTACTACTACTACTACTACTACTACTAAGCAAGCATAGGTAAAATTTCTATCTTGACCTATAAGTGGCATATGATGGCGGTAATCTGTATATGAATACTTTTTTTTTCCTCGGAGTCAACCATGACCATAGTTCAATACTTACTATTGTGTTCTGATACAGTGAATACAAAGAAAAACATGGGTAGAAAAGTATAAGTGCATATTACAATCAATTGATACCAAACGAGTACGTTTGTAGACATTTTGTTGTTTATTTACATGAATAGGTATCATAAAAGAAGAGTATATAACATAATAAATCACTTTTCTCCAAATCACCAATAATAATATGCTCAACTGATGGAATGGAGCGTTTATAACCATCTTCGGCCAACCATTTGCTAATAGAGTTCCAGAAATCTTGTATTACAGGGCATGTGAAAAGAGGCAGGTTATGTTTTTTCAGGCACACATACTTGATTACTGCTTAAAGATATTGTAGATAAAAAACTGTTATGAAGCTAGTGCTTGGTAATAAACTTAGTTATGATCACTTAATTGATGCTATACAGAGCAGTGGGAATTTTGAGCAAAAAGCCAGAGACATTCTCATTAAATCTCAACGATACAGGCATCGTATACATGTCCCAGGTGACAAAACACCATATTCCTAGGAGCTAACCTAGATGGCCTAATGACCTGCAAGATGTGGGTTATTTCATAGAGAAATTAAATGTTTTTATTCCAAGAGGAATCTTTTCTTCTAGAGCTGCTATGGTAGTTTCAAATATGATATAGTAGTAAAGTGATGGACAAATAAACATGAAGAAAAGCATTCATATTCATTCCAAATCCGAGAACAAATGGCATTCACTGGTATACACACAGAGCGATTCAAATAGAAGATGTAACATTTGAGGGAGTTTTGGGAAAAGAAATTGAGGTATCTTCCACAGCTTCTAATGTCACTTCAGATTACAAAGTGCAGCAGCAATAGTTACTAGCTCGTCATTTCACGCTTTGTAAGTATGATTCGTGACAGGATTTTGAATGTTTTCAGTCTTCGTATGGCACGCTCCATAGCATCCTATCTTGTGCAGTTTTTCCAGATCATACAGTTTTCTCTTTGTTGAGGTTTCTCCCTTTTGTGAAAGCTGGTATATTTAAAGTGGCACATTTTTTACATTGGGTGATAATGAATGTCGAATCCCTGGTCAGACATTATATCGTCCCCTTTCTCCATTTTATCTAAGAAGTCACCCTTTTTGACTGATTCAATGCATATTTTCGCACTGGTTCCATGCTTGACCAAACTATCAGAAGACTTAAAACCTGATGTGGAAGATCAACACATGTTTTGAAATGTCGTGAAGCTTGACTTGAAGCCAAACCAAAAAGAAATGTGATATGGAGAATATATCAGAACCTCCCTTTATTCTTACAAGGGTATATCTATCAAAACGTAAAATTAAGTGATTCCTCTTACATTCTATTGTCCTTGTTCCACCAAAGTTTAAGTTTGGTCTCCACAATTTAAAATCAGTATACGGTTCAAGCCATTGACACACAGACATTAACATTGCAAAGGTTGGGACTCCAGGGTAACAAAAGCAGCTTTTATTCTCCTTCATGTTTTCCTTTTGAAGAGTCGACTTTCAAGATTAATAGCTTAGAAATATTGAAATGCAATGTGAAATAAACTTACCTTTGAACAAACATATCGGTACTTGTAGTAAGTTTTCTCTACATTCAACTATTCATATGGTCTTCGTCACGTCAAAATCAATAGCTGAGAAATATTGAAATGCATAGTGAAATAAACCTACTTTTGAACAAACATGTGTGAACTGTTTAGTTTTCTCTGCATTCAAGTTTTCATGTGGTCATCGACACAGCAACCCTCCATTCTGGCCTTAGGTCTTGGAAATGGATGGAACTTTTTTTATATTTTTGAATCATTTTTATTCAGTCCACAAACATGTCATAAGCGCCACAGAGTACAAAAGGTGTTTAATGTAATGTAATGTAATGAAAACATTTTTGATCACTACTAGTTTTACATGGATGTCCGACACTCCAATTGAAATATGTCACTGCTTTACCACTGTGGTGCCACTCCAATTGTCCATGTGTAATTAGGTAACTTCCCTCCATCTAATAATTATACATCCCTCATGACAGCAATGTCACCCTTATGAAATCAATCTCTACTTTTTAAGTTCACCATATAATTTGCTTAACAATTCATGCGTTCCAAGCATCAAAAACCGTCCGGCAATTTTAGTGATATCTCTCTAACAAAAGCAATATGTACAAGATATTTGATGGAAAACTGGTCATCAGAACTCCATCTAAACTCTCATAGAAACTATTTGCGAATGGATGCTTCATTCCAACATTATTTTCAAAAATATGCCAGAGCAAGACGACACTGGTCAAGTAGATCTCCAGGCACTTATCGGTTAACTTGTCTTCTATGTGGATTTATTCCAGTTTTGCTTTAGATAACCGTGGCAAATCTTCTCTATGTTGATTAACTTGACAAGCATCATGTGATTTTTGCAAGCGTTAGCTGTCATTGTTTGCTTTTGTGCTTAAGCATGTCCGTTATATGCACATGTATAGTCATGATTTTATTGATCAGGTATGACTTATTTTTTCACAAATGTACAAGTGCTGGTGAGTACAAGGAACATCGTTCCATTGAGCATCGTTTGTCGAGTACATGAGACAGTCTTGTCCACTAGGAATATTAGATGGTTGCTGGGCTGACCAGTTAGTGTATGTTAATGGTTTACCACTTTGGTGCCACACCCATTGTCCCTCTCTAAGAAGATCATTTCCTCCCATCCAATGATTGGCATGGCCTTCTGGCATTATTATTCCCCTCAGGAAATCATCCTCTTCTTTAGACTCCACTTCCACCAAGTATGCTCCTCGACGAATACAATCATCTCTAGCATTTGCCCAAGTTCTCTTCGTCTTACTGAAGAAATAGCAGGATTTGAGTCTCACATTACGGTGTAGAAATTCACTTGGACATACTTTACTGCTATTTTTCGCACCCTGAGCATCTTGTAAGATTTTCTTTATGTCCATTGCGACTGATGCCAGCTCGGCTCTCATCTTACGATTGGTTGCTGCAACCTCCACCCCCATCTTCTGTACTTCGTGTCTCAATAACCTATTCTCCTCAGTCATTTCATGGATGGCCATGTCTGACGTTGGACATTGTCCATTGTTGACCTCCGTAGGCTGAGATGAAGTCATGATGACCAGAGTAAGGGTCAAAACCAGGAATCGTACTAGACACATATCAACTGCTTGATGTTCTATCCAGCAAGGCAGCAACATTTACGTTGCTATCCGAGTTGCTAGTCCCGTTTAAACCAGTATGTTTTAAGATATTTCTCAATGTCAAAGGAGCATATCATTACATAGTTGGCTAGTAAACCATGACGGATTGTTCAGCTAGGGTTTTAACTATTTGAAGTATACCACGATGGCTACACGTATATATATATATATATATATATATATATATATATATATATATATATATATATATATATATATATATATATATATATATATATGTTAGTAGGTTATAAAAAAGGAACAAATAATTTTGTATACCAAGTTGGGCTCACAGCGTTTCGTAACAATTGAATAGTTTTGAAATTGTACCCCATACCTACACATGGACCAAATCACGTAGGCCTTTAAGCGGTTTAAATATCACATAGTTCATCATGTATTGCACACCATGAGCAGACACTTTACATGCATGTCGCTGTTCTGTGTTTATAGAGAATTTCCCTGTGGACAGAAAAATTCGACCTTTAAAAGATGACTCAGTCAGTAGCCAACGGGAGCTTCTTATACATGATGTTTTTTAATGGACAGTGCTCAAAATAAAAGGGAGATAGAAGAGCAGTTGGATTAAAACAGGGTGGATGGGGGTTCAGAGAATATGTTAGTAAACGAATTAGATTTAATCTTCTAAAATAATATGGTTCGAATCCTGGTGGGGGATATTTCGAGGCATGGGACAGTGATTTTCATTTCATTGCTTGCTCCAATTTTCTTTATCACTTCTGACTGGATTGCCACAACTTAGCCAAGAAATGGCAGAAAAGGTGACGGTAAACTTAAGTTCAAATTGATCGTTCTACTTTCAAATTAGTGTTAATTATATACACCACCACAAGGGATTTTGGTGTTTTCGATATACTTGAGCTTAATTTTTAATGGATGTTTTCAATCAAAATAATGCTTCACAGCTGACAACACATGTATGCCAAACACATCGTTTATTCGGTCTAAAAAGGAGACAAGGGGGAATAAACCTGATAAACATATATACAACATACATAGCAATAGCCCTTATAACAGCTTCCACTGCTGTGACTACTAGTGTCGTTACTACTAGTACTTCTACTACTACTACCACTACTACTACTACTACTACTGCTACTACTACTACTACTACTACTACTACTACTACTACTACTACTACTACTACTACCACCACCACCACCACCACTACTACTACTACTACTACTACTACTACTACTACTACTACTACTATTACAACTATTACTACTACTTCTTCTACTACTACTACTACTACTACTACTACTACTACTACTACTACTACTACTACTACTACTACTACTACTACCACCACCACCACCACTACTACTACTACTACTACTACTACTAGGCAAGCTTAGGTAAAATTTCTATGTTGACCTATAAAAGGGAGATGATGGCGTTAATCTGTATATGGAAACTGCCAATATGTTCTGAGTTAGGACATTGTTTAATACATACTATTGTGTTCTGATACAGAACCATGGTAGAAAAGGATAAGTGCATATCATAATCAATTGCTATCAGTTGAGTACGTCTCTAGATAGTTAGTTGCTTGTTTACATAAAATGGTATAATAAAAGAAGAGCATATGCAGAAACGTCATATATAATAAACTATCGACACCATGTGATGAATGAATTATATCTAACTTCAGAAGTGCGTACCTTCCTTTGTTTTTGAAGATATTGGCAATCCCCGACCAGTTTTTCTCAAAAATTGCTTGTTTACCTTTAATGCCAGCTTTGTATCTTTGTGAGAGATAAAGGGATTTCATGTCAGAGAAAAACTGTTATTTGTGTTTTTTTATCTGCCTTCATTGCATTATATATAATCTGTTTACGGATGCATATAATGTAACTAAATAAATTCTCCAAATCACCAGAAATAATACGTTTAATTGATAGAATGTAGATTTTATAACCAATGACGGCCAACCATTCGCTAGTAGAGTTCCAGATTGTAGGACATGTGAACAGAATATGTTCTATGCTGTCTAATTACAGTTTCTACCGGGGACAAAGTAGCTCAGTTGGTTAGGTGTAGGACTAGTAATGAGAAAGTCGCTGGTTCAATTCCCGGCCGGGGCACTTTGGTCTGTCCTTGGGCCAAACAGTTTTTTCCATATTGCCTTAAGCATCCCAGCTGCAAAATGGGTATCTAGCATTGCTAAGGCAGTGCTTAGAGCTTGTGCGCTATATGCTGCCAACTGCTCTGGAATATCACAGGTCGCTAGGGGAGGAAGGTCGTGTGAGCACTTCGGTGGATACAAGACTAAGAACCGAATACCTTTACCGAGAGTGCATAAAGGAGTGTCCTTAATAGTAAATCATTGGTAAAAAAATTCCTGTGTAGGGGTTTAAGTTGTATATATCGAAGATAAGTGTTTTCGATAACCCTTTTATGCCACACAAGAGATCTAGATACATTATACAAATATGACATCCCTGCGGGGTTTGCACCAGGAATAACTTCCCAGAGAGGTTTGTCCCTCGAAGTCGTAGCCCCGAGGGCGACAATCCTCTCGAGGGGAAGTTATTTCTTGCGGAAACCCCACAGGAATGTCATATCTGTTTTATTATACCGAACTAATACAAAACACAAAAGGGGGAAAAATTACAAACACCAGAGATTTTGGATAAATACTCGTCGTCTGCCTTGTTGAACCAGTTTGACCGGTAGGTCACTCGGCAAACTCTGTAGGTGTTCGGGCTAGCGGTCATTATTCTTCGGCTAGCTGTAAAATATTCAACTATTTCATGGCTGTTGCCGTGAATTATTCAACTATTTCATAAGCTGTTAACAGCCTGTCACTAAGGAGTGAGGGAATCATGACGATTAATCCATGGCCCTTGACCAACCAGAATTAAGAATCTTCACGTGAGGTATAATAATGCCATTCGTCACACATTTCTTCAAGAATGTTTTCTTTTGAATTTAAAAGTTTTTATAGAGATTTTAAGCCCCTCTAATATCAATATTTAGTTGAATATAAATCGAGCTGTTTCTATGTAGTTTAGGGTTAAGGGTTAAGGTTAAGGGTTTATCTTGAAATTCAAGAAAATCTTTTAATTTGAGTTTTAGGCTGTGATGATCCAAAAAACTCATGTTTATGTTTAAACCAAATGTTTCATTGATAGTATCAAGAGGAAGAGTAATAAAAGAAAAAAACAACATCAATCATGTCACCAACAACCATTGTACCCTTTTTGTGCCACGAAGGATTAATTTGTAGTCGAAATTTAGCATTTTAAGACAAATGACATCGAGCCAAAAAGGATTTGAATTTGTTTCTTTAATTCTTTCATGATAGTATGGACTGTATTTAAGTGCTTGGTCTAATTCCATGCCTTTCGGGAAGATTGTTCATTACTACTAGAGCTTAAAAATCGTTTTGCCTCAACTAAGCTTAAGTGTAGAGATAAGAAGAGTCAGATTGTGTTTTTTCAGGCCCCTATACCGGTACTTGATTTCTGCTTCAAGAATTTCCTTTCGGATCCTTGCTGGTTTACTAGTCCATAAAAATTACTCCAAAGTAATGTTTTTATGCAAAAGAATTTATTCAGGCCAAAACAAAAACTGCATAGAAGTTAGTGCCTGGTAATAAACTTAGTTCTGATCATTTACCTGATGCTATACAGAGCAACAGAACTTTTTAGCAAAAAGCTCGAGACATTTTTATTAAATCCCATCGATACAGGCATCGTATATATGTCCCAGGTGACAAGACACCACATGCATAGGAGCTAACCCAGATGACATAATGACCTGCAAGAAGTGGGTTATGTCATGGAGTGATTAATAAACAGTTATTGCCTGGCTTGTTGGTGGATAGTGCAGATTATCACACCGAGAATGAATTATTTCCGGAGGGCAACGCCCGTGGGAAATAATTTCCTTCGAGGGGTGATAATCTGCACTATCCACCAACAAGCCAGGCAATAACTATGTTGTTATGCCGAACATCTTATAGGCCTAACAAGCGCCAAAATCGTTAGACAGGACCAGAGCTAATTTCAATGTTTAGCGGCAGCATTCATTTGATAAACCGACTGATGAATCTGTGCACCATGCAGTGTACTTAAAACTATAACTGGAATCGCCATATCCCTTGAAGAACTCTTAAAACCACCTGATAAATGTTTCGGCAAGCTATTGTCATAGTTACTTTAGTTTGACTAATAGTTAGTTGTCAACCGGCCCAAAACATTTCACCCGGTCTTATTAATCAAATGCGGCCGGCAGACATGGAATTGGGTAGATTATTGACCGGCAATTATTCACCTGCTTATGCAATTATTCCAAGTTTTTTATGGCTGATAGCGTAAATTATTAAATGACTCTTAACATAGGGAGAGCTTTTATTCCAAGAGGAATTTTTTCTTCAAATCTCGCGCACACACACACACTATCAGCCTCTAAGTCTAGTCAGGAAAGGGGGGTTCTGTGCACCCTCGGAAATCAATTTTTAATTGGCGGTTTTATATGGGGAAAATGCGTAGAAAACGATTTGCTATGTTAAAAAGTTGTAAAAATGTCCCACGTGCCATTTTTATGCAAATTAAGACGCCATTATACGAAAATCTGTATTTGTCATATCTTTGCCAATTCTGCAGATAACTGAAGAATAATGGCCTCTAGACCCATATTTTGAGGGTCAAAAATAATCATGAGAACTATCTTAACGTGGCTGCATGCATATTTGTTGGCCATTTTTTCAAAATATTTCTACGCATTTTATCCCATATAAAACCGCCAATTAAAAATTGATTTCCGAGGGTGCACAGAACCCCCCCTTCCTGACTAGACTATCTCAAGCCAGGTAAGATGTCAAGTGTGCAAGGTACAGAACAAGTCGAGATATGGAGGTCAATGTGGACACAGTGATACATGTAATGACTAGAACCATAACAAAAAAGGAGTGGCAGCTTACAATATCCACATAGCACATATGTCTATCTATTATTAGATTTCTTTCATAGCATCTAGGGTACCCGATTCGGTCATAGATTAAGGAGAAGTTACCTTTCAATCCCTTGTAGCATATAACATCTAAGAACAACTGTGAATCCACCGTATACGCAACTGTCAGGTCTCCCTAAACAGCCTAGTTGCGGCGAATAGCGCGAAAGTTGCGTTTTGCACATGCTGGTGTGCAACCTTTTTTTAAATGTAAATGATACCATAACACTTATTGGTGACGTCACACTTAGACGAGATTTGAGACCCCTCGGATAGCCAGGTCTTCACTATAACTCATACGATAATTTCGTCTCTCGCTACCCATCCATTGTTTTATTCATCCAAGCATCTAAGGTAGCCGAGTTGATCATAGATTAACACGAATTGACCTTCAAATCCCTGGTAGCATAGATTCTAAGATATCACTAGAGGTCAGACTTTAACCATGTCAGTCAACTTTCGAGTACACACTATCACCAACTACTTGTGAGTAGAGCAAATATATCTGCTCCAAGTAAGATGTCAGACTGGATGCATGTTTGCTATAAACGAGGCATCTGGACAAAAACGGAGTTATTTGAAAAGTTTGCACGTTGCGGAATCGGAATGGATTTCACCTACTAGTTATAGTCACCAAAGAGGAATATTTGTGGATGTATCGAACACCTGGACATTTTATTCATTGACACAGCAGCCTACACACACACTACACAGGAGCATACAGACAGAAATACCGTGAAAATAAAGCAATATTTTTGGAGCAATTGTTTGCATTGGGTTTCACGAGCCCTATGGTAATATTCGTCATAGATTGACGTCTTAAAGAATTATATTCAAAATCGTCGGACTAAATGCACACAAACAAATTGACAGATTGGAAACGGATTTTCAATTAGAAAGGACATTCATGAACCTTTTATTAATGTTCGTCATATATGCAGATCTTAAAGAATTACATTCAAAATCTTCGTACTAAATGTGCATACACAGTTTGACAGCTTGGAGACGGATTTGCAAATGGGAAGTACAGTGCACATAGTCACAGGACAGGAAAGCCATAGGCGACAGACAAGAGGATATTCGTGATATTTTGTGATATTTTTGAATAAGGCTGAGTGATCTACGGAGCAGTGCGGATTATAATCGAGACGTGTGAAGAACATACTTCTGGCTGTATATTTCTTTTTTTTATTTTTAAATATATTTTTTATTCAATATATTTTTATATTTAATATTATGGCTGTATATTTCTTGGCACTTACATGATAAATAACTCCAATGTACATTACAATATTGGCGTCACCGGGCTTTAACTGACAGATTATAGGACAATCCTGATGTAGGATTAGGAATTCGCGAAGCTGTGCGGATTATAATCGAAACGTGTGAAGAATTTCATTCTGGTTGTACATTTCTTAGCACATGCATGATAAATAACTCGTATGTACATTACACTCTTGGCGTCACTGGTAATGCACTAGGGAAATCAATTCACTGCACTTTGACGCTGAACATGATAACAAGAAGGTGACCAGATATCTTATCTTAAAGATCATGTCATTTTAGATACTTCGGACCTAATTTAACAATATACAATACAAATCTCGCAGTGTGATTTTTTTTGGAGTTTTTGAACTGTGATTGTCGCCATGACAGCGGTAACTGAAGACACGCCTGACGACCAAAGTCTCCAATATGGCTGCCGTACCTGGCGGCCATCTTGTTTACAATACCTAAACAAAGCTGCATGGGTAGTGACTTTTTTCTCCCTCGGAAACTGTATCCAATCGCTGGCGGTAAATGGGTTAATGGGAACTTCTTTATCAAATCTTGAAAAACGCTATAATTTTTCCAGTTTTCAAAGTTCGTGGATCGTTAGTGTCTATGACGTTGCGACCGTTCCCTGCCTCGTTTTGATTAGCTTTTTTGGGGCAAAGGGGCATCGGCCATTTTGGGTTGCTCTGGGGTTGGTTGTGAAGGGATGCGGGTCGTTGCTTTTTACCCTACCACATTTCATTGGCGGGAATTACGAATATGGACAAGCCTTGCGAGATAACCTATGCTTTGGGAATATCACCGAGTGTGTCACCAGCGTTTCCAGTTCCGGTTCCATTTCCGGTTCCGATTCCATTTCCGGTTCCGGCGGATATCTTGCCGTGTTCATTTTGGCGCGTATTCTACACGGTATCGGTGCCACGCCCATCTATACATTGGGAGTGACGTTCATGGATGACGTCACAACGAAAAGTGGGTCATCACTTGCAATAAGTAAGTATACATAGGTATGACAGTTTTTACAATGTTGACGTCGTTCAAAACTTATGGAATCGTAAAATTGAAAAATGCACATTTTTCTCCTTTTCAACAAAACATCAGAAAGAAACTGATTTAATGCATAAAAAATGTAAAACCGTGATAATATTCCATCCGTTTGATCTTTCCTCCAATTTTGTGAAATTTGAAGTGTGCAGTAGCTCCGTGTGTGTAGTAGCTCCGTATGAAAACACTACGCATGTTTTTTTCTTCAGTTTTTAATTTACCCCGAAAATCTTACGCCCTGCTGTGAGGGAAACTTCGTGATGCTTAATGTATTCCTTATCAGGCAATATATATTTTGTATGGGCTAAATTGTCAAATAAAAGAAATAAAATGGCAATACGCTATAATAATTGGATAGATATTATTGTTAATGTCGGAAAACAGGCGACTGCTTCATTCACGTCCCTTGGCCAATCAGTCCAGAGTTTCACTTTTTGCGATTTATTCTTCATAGTTCATGAATGAACAATGGCTTTACAGCTATCCGCACATGTCCAGTGCCGACAATATATATATATATATATATATATATATATATATATATATATATATATATATATATATATATATATATATATATATATATATATATATATATATATATATATATATATATATATATAATAAATATATATATATATATATATATATATATATATATATATATATATATATATATATATATATATATATATATATATATATATATATATATATATATATATACATATATATATATATGTGTGTGTGTGTATATATAGTATTTGTATCATATGTATATATCTATATCTATATCTATAGAATTTGATATACATGTATATGTATATGTCTATATCTATATATATATATATCTGTTTTATACGTATATATCTATATCTATACCTATATCTTTCGCAGGTATTTTCTATTCGATGGGGGTACTGGGTCCAGCCATTGGCTATATTGGCGGAGGATTTCTGCTTGACCTCTACGTGGACGTAGGGCGAGTGGACATGGAATCGTACGTACAATAATTCGCATCATTTGGTTCAAAGATCTACATTAGCATACCTTTAACCCTTATGCTGCTGGTGGCTTATTTGGCCAATACAAAATGACGCAGAAAAACCTGAAAAATGATTGAAACCCTGGTACATGGGTACTCAGCTGATAGTACTCAGCAAGAGCTATCAAATGAATACCAACATGACAGGGTTAAGGGGTTTTCAGAAGGTCTTTGTGTCTTTGTTCTTTGGACGAAAGTACGCTCAGCATTGGAAGGATTAAAGTCTCCCTTAACATATCTTTTTCGTGCCTGACATTTGCCTCTGCTGTACAGTACAGACATTTAGTTCGTACACCATTCGACCGGGCGTCTGCCAGTGCCTGGCTGTACATGTCAAAAAGGATCCAAACACATCAATGACCTTAACGCAGCTTGCTAATAAAATCTACGTTAAATTTGGAGGAAATATATGCATCCATGTCCATGAAACTGGGTGTCAATCGGGCGTGCGGTCGTGTAGTATGCCCGGACCGCCCACGCATTTAGTGCAGGAATTAGATGTCGGTACTGTACCTAACATGCCCTTTTGATACATATATTTACATTTTACATTCATGTAACGTCGTACCACGTCTATGGAAGATATTTTTCTAGTACACAATCTTAACAATTACAAAATACATTTATATGAGTAGACTCTTGATTATCAGCCCCCTGTTTTCCGACCCAATATCTAAATAAACTCATCCGAAAGGGCTACCTCGAACATTTTGACGAAACTTAAAAGAAAAATGTACTTGTCCCTTTAAAGCAGAATCATGAGTAAATTGAATACATACTTGTATGTTGTCAACATTGTTCATGTTATTGCTAGCTCTAGGCTATAATATATATATATATGTGTGTATTGACTGTAATATTTCGATTAGAAAAGCATATACAAATGTGAATTCTAATTAGAATCGACTATCGCTTGCGATTCTGCGCCATAGGAAATCAGGTTTCTGAAAAATATGTTGTTTACTTCAAAAAATGGTCTTCTGATTCATGCGAAGAATTGTCGAATTGTTTACTATACTACATATTGTTTAAAGGATGGCAATAGTAATATGTAAAAGCTTTATTTTGCAAAATTTCGTAAATAGAATGGGATTGGTTAGATTAATATCACACAGCGCAGTATGTAACGTCTAGTTCACGATAACAAATACTTATGATAATAATACTAATATTAATAAGATAATGATAATAATAATGATAATAATAATAATAATGATAATAATAATAATAATAAAAATAATAATAATTATAATATTAGTAATTAATAATAAGGATAATAATAATATTGATAATGATAACAATAATAGAAATAACAATAATAATAATAAAATCAATGTTAATGATAATAATCATAATACTACTACTACTACTACTAATAATAATAATATAATGATAATAATAATAATAATAATAATAATAATAATTATAATAATAATAATAATAATAATAATAATAATAATAATAATAATAATAATAATAATAATAATAATAATAATAATAATAATAATAATAATGATAATAATAATAATAATAATAATAATAATAGTAATAATAATAATGGTAATAATACTAATGATAACAATGATATTGATAGTAATAATTGATTGGTTAGATCGATAATAATAATAATAATAATAATAATAATAATAATAATAATAATAATAATAATAATAATAATAATAATAATAATAATTCTACTACTACTACTACTACCACTACTACTACTACTACTACTACTACTACTACTACTACTACTACTACTACTACTACTACTACTACTACTACTACTACTACTACTACTACTACTACTACTACTAGTAATAATAATGATACTAATAATAATACTAATAATAATACTAATAATAAAAATAATAATAATAATATTCTACTGCTACTACTTAACGCTTATTTGTTTTTTGCTGTTATGTTCTGACACCAGTATTATGGACTCATATCAGGGACTTTATCACACACTATACATTCTGCATTATACGATTTTACGCTCTCTAGTTGTTACTGACATTTGACACATTCACACGAGTGGGATCCAAACTATCGACTTTAATAGCAACTACATAATTCCCAGTTTACAAGACGTAATCAAGCATGATTTATCAATAGATCAATAAACACTAGTATCAAGAGGGCTATGCATTGTATTTGTTCAATCATTTTTCACTTGTTCACATATTTGCTGATGAGATTGGCTGCCTAAAGTTATAAATTGTGGGTAAATTGCTAGGGGCGCAGAAAGTTCAGTTCACTAACTCTCTGGTGTTTGTACGCGAGATGGTGAGACGTCTGTTAAAGCGCCAAATGTAATACATGACATGAAGTGTAATAGCATACGTAAATATAATAAACATTTACACATAACAAAATGACAACCACAAATGTAATAAGAAATTATATCAATATGATATCAACCGTAAATGTAATGTGAAATAACACCATCAACTATGAATACAACAATAGATAAAAGTCAGTAGTAATTAATATTAGTAATGATAAATTTACATAACTATGATAACAACCGTAAATGTAATATGCAATTACACCATCAACTATGAATTCAACAAAAGATAATAGTCAGTAATGATTAATAAATGATATTAGTAATAGTAATAGCAGTAATAATAAATTTACACAAAATGTAATAACGGACCAAGAAAACAGTCAACCACAAATGTTAAAAAAATGACATCAACTGTAATATCACATTTGGTCTAAATTCTTTATTACATTTACGTTTAATATTATACAAATACGGCACTTGGGTGAGTGCAATATCAATTTCTATTGCACTCTGAAAAATGATATTGCACGAGGCGCTTGCGTACGTACGTACATACATGCATACGCACATACATACTTACACACATGTACGTACGTACTCACATACATGCGTAAATACATGCATACATACATGAACACACAGACACATACATACATACATACGTATGCATGCATGGCTTTGTATCATTATTTTTGCTCTTTAGCCTTCCCATCAAGAAAGGTGATCCTCGTTGGATTGGAGCGTGGTGGATAGCCTACATCATCTGTGGTGCAATCGCAATACTGATAGGGCTGCCATTGCTAGGATACGCCAGAGACTTACCTGGTAAGGTTACATTATTATCACATTTTCCGCCAATAAAATGAAACCGAGAAACCGGCGTAGTAGTAGTAGTAGTAGTAGTAGTAGTAGTAGTAGTAGTAGTAGTAGTAGTAGTAGTAGTAGTAGTAGTAGTAGTTGTAGCCTGCCTCCCAGGC
>OZ012700.1:28672365-28674865 GCA_963942565.1 Maea johnstoni
ACATACACACATGCATACATACATGTTACAATTATTTATTTCAATATCTTTTAAGATATTTCCATATTTAAGATATACCTAAACATGTATACGCTCCATGTATGAATTCGTTAAAACTACTCTTTTAACTGTGCATGATAATACTTGAATTTAGGTCTGCTACCGGAAGTTTGGAAAATACCTGTAACCAGCACTGCGCATGCTCGCCGGAACGATATGAACCCATCTGCGGCGCTGATAAAATGACCTATTTTTCACCCTGCTACGCCGGCTGCACTGCAATGGTGGACGGCAACCCCAAGGTATGGAATATAGAATATAATTGATTTTAATGTAATTCTTATAAAATACTTGCATGCAATTTTCAAAAATGCGATGTATAATGTCGATTCATTCATGGTCTAAGGCGCCGCCACTGACTGCACGCTGTCGCTCACCACTGCCCGGGTTCGAATCCCGGCCTGGGCATGTGAGAAAGTTGCCAGTGACTAGAGGTTAGGCGGTGGTTCTCGTCGGGTACTCTGATTTCCTCCACTACTTACAACTGGCTAGTCACGAATAAGCCACAATTAGCATAACTGTGACGGAAAAAGAAATTCCAAATTCAGAATTCATTTCGAAAAAAGCCATGGCCAACAAGAAACGTTCATAAATGCAGGTTATCAGAGTAATCAGTTGATAGAAATGTGAGAAAAAGTTCAAACGACGACAACTGGTTTTAGAAACTGTAAATGTTTATCGTTTTGGTAAATCATTTGGAGAACAAATGACGGAATTGATTTCCTCTAATTAAGTAAGTAAGTAAGTAAGTAAGTATTTATTGACAATATCCAGGATATTAAATATACAAATACATCAATTCATTTCATATAAACGCATAATAACAAATATACTAGTATAGATTATTGTGTAAAGAAGTTAATTACATACAGAGATTATGCATGGAATAAATATATACACAGGGTACTGCATTCATGTAAAGAGGCATACTCGTAGTCCAGTGGATGGTGTGTAGGTATGTTTGCCACATTATTTTACATATATAAAGTGGGCTCCCAGTCTGGCCTGTTTAAATAGAGGTATTTACCCCACACCAGTTCTAGTATTTACAGCTTTGTTGTACATGTGGCATATTGCCTTGCCTGATATGCACCATAATCGTAATAGTTCGTTGTCTTCCCATAGGGGGATTCTTCTACCTAAGAGGAAATATGGAGTTTCTCCTCTATACTCTTCGAAACTTTTGGCAGCATTCGGACATTCTTTAAATATTTCTTTATACATATTATCTCGATCTTCATGGTAAAAAGGACACTGGGTAAGGAGATGTAAAATATCTTCAATACAGTACATATTGCACATAATACATGTCCTTGTACTCATAGGTGAACCTTTAAGTCTAAAATCATCCCTCTTTAATCTACTGGTATGACATATTATCTTTGCCATCGTTTCACACATCTTTATATATCTATAATCCATATCACTTATATACCACCATGATAAGTACCGGGTTTTACCCACAGTTAGGGCCAACAAATCATTGTCTTTGAATAAAAAGTTAGAGGCACTCCAATCGGCATCATCCAAACTCCATGCTCTCTCCCATATTATTTTAGACCATGCAGTCTTGGATACTATGGGAGAGGTACCATTTATCATTTCTTGTATTACATTAAAAAGGCCAAAAGATATTGCCACATTCAATAAATCAAAGATAGGACTTCTATACTTATTCGTCCGTCCATTTCGTGGGTTTTCACAAAAAGTAGCAAATCTTAGACCAAAAATCTGCCTGATGATATTGGTAGGGTCCATTTTTAAAATTGTCAGTATAAAAATGAGCTTCTTGACTCTTATGTATGTCGCAAGTCTCAGCCATCCTAAACCATAAAAACTACTAGAACTCGTAGACCTTTGAGGAAACCTTTGTACCCTTCTACCGGAGTATTTTTGAAAATTAAGTAAATTTTCCTCATCTCTTTCGGACATTATCCATACTTCGCATCCAAAAGTTGTTGTTGGGACTACCACTCGCCAAAAGATCATATTGCATGTTATCATATTAAGGCCATTCTTTCTAATGCCTAGTCCGGTAGAAGCATTCAGAGTTTTTCTCCCCTTTGAGATTTTTTCCTCAACCCTCATAGTATTCTCCGCAAAAAGACACATTTTCACTCCTACGTGGTCATATGTCTCTTTTTCTACCACGCGTTCTTTACCTAATCTAAAGACTCTATACTTTCTGTTTTCGATACTGGATTTTCTTTCTTCCCCGAAAACCATTACCGCTGACTTTGCGGCATTAAAAGTAAACCTCCATTTATTTCCATATTCATATACTATAGTGTGTACCCTGTCTGTTCGGTGCTTAGATATAGTTGCAGTAGCTAGATCATCTGCGTATCCCGCAGGACTGCTAGGGATACGAGATATAGTACAACACAAATCTGATTTCTCAAGGTCAACTAAGAGGTCATTTATAAAAGTTATATATTTT
>OZ012700.1:28679865-28702365 GCA_963942565.1 Maea johnstoni
AATGTACAGGAAAGCTCTCTCAAGCAGAACAGGAGTTGGGTAAACTTTATATTTAATTACGGCCCACTGTCTAGCCCCCCCCCCCTTAAAGGGGAGCAACTGGTTTTGACTTAGCTTAAATCATATCCCGGACATCCAACTGGTCGCAAAACAAAAGTTTTTGGACTAGACTATCAGTACATTTTTGTTTGTATACTCTTGTATGTTAAAATATTATGAAAAAAAGTGATGTATATTTTATGACTATGTTATAGTCAATAAATACTTATACTTATACTTATTGCTATCATTTCTAATCACTTTTCAGGTACTGTTCCGGGCCCTATAGTTTTTGGTGCTGTGCTGGACTATTCGTGCCTTCTCCAACCGGAAGTGAACGGGGTCAAGGGGTCATGCCTTCTTTATGATAACAATAGTATGGCGAATTACATGCTTCTTCTCTGTATGGGCTTCCAATTTGCCAGTATGTTATTCCTGGTGCTTGCTTGGAGACTTTACAAACCTCCGACTGAAAAATGCGTTGACCTATTTAAAGAAAATGGGTCAACTGTATCGGAGATGCAAAGTAGGTCAATCGACGCGGATGTGGATAACAATACTATATTAAAAGAGGCAGTTTTTGTCACTGACAATGGATTGGATGGTGGATGTGCTAACACTGGATATCTGAAATATCCAGATAGTGGCAGAGATGTCACCTGTCTGTAACACTGTAGAACCGGAAGTATGAAAAGTCCAGACTATTTGACATTTGGGATTACGTAAATTTCACACTTTTTCTGTGGTTCGCAGTATCATCAATTGGCAAGATGCGATGTGACTTTGCAATGCTTGAAAACAAGAACGTTAGACAAATAACAGATCGGTTGGATATAGAAAATTTCAAACAAAAAAAAATGAAATACAGATGATCGATTGTTGAAAAATGGGTTATGCTTTACTGTTACATGGATAAAATGTCAAAAAATAAACCTAGCACATCAATGATCTAACGAACTTATCAAATCGATCTGCGTTCAGTTGCATCGATGCCCAGGAAACTGAGTGGCAATCGGGTGTGTATTATGCCCGGGCTGCCAACGCATTTAGTGCAGGAATTATATAACGGCATTGTAGCGAAGGGAAATCTCAAGTGCCTCATGCAATGTGGCGTTCAAACCTTCACCTAATGCCATGGCTGAACTCACCATCTAAATTGCCGACATTCTGTTCTGTTCTGTTCTGTTCTAGTAATTCCCTCCTTTCGCATCAGGAGCGCCTCCCATAGGAGTAATAAAGTTCCAGTCTCTGGTCTAAAAGAATATTAAAACATATAAACACAATCTCAAAATTAATTTAGCATTAGAGATTCAGTGTTAGCAATGCATGCAGCTATCTCTAACAATTTCTGTTATGCAGCGTGTTCAACTCTATCGTGACATTCAATTCATGCACCAAATACATGGGCAACCCAGGCATAATACAAAACCGTAGGCCCGATCGCCACCCAGTTTCATGGGTACGGTTGGCGCCACAACTGAACGTAGCTTTGATTCGCAAGCTATCTGTGTCATTGATGTGCTTGGCTTTTTTTCGACATGTTATCAGTCTCTGGCAGACGTCCGGTCGACTGATGCAGGAATTAAATGTCTGTACTCTAGTCGTTATGCAGGGGATAAGACCACGTGACAATCGTGGCACGCTCTTTAATTTTTGATTCATTGAAATAGTTATTATATTAGAATTCTTTGATGAATACGATATTGCCATGGTAATAGAATGAATATACATGTCAAATGTGTCGTTAAATATGTTTTAGTTCGTATTTTTTTTAAGAAATTTTATTGACAGTTTTGTGATGGAAACATTTTTTAAGGGATTCTGTAACAATAATGGCAATACATGTTGAAGAAACCGTTTATCAAGTCTTGGTATTGAAGCAAATGTGAAATACATTGTTCAAAATCTGAAACTCGCATAAACATGAAAAACAAACTAATTATCTTTAGAGGAAATTTTTTTACAGAATGAATGAGGGTGTGTACGGATGTGTGTGAGGTTGGTTTCAGATGGTGTGACGTCACAACAAGCCTATCATCTGATTGGCTGATCACAACTATAAGGGGTTTGATTCAAGATTCATGGTAAAACCCTAATAAAAGTAAAGTACATGTTGGATTATCTTAACCATAATGCTGGTGGTGGCTAATTTGGCCATACAACATAATGACAACACCCTGAAAAATAACTAAAACCCTAGCATATGTGTATTCATGTGAGAGTTCTCAGTGAGACCCATCTAATGAATAGCAACCTGACAGGGTTTAGATGGTTTTCAAAAATCTGTGCGTCCTTGTGATTTGTACAAAAATAGTCTCAGCATTGGAAGGGTTAGCTACTGCCCACAATGCGATGCACAAGTTAACAAAGGTATAAGGACATTGGCTTAATTGTTTTGTTGCGATTCCCCTTTGATCTGTCCAGCCAAAATGATCAGAAATTGTGAAAATAGAAATCCACCTATAGCGGATTTTTCAGAATGTACATACAACCTACAGAAACGTTTGTACTGCCCTATAAAGTCCTGCCACCTATTAGACTGTTGATGTAGGGGTTAACCCTTATGCTGCTAGTTGTTTATCTGGCCAATACAAAATGATGCAAACCGTGGCACATCTGAGAGTACTCAACGAGAGTTTTGCAATGAATACCAACAGAACATGGTTTATATGGTTTTAACAAATCTTCACGTTCTTGTGCTTTGGACAAAATAGAAGGGTTAAATTGGAAGGGTTAAGATTGAGCTAGGCTGCTGTGTTGGAAAACTCACTTCTAGGTGGGTCGGATGCATCTCACAGACACGCTGATCTGAACAGCTGAGGTTTCTAGGTTTTAGGAAAATAGGTCTCCGAAATTCCCTTGGGGAGGGTTTCGACCGTCAGGTAACCGACTATTTATTACCGTGCACAGTGATGGCCTAGACAGTCACAGTTGACCTGTTTGCGAGGAGGGAAAGTGTGTAAAATCTGTAAACATACCAAACTCTACCTACAAATTGACCCAATAAGCCACCTGGACATTTTTTCAATGTTTCTCTATTTTCCAATTCCCTCTTAAGTTTATAAATAACCAGGCCTCGCTTTTTGACTATTGATGCCTTGCATAGAAACTGTACTTGTACTATATTGGCAGGATGCGTTACGTGCACTGCTGCACGTTCCATATTCCGCTTAGATAATGAACCAGGAAGTAAAAAACACATTTCAAGTCATGTTTGTTTTCCACCGTTCTGCTCGAACCATTGCAAGTGTCCCTCTATTGCACTTAGTATATACGTAGTATGTGTTGAGGATAAAAAGAAGAGGCCCAGTTGTATACTTTAGACCTACTAAATATTAAGCCGTAAAACGGTAAATAAATAAATAATGCTTACGTTGTCGGGGTTTATGTGTAAATTGTGGTTATCTATTAAGAAGATATCTTTTTCCATATGCATTTCCATTGACGCAATAGTTTTCAGGTAATCTGCATACTAAAGAGGCCCCATCAATGCTTAAGAGTTCCTCCAGAAATTGTCTTCTGGATCTTTGGTACTTTTGATAATATCTTTGTAATTGAGAATGATTTTACAAAATATTTGTAGGAGAGTTGTTGGCAATGTTTTCATTAACATTTCTCCATCAAATGTTTACTCAACAATGCTTTTGCCTACACGATTTCATCAAAATTGTCAGGCTGCTTTTGGTCGATATGAGCATTGATGGGTTAATCTTTAAAAAGTACCTTCCCCGCATGGTCTGATGACGTCATTAGGTTTACCTGCAGAGACCTTACCTGAATAGTTTATTTCCTTATTTCTCGCTCTGTGCTTCTCGCCTAGATAGATAAAGCCGACATGGAAGGATAAAAAAGCAACGTCGCTATGTATATGAACGCTTGGCTGCCACACACACCTACCTTTTTGCCTTAACCAGCCGGATTAGAAAAACATCCCTTGTGTTATTCAATCCTAAATCTACAAAAACAGCTCTGGACGTTCGTGGGCCTCGAAAAGGATCTACCTGGAGGACACTAAGGTAACTATCATAGTACACGTATTGTTATAATCATACCTAATACTGCATTACATGACTATCGATTCTATCTGATCGTATATTTAACCCTTATGCCTGTGAGAGCTCATTTGCCCAATACAAAATGATGCGAAAACCTGATAAATGCTCGAAACCCTGGCACATGGATACTCAGTGAGAGCTATCCAATGAATACAAGCATGATAAGAGTTAGATGGTTTTCAAAAATCTTGTTGTTATTTGTGCTCTGGAGGAAAATAGCCTCAGCGATGAACGTGTTAAACATGTTTATTATACCTCACTTTAAGATCGTAAGCCGTGATTGGCTGACTTAACAGTGAACAATCATCATGTTGCCTGATGCCATCAGCGAGGGCTTCATGTTGCCCGTTGCCACTAGCGACACCTAGCGGGGAATGTGTGAATCACCAGTCATCTGTGACCTTGCTTTGTTTACAATTACAAACGGGGTTTGTTCGGTATAATAAAACAAATATGCCATGCCAGTGTGGGTAACATGATGGAATGTCTCCCCTCGAGAGGATGGTTTTCCCTCGGGCTCCGCCCTCGGGAAAACCATCCTCCCTCGGGGAAACATTCCGTCATGTTACCCACACTGGCATGGCATATTTGTATAATGTCAAATAGAGGAAGAGGAGATATGTCTTTTCTATGCTGTTTAGCGTTTTGACATCTTGAGCGTTTACAAAGTCTGATGAATTCACACATAATTTCATGATAATGTAACGTCTTGATGAATATTCGACACGAGGTTATGGTTCGTACGATGGACCAAGTGTGAAAGATAAAATATTTAAATATTTTTTTCACCACCGTATTTTGGGGGGAGAAAATATATTTAAATATATTTCCTCCCCCCAAAATACGGTGTTGAAAATATATTTAAATATATTTTCTCCCCCCCCCCAAAAAAAAGAATACAGTGGAGAAAATATATTTAAATATATTTTTAGATATTTTCTCTTTCACGTATGGTCCATCGTAGGTTCGGGCAGTAGGAATTGATTAAGGGTAGTTGGTGATTAGGGCTATGCAGTGCCAGCTTCAGTCAGCACCGAAAACCCAGCCCTCAGGGCAGCGTTTGGGCTGCTGATAACGTGCACTGCACGTATTGATACCTATTCTATCAATTGTCAAAAAACAATAACAAATGAATTAAAAAATTGAACGAATCATACCCAACTTACATATCAAAATGCTGCAGCCAAGTTCGGAGGGGGTGTACTGGAACAGCCAACTGCTCCAGGCTGAGCAGACGACTTCTGTCATAACAATCAGATTTGAAAAATGGACGAAGCAATATCCCGCCTATTTCATTGACATGAATTTCCTTTTGTTTTCCCCATTTTATGAGAAATTCAAACGCATGTAAAATGTCACAGTTTGTCTTTTTATCAGTATGTTTACATTTTAACATCAGAGGCTGGGGCGAGGGGGGGGGGGGGGAGTGGAGAGAATGAAACAGCCACTTCACAGCGCAGTTTATCATCAGAACATATATCACATCCAGATAGGGTGGCCACTTGCAACCAGGAAAGGAAAATAATAACCCAAAAAAACAATATCATTCACAGGAAATGTCTATTTATGCATTCCATGATGTGGAAGCTATGAACACATGACAATCACAGCCTTTCTTCCTATTCAGATACTTTGTGAAGGCCCTTTAGCCTCAGAAAGTACCATTCTATATATAAGGGCGGTGATAGATAGTTGGGTAACACATATATTTTCTGACCCATTTACGAATAATTTGCTAACAGTGCAATATTTTGAGATAAGCTCAACACAAAGTTGTTGCTGTCTTTACATCCAATATACCCTCTTCAAATTTTTTTCATGAAATGCTTTATGTGATAAGTTACACTTGATGTTGTCAGACCGTATGCACTCTGCAGACGAAAGTTATGCAGTCAACTGAATGTGAATGACCTGAATGCGAATGGCCCTGTGACTACACAGCACAGTCTCGCCTTTAAACACTTATGCTGCTGGTGGCTATTTTGGCCAATACAAAATGATGCAGAAATCCTGAGAAATGAATGAAACTCATATGAAATGCATATGGGTACTCATCTGAGAGTACTTAGCGAGAGCTATCCAATGACTACAAACATGACAGGGTTCAGATGGTTTTTGACGAAAGTAGTCTCAGCATTGGAAATGTCAGAGAAATCTTAGTATTATATTTTTCTCCTAGCAACGCTGGATTATCTTATCACCATTTCCATTTTTAAAGATTTGTCCATGAGGATTTTTTTTCCTATTTATATCATTTTAACCCATTCACACTTATAGTTCCTCTGGAAAGTATCGTCTGCTATTCTCATACTTTTGAAGATAACTTAAGAATAAAGCAAAGGTTCACAAAAGATTGGAAGGAGAGTTGTTAGTTGGCTTCTGATTAACTTTTCTCCTTCAAATATTTTTCAAAAAATACTTTCGTTAGAATTATTTTATCAACATTGTCAAGCCTGTTTTGGCCGTGGTGAGCATTAATGGGTTAATCTGTATAAAGATTGGTTACTCACAGTTGAACAATACATACATATTCGAAACGACCCACCCCGGCATCCGACGTGCAGTAGGGTAGCACGTCGTCCGTAGGAAATTATTAGGTTCAGCATTCTGCCACTCGCCAAGTTGGCAATATTCTAGGTGTATAGGGAAAAGTGTCAGAACTTAATTCGTTGTTATAACGGTTTATGGCAGCGAGTTTATTGATGAAACTGAGCGGCCATAAAAATAAAGTCATGCGTGCGATTTAAAGATTGTCTAAAGCTTTTATATGGGAAATTTTTTGGCATATTTTCGCGCCCGTGAACTTTTAGCTAATATGTCGAAAAAGGGGAACGACTTTACGGTAATCCTATGAATAGCGAAACAGCGACATATGTATAGGACGTACACCTATGGTATACTTGATACTAGTCTACGGGGCGGAGATGCCTAATTCTGAGAATATCGCTAAACTGGCCATAAGTTCTTAAAGGAAGGCTTTGGTTTCGTACAAAAACTTGTTTGAACTACCTTTATACTACACATAATCACTTCCTGATTGCATTTCCATTCTCCCATGCTAATATGGGCCTAAACAGCAATTTGTGTATTAAGCCCCTTCCTGCTGGTCTATAGCAACAGGTCCCATAGCAACCCCAGCTGGAGGTGCAGAGGACCTGCAGCATGCAGTGAGTGGATTCAGCACTCTCACTGGCTGCTTTAGTACAGGAAAAGTAATTGGGCAAGGTGCATGTTCAGGAAGTTTCCTTGAATGGGCAGTGTTTTTAGATAAAAATGGTAAAATACTGCTCAGCCGATGACTGCTATAGCTACTGTGGAACCTCAGGATTGAGTTTTCATCGGATACCTAAGGATGTTGTAAGAAGGAAACAACGGATTTCTGCATTGAAACTGAAAAGGCAGCTGAAGTGGGACTGTGTTTCCTCTACCATACCTGCCTAACCTTTGTGCTGTGTTGCGCCCAGCGCCACTAGCTTCATACTACTTTCCATTCCTTTCATTTCTACTCCTATCACCTTGTATCGGACTTTCTCTGGATACACTCTTCTTCGAGCTTTCCGCTCCTGACATGTCCCCATTTTTACTCATATACCTCCTACATTGTTTCATGAACCCCTACCCTCTTCATTCCTCCTCCAATTAATTCCAGACGAACTGGATCATTGATTGTCCTAGGTATTCTCTAAGATTCTTGACCACTCGTTTTAGAAATCCTTTGAGTTTTCTTCTTTGTCTACTATTGAACTGGAAAGATACGATCTTATGGCTGATTTTGTATATTTTGCTTTTGGCACAGAATCCTTTAGTCGTGACCTATAAATAGTTATTTTCGCCAAAATTGCAATCAAGTTATTGTCTTAGTTAAAACCATAAACTCTGAATCTAACCAAATATCTTATCCAACTTTATTCTTATTTTCGAAATTTCTGAAATCCTCTCTATTTCATCTAAAATATAAAGAGTGATTAGATATTCTAAAAATAAATGTTCAATTGTCTCAATAGCGACCTCGCAATAACTGCATAGACCTGAATACTGTAAATCACTTAAGTATAGCATCACTTAATGTATGTAAATCACTTGAGGAACAACAAGATAGCGATAATAGTGCTCTGCCTATATGCGCTATTATAAAATACCCGTCTTTATTAAATTCTTAATTGAACTTACTGCTGCTGTTCGCGTTCACCGCTATACTTAGATCACATTATCCAGTACCGTAATTGCGCTGTATAATGTTCACGCCATATTTAAGTGATTTACAGTATTTTATACCTATTTTGTTGAGATATTTATTTGTAGCACTAACCTTGTTTTACTGATATTGTCTGGGGGCACTGGACTACACCTCTACGACTTTCATACTCAATGGTATTAATCTCTATGGCTTCAATCTGTTTAAAGGAATCTCTATTATTCATAAATATAATGTCACCAAGTAAATCGCCATTTCCCTGAATTAATATATGAAAGTGAAAAAGCTGTCCAAAAAACAATATATGCAAAAATGTGACCATTTATGGTAGTATGTTGTTAAGCTAGTGTTTAAAACGAATGAGATTTTATGGTAGTGTGTCGTAAATTTGATCTTAGAAGCGAGGTAGACCGTTTATGGTAGTATGCCGTAAATTTGATCTTTAAAAACAGGTGGTCTTAGCCAAGCGGTGAAGTTTATTGCCATTCTCTCCCTCTTGTTCCTCTGTATCTAGTTATTATAAACTAGTACTTTCTGCCTACAGTATTTCAATAAGATTTTTAGATATTTCTGGAATATTTTCCCCATGATAAAAAAAACAAAAATGACAAACTAGCTTTTAATAATGAAGGAAAACAGAGTACAAGGGTAAAACCACTTATTTATCCAAAGTCACTGACAACTGGTCGTTTTAATATGCCTTACAACCTTTTCCTTTTCTCTGTTGAGGGCTAATAATGTTAATTGCCATTTTACAGCATATAGGGAAGTTAGTATTAATTATATTACTTGCCAGACGGTTTACATCCTTTTCCTGTTTAAAACTGTAATATAACCACTAAGAAACATTTTCCTTACTAAACAGGTTCCACGATGCTGTTGAGTAAAGATCTAACCTGGTCAAAGAAGACGTATGACTTGAGGGATTTTGTAACAGAATTCCTGGACAAACTACCAGTTGTTATGTTGGTCACTGCAGGCTTCCTGGGAAACAATCACTATGAGGAAATATCCTCATTCTCGGTAATGAAATTGTTTGTCTGACTATATACTTCTTTATTTATCTATCTTGAATTATCCACTGACTTATTCTATTATCCCTTTTATCATTCATTCATACATTTCCCTTTTTTTGCACACGCTCACACACATATATATATATATATATATATATATATATATATAAAAATAAATATATATAAATATATATATACATATATATATATATATATATATATGTGTGTGTGTGTATATCTTATATATATATATATATATATATATATATATATATATATATATATATATATATATATATATATATATATATACTAGTATATACATGTATGTAAAATATATATATATATATATATATATATATATATATATATATATATATATATATATGTATATATATGTGTGTGTGTACATTGTTTTTGAAATATGTAATTGTTCAAGCATGAAAATTATATTTAAAGTAGGATTACTGAACCTAACGAGAACTATTTGTAATAACCAAATGATGATTTGTTTTCATATGGGTCTACATGTGAATTTGTAAAGATGATTATATGGTATAATTTTCATGACAGGTGTTCAGAATCTGCCGTGTGAGAGAACAGTATCGTTTGAGGGCACTGGACAGTGAAGACACTGTTTTGAGTGTACCGGTCTCCTACCCTGTCCCATTGCGTATCATTGATCCACAGGCCACAGCACCGCCTATTGGTAAAGAACATCACTAAAACTACTACAACTACTACTACATATACTACTACTACTACTTCTACTACTACTACTACTACTACTACTACTACTACTATTGTTGATGCTGCTACTACTGCTACTGCTACTACTACTACTACTACTACTATAATGATGCACTGCTGATTTAAATGCTCTTAATGCTGCTGAATATTTGCGAGGTCCTCACTTTAGAAGAGAGTCAAATGTGTTGTAGGAACCATTCCTGAGTGCTAGCTTATTGCGGCCATACAGTGCCTGGCCCACTCAGTCAGAAGCCAAAGATGAGGCTGTAGCCCCTAGGGCTCGGTTTTGGCTGCTGACTGGGCCAGGCACTGTATGGCCACATACACCTTCCCATGATAAATTCAAATTTTATCACTTGCCAAAAAGAAAAAAGAAAACGAAATTCATGCCTGTAGTTGCAGTAGTTTCAGGAAGAACAGCAGGATGAGTAGGTTCTGATGTCTTTCCCCCTGCTGCTCCCTATATGGATGAAGTATACTGGAAGTTGCACATTGCCTGTCCACTGAAAAAGCCTGGATATATGATTTCACAGACTCTGTACGCCTACGACCAGTAACATGGAGAGCGGTCGTGGCCGTGGGTCGTATTGAGTGATTTGTATATGTAGTATCCAGCTTTGTATCTTTGAACATTATTTCATCACTGGCTCACTGCAATACCATACATCATTAGTGCTTTCACTTGTAGTGTCGGTTTAACGGCAATGCTGAAAAAAGCATCATTATCAGGGTGCAGCTTGCTCAAATGCAGCTTGAAACTAGCAACAGGGCATTGCGGGTAACCTGGTTGATTGCACATTCTGGCAGACTTTTTTCACAGAAGTACCCTTATGAGTTTTTTCTCTTCTCAAGATATATATTTACATATATATATATATATATATATATATATATATATATATATATATATATATATATATATATATATATATATATATATATATATATACACATCTATTGCAGGTCGCCATTACAAAATTGTTCAACAGCTTCTGGAGGAGAGGCCCCTACCTGTGCATATTGAGTTTGAGACCAGCAGCTCCTGTTCGTTCATTGCATCTTACGACCTGTATAACCCAGTGAACGTGGGAGTACTGGAACTACAAAGTACATATGAAGAAAACTATCTTGTTGGAAATATGCTACATGACGGTAAGTTTGGAATTTTGAATTTATAATTTTGGTCACTTCTTCATAAGGATTCAATCCAACAACTTATGCTCAAAAGCCCTGGTCCTGATGGTTTATCTAATCAATTTGTAAAACTATTTTGGCCTGAGTTCAGAATATGACTTTTGAAATTAATAAGGTTTTATAAAGATACAGGAACAATAAGTAAATTGCAAACTAGAGGTAATATTACATGTATTCAAAAGGTAAATAAACTTAGGAATAATCTTTAAAATAGGGGTCCATCACATCACACTCAATATATCAATTCAGATTCAACTATTGTGGCAGAACAGATACAACTCAATTAAGATTACTTGATAAACCAGGACTAGTAGGGTTTTATCCCAGAAAGATCTATTGAAGAAAACATGCCTCAAAATTATGATGTGATTGATGAGGCACAGGTAAATAATCTGGATTGATTGTCTTAGTGGACTTTGAAAAGGCTTTTGATAGTTTGGCTTGGAATTTCATTTATTTTTTTTTAGCTTCAGCTTTGACACGATAAAATGGGTAAAATCTCTCCAAAACATTGCAACTTCAACTTATGGTCAGGACCTGCTGCATCAAAGTATTATTTCCTTTTCAGGAGATCTTTATGATAAGGCTATGATCATGCCATGCTACCTAGACATCCAGTTTAAAGTGGCAACTGGCTTCAGTGACGGGACAGAGGAGGAATGGAGACTACTGCAGGAGATATGGATGGAGAAGAGCAAGGATTTCGTTTATGATGACGTTGAGATCAACCAGGGTAAGTTAACCCATTGATGCTGAAGTTTTCCACCAGAAATTGTCGTCTGGTTCTTCAATACTTTTGACAATAACTTTGGAAATGAAAATGATAATACAAAATATTTCAAGGAGAGTGGTTGGTAATGTTCAGGATAACAATTCTCCTTCAGATATCAATTGTTATGAGTTTTTTCAGAAATTGTCATCTGGTTCTTCAATACTTCTGACAATAACTTTGGAAATGAAAATGATTTTACAAAATGGTTCAAGCAGAGTGGTTGGTTAAGTTCTGAAAAGCATTTCTCTTTGAAACTCTTTACTAATGTTGCTTCTGCTTGTAAGATTTCATCACAATTGTCAAGCTTTTTTTTATTTTTTTTTATTTTTAATTTTAATTTTTTTAATTGTCAAGCTGCTTTTGACTGCTGAAGGCTGATGGGTTAAGAAAACCAAACTATATTCATTTCACTTGCTAAAGATTTGTGAATTATATTCTCGATTCTTTGTAAAAAAATCGAAAGTTTTATCTTAATCCAAAGTTAGACTTTCTGATGTCATTTTAAATTTTGAAAGAAAACCATTATTGATATCAAAGTGTTCCTAATATAAGAATTTTCATGCACTATGCTCATCAATTTAGGGGTATACACACCATTTCTCTGCACCTTGACTGTTTTCAGCCAAAAGTATGTATGTATGATGGCAATCGCTTGTATGAACAGGCAGTTTATACTTGTGTTTTCATTTCTTTTTTCAGATATTCTTGTGTTTGGCGAGTCAGATGAAGATGATTACATGCAAGTTGTACCAGGTTACGCCATACGCTATGAAAGAAACAACATGGCTGCCCCTGACGATGATGAAGATGAGGATGAATATTGTCCCCGCTGTCCAATCAAGGTACATACCTTCCCCCCACCACCCCCAGAGCAGGATGAGAAAGTTTACTATGATGACGTTAAGCCCCCTCTTTTGCCAAGAAAGCCAAAAACACTCCCCGATAGTATGACGAAAAATGACCTGTTTGCATCAACTACGCATGCGTCATCAGCATCTGAACCGAGCGTCAAAGTAATGGATGAATCACAAAGAAACATGGGCTCAAAAGTGGTAGGTGCACCAAATCAATATGCAAGTACTGCTAAGAAACTGGCCACAAAACCATTTTCTTTGATGGAAGAAATGCATGAAAAATTGAAGCTTTTGAATGCAAAGAAAGGGATGGGGGTTGACGAGTGTGACTCCGCTAGCGCCATGAAGCCAGTAGACAATACAAGGCAAAGTTCGAGGAAAGAGATCACCTCGGAATACCTCCTACCCACAGCCATGATAACACCCCTGCCACCAGATACCACAGGCACAGTGTCCAGCGATACCCAACATCGGCGAGACGCAATGTGCCAAACAAAGGGGCTGCGTCGATCAATTTCCATAGGAAATGACCAAATAAGGGCATCAATGGGAAATGACCAAATAAGGGCATCTTCTCTGCAGCGATCTTACAGCATTCGCGAGGCACCACAGACAGGCTCTTTGAGCTCAGCAGACATTGTCTATTGCCTTCAGGAGCTGAAACTGCATCAGTATGTGGCTGCGTTCGAGGCAGCTCAAATTGATGGGGAGTTGCTTCTGGCACTGGATGAAGAAATATTGCAAGCTGAATTTGAAATGTCTCCATTTCACGCAAGAAAATTGATGAAGTTTGCAAAGGGTTGGCGCCCACAAATACCTCCTCCCTAGACTCCTTTCGTGTACGAAGTTAATAACGAGGTCCCACCATATCGCAAATATTCTAAGATACCGATCCTACTGGCATTCCATCCATATGGTAAACGTGTTTGTGCGTGTGCTACTATTGTGTGGATTAGGAAGATGGGATGGATAACAAAGTGTATACACAATCTTCCAACGAGTGCAATATGCATACATAGAGACACACATACATATATATATATATATATATATATATATATATATATATATATATATATATATATATATATATATATGTATATGTATATATATATATATATACACATTGTAATAAATACATAAATATATGTAGTATATACACAATTACATACATACATACATACATACACACGCACACATACATACATACATACATATATATATATATATATATATATATATATATATATATATATATATATATATATATATATATATATATATATATATATATATATATATATATGTGTGTGTGTGTATGCACATATAAAGCTACTGCCTCAGGCATACTCTGCTAATAGTTGCCCTCCATTGACATTGTATTCCTGCTTATGCAGCATTGTAAGATTTTGTCAGCAGAATGGTTGTTATATGTGGCCTCCTTCTGATTCTGGGCAACATAAGAGAGGTGAGTTAAGATTTGTAAGATGGAATTGACTGCATTTTCACTCTGAAGTATACCTTTACTGCATTTCTGATGTACTGATATGCTGAATTATACCTATACTGTATTTCTGCTTTACTAATATGCTTGCATGTCTTATTTGTAGTCTTCACAAGCAAGTTTAAATAAACCTATGTTTGAAACTCAACCCGCCCTGTCTTATCATTATGACTGTCCCAATAATTTTATTGGGACCATTATTTTTGTTGTGTATATCACAAATGTGTGTCTCTACAAAATGGACATATAAATATGATAACAGAAGTGGGACATTCTCATGTTGCTACCTATTTTTGGATCAACTCAACCCAGAGTCTGTATGAAACGCATACACCCTTTTTGTATGAAAGGGGTTGAGGTGTCAGAACCATTGATCTTTTATTTATCTTGTCTATTTACATCCTATGGCTACACAACCAATGAAACATATTTCAGCATAAATAGCGAACGTGTCACAATCCATCGGAAATGCATGGATTGCGATTGCTCAACTAAAATTACAACCCCGCTCAGGCCCTCACGGCTGATGGGCATATGGGGTTTTCCCTGTAAGTGACCTAGTTGTCTTTACCATGCAGATGCCTTTGAACAAGATCATGTTGACCGAAATTTTCATCTTTTTGGCTGAGAGGGAATAACGATGCAGTCTTCGTAGCCAGTGTTTTAGAATATGACAGATATCAAGCCCCTTTTGGTCCTAGGTCATAGGTTCCTTGAATTATGGCAGGACCTGAATTCCGCATTTACTATATAAACCACGTTCTTTTAGTAGTCTTGAGGCTTATGGGAACATTCGAAAATGTTTTTAAAATACTCACCGTGCATATCCTCTGTGGAGGTAGGACCTTGGACCTTACCAAAGACATTATTTATCAAATGGTAGAGTCTAATTTCCACGTAAAAGTCGAGTCTTGTCGTTTTGCCAAAAAAAGCAACCACTGCCAGATTTGTTCTTCAAGGGCACCGCATCACTTCAAAATAGTCAATCAATAATTGATAAGTTTATCATTATTCGGTATTAACTATGACATGTAACATATACCATACCATAAATGCAGTTTTTTTCCCATAACTCAGTGTTCAGATATTCAAGTTGTAAAACTGACCTGGGTAGTGAGTAATGACTACCTAAATCCGAGCGCATGCATACTATACAGAACTCTTGAATAGATCAGGCAGGCAACACTAAACGCTGGACATTGACAATAAACCGGATTGTGAAGACTTCTTTTAGATTTAGTTTCAAATAGGCACAATGCAGTGCTTTCCCCATTATTTACATTAAGTTTAACTCTTTCAATGCTTAAGCTACTTTCATCCAAAGGACAAAGACTTAAAGTTTTCTGAAAATAATCCAAACCCTGTCGTGGTGGTATCCATTAGAAAGCTCTCGCTGAGAACTCCCAGATGAGTACACATATGTGCCAGGGTTTCAGTCATTTTCCATGTTTTTGCATCATCTTGTATTGGCCAAATTAGCCACCACCAGCATGAGGGTTAAAAATATGACTCTCCTGAGCGCTCTAGAAACAGTTTGTCACACAGAATTCTACTACATGGGATGTCATCTAAGCTGTTTTTCACACATAGTTACGGTCGAGTTCTCAACAGAACCGACAACCAGAACGGACTCTCACCTGACCCAGTTACATAACCCGTACATCATAGGGTTAACCCTTTCAATGCTAAGGCTACTTTCATCCTAATCACAAGAATGCAAATATTTTTGAAAAACATCTAAACTCTGTCATGTTGGTGTTCATTAGCTAGCTCATACTGAGTACTTTCAGGTGAGTACCCATGTGGCAAGGTTTCAGTCATTTTCGGATTTCAGGACTTTGCATCATTTTGTATCGGCTAAATTAGCCACCAGCAGCATATGGGTTAAAGATACGACTCTCTAGGCAGCTCTTGTAAACCGTTAATCACACAGAATCCTTCAACGTGGGATATCATCAAAGCTTTTTTTCACATATAGTTACGGTTGAGTTTTCACCAAAACGTACAGCCAGAACAGACGCTCATCTGACCCATTTACATAACCCAGACATCGTAGTGTGAATAATCAGCCCTTTCGCTAAACATTAGATATCATGAAACCTGTTTCCCACACATGGCTATGGTCTTGTTCTCACTAGAAGCTCCAACCAAAACGGACTCTCATCTGACCAAGGTACATAACCCAGACATCATCATGAAAGATTATTTAATATAATAATAATAATAATAATAATAATAATAATAATAATAATAATAATAATAAAAATGATAATAATAATAATAATAATAATAATAATAATAATAATAATAATAATAATAATAATAATAAAGATAATAATAGTAATAATAATAATAATAATGATAATAATAATAATATTGTTATTTGATATTGCGCCCTTTCCATATAAACATGCCCAAAGGCGAATGATTAACCCATTCGCACCCATGTAAAACGTGTGCCTTGACAGTTGGAATAATGCCAGTACCTAAATTATTGTGTATATTGACATGTACAGCGCCGAAATTTAATTCCTGCACTAAATGCATGGGCTACCCGTGCATAATAGACGACTGGACGCCCTATTGCCGCCCAGTTTCCGGGGCATGGATGCCAAGATGACCCCACCAACAAGCGTAGCTTTGATTTGCAAGCTACGAGAATCATTGATGTGCTTGGCTTATCTTTTTGACATGCTATCCATGGGTATAAAACCAGGTACAGGCGGACGTCCGGTCGACCGGTAAAGGAATTAAATGACTGCACTGTACGATCTCTCTGTAGCTGTCAGGGTTATCGTTCAATCATATCATTTTATTCCATAAGGAAGGAGGGGTGGTTGTAATATCAGAATTGTGTAAATCTACCAACTATTTCCTGTTCTAGCTTTGGTAATATTTTGTTTTAAATATCAAAAAATAAGACTAGCCTTGAAAAACTGTATTGTCACTAATAAAAAATAAAGCTCACAATGATAAAAGATCCTGGTCATGATTCAAGTGATAATAAGGACTTTTGAATATAAAAACAAAATATTGGGGGCATGTAGACCCTAGATAAATAAAAACAAGTGGATATGACACCAGCCGGTCAACCTGAACAGGCTAGCCTCAATCAATAGCCCAAACGTCGTGCTCTGTGCATGCTCAGATGATGCTGGTGCACAGGCTTCTCTGTAATGTAAATGCTACGAGAGGCCTCATTATTCCTTGTTCCCTCGTGATGCCAGATCAGGAACCCCTGTTGTGTCCAGCCAATCACTATGGCGAGTATAATAATTGGTCTCTCGCTACATATCCGTTCTTTTCTTCATCTAAATGCAAACGCAAAGTTCACAGAGACCCACACAGCGGGAGAACACACGAAACGTGTGTAGCAATTTTAGTATCCTGAACCCCCCCCCCCCCTGAGAGAGTTAGACTAGTTAGAAATAAAGTACGTGTGAGATCATAGGACGAATGATCTCACATCTGGGTTGCATTGGTTGCAGCATGCATATTAGAAAGAGTATGTTAGCATTCTCTGCCGCTACTTTCATTTTTGACAGACTCACCTAAAACAGAGAGGTAGTCCAAAGAAATGTTGAGAACTTTTGTTTGCTCCATACTGGAAGTCATCGTTAGGTAGAACCAATCGAACGGTCCGCAATGGTCCAATTTATTTCCTAAATAACGCACATACTGCAATTCCTATCCTATTTTCACGCACATTACTTCTCTTGAAGTCTATCACCATGACTTACTGTGTTTCTTGTCAGAAGTATTTGTTTGGCGTTTGCATTTTGAGTGTTTGCTTGTTTTCAGCGTAGATCTTTCTAACCTGTTCTGCCTGTTTTTTCGCAATAGAGATCTAATGATCAGATAGAGTATTTGCAGAAATTAAAGTAGTGACACGCATCCCTACACATACAAGAAAACGCCTATGTTATTATTTGAGCAATTGTGTTAGGAATGAAGTCGAGGAAACTCATTTTTGTATTGTTAAGTATAGGTAGGTGAGTCGAAGTTCATACCATATAGTCAATAGCAAAATGTATAAATATCAGGATATGGACATCATTGTCGGTAACCCCAGCCTACCCCAGATGGGGCATGCCCTTTGGGTATTTAACACAGGGGCCTAACACCCGTGCGTAACCCTATGCTGTTGTGTGGGTCTGTCTATGATACCCATGCAGCTGAAAGACCCCTTGGGCTAACCTGGGACCATCTTTGCTCCCAGTCTCCCCCAGATTTCTTCCTCTTTCTGTCTTTCTCTGTCTTCTTCCTTGCTGTTTGCTCAGAGTCACAGAGTCAGGTTAATGTGTCTGGGCGAAGTGTTGTGTCAGTGTGCCTGCATCATAGCACTTCAGTGAGGCAGCACTATAAAGGGTAGCATAAGTCTACACTGCTACAAGTGGGCACCGTCACGATATGACCTACTATGTGTTAAAGCGACGTAAACCCCTATTCATTCATTCATTCATCCAGTAACCCCAGCCCTCACCTTAGTCATGAATATTTATAAATATGCTCTGAGGTTACGACCGTGAACCAGGAAGTTGGATGGAGCATTGGAAGCGTCACATGATCAATACAACCTCCAATAGGAATTCAGCATGGGCCATGTTTTTTGTAAACCCGATACATCCCAACTGCCGTGTAATAAATACTACCAAACAGTACATGACTAAGCTAACATACTGTAATGTAGGGCTCCAAGCAAAGGTTTGCATATTTAGTGGAGGCTGTCAACTAGAACACCTCCAGTGACACCAACCTTAGACAGGCTTACGTACCGTTGCTAAGGAGCGCACACTCCAAAGCTGTGATAGTTCTCCTTAACCCAATAATGCTCGCAGCGGCCAAAACCAGCCGGACAATTTTGATGAAATTTTGTAGTCAGAAGCATATTCAGGAAAATATTTGATGGAGAAATATTTATCAGGACATTGTTAACAACTCTCATTCAAATGTTTTGTGAAATTATTCTTTATTCAAAAACTATAGTCAAAAGTATCAGAGATCCAGACGACTCTTTCTTGAGGAATCCTTAAGCATTAATGGGTTAAGGAGCATTATCAGCTAAATATATACAGATACAGATACATATCTGAACCTACTACATGTAGCTGCAGATGTCCTACAGTACAGACATTTAATTCCTGCACCAGTCGACCGGGTGCCTGGCAGTGCCTGGTTGCACAAACACCCATGGCTAACATGTCAAAAAGATGAGCCAAACGCATAAATGACCCATGTAGCTTGCAAATCAATGTACGTTCAGTTATGAGCTAATCCATGCATCCATGCCCAGACAATTGGCTGTCAATGGGGCGTGCGGTCGTGTATGCCCGGCTGCCCACGCATTTAGTGCAGGAATTAAATGTCGCCACTGTACCTACACCAGGCAGTCAGTGGGTTGATTGCGTGGCAATACAGTGAGTTTGATAAAGTCTGTCTTGGCCTTATTGTTTTGTTTTACACGCTATTTTAGATTTATGCTATGAAATGAAGACTTATATTTATGTGTGTGTATACGTATTTCTGAGTTGTGAGATCACCTCCAAAACTAAAATGATAGTGATCACTGAAGCATGGTTGCATTGTGAGATCGATCCCACAATGTTTTTACACATATCGTTCTTATTTTCAGTCTGATTAGGGTTAGGTCTAGGGTAACGTTAGTGTATTTTCAGCTCAAAACACACTCAAATAAAAAAGTTGGTTTATAATGGAAAAGATCGGGAATAATCTCACAAATCAGAATTTTAGGGCTGTGTGCGTGTGTGTATAAGTGTCAAACAACAGAGTGGCCATAACTGGGAGCCTAGCGATGTGTGTAAGTGACACCCCCTCAAAATCTCTAATTGTGCCGCCCATCATCCATATCACCTTGCATCCAAAGCAACCCTTCCCCAGTCAACCGTAGTAGACCAGTCTGGCAGAAACTACAGGGAAATACGCAGTAGGTACAAAATATATAGTTTCGGCATCTTTACAAAACTGTTAAGAAATGAAACAATCATCATGATCTTATTTTTTCTTGTTGCAATGCTTTTTATCAAAGATTGTAGACTGAGGTTCGAGTATCAACATAAGGATAATCGTTTACGATGATAGGGATAGTGTAATCATTAGTTATAGTCGCAAGAATCACGCATGGGTCTCCTTCCAAAGACAGTCTATGCTAGAGGTCTATGCCCAGGGGGGGGGGGGGGGGGGGGGGCACTCAGGTTCAGAGGGGGGCCGCACCCGCGTTACGTATTTTGTGGAGGAAGGGGTCTTTTTTAAGACCTCCGCATGTCCGAGATTTTATTAAAGAAGGGTACTTTTTTGTACCCAGGTACGAAGTATGGGAGTCAAAATCCCCTTACAATCCACGAAATAAACGCGGCTCTGACGCCGAGTGACTCCCGAAGTGACTGGGCTTCCGAGTTTGCTTCCGCCACTTGCTGCTGCTAAACACGCAGAGGATTATAAAATCTAAAGTTAAAATACGTGATCCCGTTTATCCAATGTCAGTGTTTTGATGAAATAAGGGGTGATTATTAAGTGGAAAAAATCAGCGTTTTATTAAAATAAGGGTGCTTTTTTGGCCAGAAATCAGTGCTTTAGGGGTATTTTTTAATTTTGATAACGAGCGTATGCGCCCCCCTAAAAACCAAAGTGCCCCCCGGGGGTCTATGGGGTCACCGTGGTTGGCAGTTAATGGTCACTTCCTGTAGCGGCACCTAGCCCTCATTGGTCTGCTCAGTCTAAGATAAGATGCGTATGGGGGTATGATTGTCTTGTATCAACTTCACGGCTGGAAGTCCTTTCGTCCACCAAACTCAACTGAACAATAAATAAGGCCTTACTACAGGTGTGACATCACACAAAGAAACAAGATGACGCCCTATGAGATGCTGTTTGCAGTGGGTTTGAATTGCAACTACAATGTACTCAATAACCGTTAAGCCCTTCATATAATGAGAGTTCACGTTAAACCTTGAAACAAGCTCTTCCATTTTGCTTTCCCTTTAAAATACATGTACTGTGGTTGTTCTATATGTGAAACTATCAGCTCCACAGGAACCCGCACTATGGAGCGAAGAGAACTGTGCTGGACCAAAGAGACGTACACAAGCAAGGAACTTTACACACACTTCACAGACAGGCTTCCTATTATAGTCATGGCCTCTGAGGGCTTCTGTGGAAGCACAAACCTGGACACAGTCGACCCTGACACAGTGAGTATTTTCACCTGGACAGCCTAATTGTTAAAATCCTGTTTCTCATGTCCAGATCAATCCTTTTTTAAAATGTCTAATTGATAATTTCCTATTCCTCGTGTCTGCTTGCTAAATTGTTACCCTTTTGAGTGAAAATAGTTTGACATCCTTGGCATCACAGCCAAATGTAGTTTTAATTCTCATCTGTGAGGGTCATGACCCGAGGGGGGCACTTGGGTATTTAGGGGGGTGCATACGCTCGTTATCAAAATTAAAAAATACCCCTAAAGCACTGATTTCTGGCCAAAAAAGCACCCTTATTTTAATAAAACGCTGATTTTTTCCACTAAATAAACACCCCTTCTTTCCTTCTTTTATCAAAACACTGATATTGGATAAACGGGATCACGTATTTTAACTTAAGATTTTATAATCCTCTGCGTGTTTAGCAGCAGCAAGTGGCGGAAGCAAACTTGGAAGCCCAGTCACTTCGGGAGTCACTCGGCGCCAGAGGCGCGTATATTTCGTGGATTGTAAGGGGATTTTGACCCCCATACTTCGTACCTGGGTACAAAAAAGTACCCTTCTTTTACAAAATCGCGGACATGCGGAGGTCTTAAAAAAAGACCCCTTCCTCCGCGAAATACGTAACGCGGGTGCGGCACCCCCACTGTACCTGAGTGCCCCCCCCCCCCCCCGGGGGTCATGAATGTGTGTTCCTAGTTATCTAAACTAGGATGTCTGGATTACGCAGCCAACCATATGAACTGTTGTTTCCTATGACCTGTTCTGAAATTCATTAGAGCATGTATAGATAATTTCCTGTTTTGCATGGATCTAAAATCTAAAATTCCTCATGGATCACGGAAAATAAAGTTGGTTTCCTACATCTCATTTCAAAAGAGGCCTTTTTAAGGACACAACTAGGTTT